>CAXANZ010000043.1:0-26782 GCA_963970385.1 Theonella swinhoei
AGTATGTTTTGACATATCAAAATCGTAGCCAAGCTATACCAGGGGTATGTTTTGGCGTAAGAAAATTGTAGCCAAGCTAATCCGGGGTATGGTTTGGTTATGATTTTCAAACACCAAATTATACCCGGAGTACAGTTTGGCTAAGATTTTTGTATGTCATAACATACCTCCGGTATAGTTCAGCGTGGTGGAAGACGTTTGCCTGTTAGGACCTATTCTTAGTGAGCGTTTGGGTTAGTGATCGCGACGTCGCAAACAGATGGGTACTACTGATTTCTGTGTTACTATTGACATTAAGCAACGTCAAACATCAAAGGGAAAAATCGCGAACGCAAAAGCAATCGCTCACCGTGAATGGACCCTAAGGGCCTATTTACAGTGAGTGTACTGATTAGCGATTAAGCAAATTTTTTCCTTGGCTTTGGCATCACTCAATGTGAATAGTATAATAAAAATGAATGGTAGCCATTTCTTGGCGTTAGCACAAAAACTGACGCTCACTGTGAATAGTGAGTGCAATTGCCAGTCTATAGAACCTTACAGCTAGTACTGTTTTCTCAAAAATGAGCAAAGCAAATCATCACTAAAATTAAAGTTGGACATTTTTGGCAAAAAGTTGCTGACCAACACATTGAAAATTACTGACCATTTCATTGGTGATCAGCCTTTATTGACACCTGTGTGAGTGGAGTATAAATGTTATTCAATAAAATACAGACGTTATTGAAAGAAAGTAAATCTGTTATAATTTTCCAAATATTAGTTTAAACTGATGCATGTGGAATGCTGCATTTTGTTATTGGAGGTGTCATTAAGCAGATGTTAAAAGTATTGTCACTTAACAAGCAGATCAATCACATATGTTTACAATTAAACGGGTAGTCTGACACCACTTGTGTCTGTACTTGGGAATAAATTGACCAGTGCATCTTATCAGTTATGACATCATGATGTTACATTACATCTTTTAGGCATTACAACATCATAATCTACACAGCCATTGTTTTCACTGCATTATTTTATTGAGGTGAGTTTTTTTATTTGCAATTCACACTAAATTGTATGAAATTCATACATATTATTCACTGAAAACCTTTTATTTTATTTATTTTATTCAATATTTTATTGATTTATGAGGCATTGATTGATTTATTTAGTGTGAATTGCAAAATTATCAATTTCTGAAAAAAGCTCTGATAGATCAAATAGGTGTCTGTATAGACACCAAGTGTCAGCCAAAAAGACATGGCAAATGTCTGTAAATAGTTTTTTTTTCTTTTCTGGTCTCGACCTTAGGAAAAAACTTGTCCCACATTTGACAGTCACAGATAAAAACATAGGCCTTTGTTATGTGCGAAAACGTAATTCTTAATTTTAATATTTAATGTTTAATTCAAAGTTTCTACTTGCACCTTTTAGCTCGTCTACAGGTTCTTCGTGTTTTGCCTTGTGAATAAATGATAGACACAATCAAGTAATCTTGTACTGTTTTATTCCTTTATTCTTTAACACATCTAGCACAGCAAAGTATAATTCAGCTGAGGTAGTGTGTTGTAACTTAGTCTAGCGGAGATAGATGCTAAGAGACTTCTGGTGGGCTTCTTCTGCTAGTGCAGCTTCACAGGGGGTATTTATGTTACAACACCTTACCTCTGATTGGTAGAACATCTCAATTACATGAGCAATCAATCAGTAGCTAGTTGACCAGCCTTATGGGCTGGGCCAAGTAATTTATGAAAGATGCTCCTACTGGAGCAGTGCACGGTAGATGCGAAGTATCAAATTATGAAAATAATTGCTCATAACATGCCACAACAACAAAAATTTGCCATAGGCAAATAAAGATCAACCAAAGCAATTATTTAAACATTTAGCACATATTAATAAAGAATTATCAATAAATCACACTCATTTAATCAATAATTTGATAAATACACAATTATAACTTGAGTAATGTGAACAATTTGCATAATATATATACAAATAATTAAATAAATTCATAACAGTAATTAATACAATGAGAGAAGCCATTATTCTAGCATTTAATCAACACATCACACAATAAAAGTTGCGAAAAAAATTAGTTTCACAAAAATCCAATTACAAAAATTCAAAATATATGCAAAAAGAATAATAATTCTCTAGAAAATTCTTATTAAAATCTTAAACCAGTTAATATTTATAAATACAAGTGAAAATATGGCTTAAACATAGTTTAATTAATTTATTCTTTAGACAGTACACCCTGTTACAGAGGGTATTTCAAAGAGAGGGCAGACCCCACTATGGAGCTTACAGCCATGTGCTTTTGTTTACTTCCTGTAAATGGCTCAGTTTTGAATTTTCTCTTGCTCAGAGAAGTACACTAGTGCAAATTTGGACAATTTTGAGCTTTTGTGGACATTTTGTGATCAAATATCAGTAGATTTTGAGAATGGCAAGTGGTTTGTCTCCTCCAGGTTGACCAGGCTTCAAGATTTGGCCTCTTAGACTGGAGAATGAAATTCCAAGTGGGAGAAGAGAGGACTGGCCGAGTAGGCATGACTGTAAGCAACATTTACAAAATTTTAAACATAATACTAAACATAAATTCTAATTATCAAACAAATATGCAAGGTCATAAAGTATGCGTTACTGTCATTAAACAAATTACACAAAAATTTCATACTGGGGGTCATGCAGCGTGGACTGCACGACTCACGTTTATCCTAGTATAGTGAAATGCATGATCCTCTGAACCACCCACGTAGGGTTTTTAACCATTACTGCAGAAGGGTGTTGGGCAGGTGAATGACCCATGGTATTCCATGTTTAGTAATTGTTTGATTGTCCATGAATGACCACCTTGGATGTGCTTTCAGGGCCAAAAGATCCTATCCCACTGAGGCATTTCGGGATCAAGTAGATCAAGGTGAAGGTTGACCTGATGGAGGATCAGTTTGATCGTCCAATGGAGTTTGATGAGGCACAGGTCCCACCTTACCCAGTGGTTACAGGGCAGGGCGTCAGTGCCTGGGTTGAAGGTGTTGTGGTCTATGGTGTGGCCAGAGGTTACAGGAGACAGCATACTATGCCTACACTGATGGCCAGCATGTTTGGCTTTGACTGTGAGGAGGAGATGGCTGATACCAAGCAGTATCTCCTTGGTCATGGGGGTTACCAGTTGGAACAAGTAAGTGAATGACCCTCAGTCATCTATGTTTCTATTCAGTACTGCACAACCCACTGCATTTCCTGTGTTGAGACCTGAATGCTCCATGGCTGGTACCTAGTAAATAGCAAATAATTGAAGGGGGTCATGTGAACAACCCTATAGCATTAATGTTAGTGATGCACGTGACCATGTGCATGACCCACAATATGAATTTTGTATTTGCAGGTTGATGGGACTGGTAACTGTTTGTTTTCATCAATTAAGAAGTCTATGTCAATGCGCACTGCCACTTTGCAGGAGGCCACCTATTTTCCTAACAGATATTTCAGGAGAATGGTGGTCAACTTCATGGCAAACCACCAACAGTTGGTCATCAAAAATAAATTCATGTCCTTGATGTCACAGTATGCCTTCCAGGTTGAGGGTGTAGCAGATCAAGACAGGGGGTGGGTTGCACCACTGTCTTACAGGCAATACTTACACTTGTTGCTCCGGAGGGATTTCTGGGGTGATGAAGTAGTATTGTATGCTATCTCGTGCATGTGGTCCATGAAAATCACTGTCCTGAACACGAAGACCCTGCAGGAATACAGGATTCGTCATGACAGGACGATGGAAGACGCAGACATTGTCATAACATACAATGGACACAACCATTTCAATGCTGCGGGTAAGAAATTCCGGTGCATCTGAACGTCCATCTAAATGACTAACAGTTTTTGCATAGAAAACATTGACGACCACCTGAACGACCCTCATGCAGGTCTTTATACATTGTAATGCTGCGGATCCGAATGCTCCTCTGAACAACCCACTGTTTTTCTATTGTTAGTATGAAGGACCATCTAAACGAGCCACATGCTATATTTTCAGTGAGAGCTGACTGGAACTTGCTGAAGTCTGTGTGGAATGTTCAGAGCTGAAGGTGTCCCGCTGGAAGATCTTGCATCCTTCCAACACCGAGGATGAATGTGCAGTAGGACTTACCAGCGAGGATGAGACAGAGGGCCTGGAGCCTACACCTGAAATAAATAGTTTAAAATATGTTCAGTCCAAAAAATCATGGTTTGGTCTGACTGGTTTCAAAACTTATTTCGAACACTGGGTGTGCTTGTTTGGTACATAGATGCTTTGTAGTGGCAAACCTGATGATCGATAACACTAAAGCTAATGCCTAGTGTAAACTGGCCTTCTCTTACCATCAATGTAGAAGACTCCGCAATCAAATCCATTCTGGCACAATAACATTTATAACACCTTTAAACAGTAGTACTAAAAACACTTTACTGATATATGTTGACAACTTGCTATTAGTAACCACTTGCCATCAATGTAGTCGACTCCATAATCAAATCCATTCTGGCGCAGGTATATGTTAATGACACCTGCAGTTGACTTGAAGTAGTAGAACTGAATACACATGGCTCCTGATGTGGTTATAGTGTTAGAGATGTAACGTACATTACCTGACGTCACACCAGGAGGCACATATGCATGAATACCTAGAAACACAGACAATATGTTTTATAAAACCATGAAGGTAACTGAAAGGTGAGCGCCTAGGTGTCACTATTTTAAGAAAACGCCAACCCATGGAAAAAAGTTGCCGAACATGAACATGCACAGCATAAGGGCCTATTCACAGTGAGCGTTAGCATCGGCGATCCCAGCGTCGCTAGCAAATGGGTACCACTGATTTTTATGTTACTACTCACATTAAGCGACGTCGAACATCACAGAAAAAAATCGCGAACGCAAATGCAGTCGCTCACTGTGAATGGACCCTTACACTTTCCGGACCGAGTACCAATGATATACAAGTTTGTTTTTTTTTATTTTTACATCAAAAATTGCCTCGGGTGTTATGGTAATTTTTTTTAGAAAACTGTAATTGCTCCACCAGATTAAGTATCGACCTTGATGTGACAGATTTATTGCTTGTTTCTTTGTATTGAGGCAGCACAAGAGCCGGGGGTTACAGTGGACCCCGCTTAATTCGGACTCGATATGTGCGGAAAAATTAGGCCGAACTAAGCGGGGGCCAAATTAAGGGGACCATTTGACATGGACCCGCTTCATTCGGCCTAAAAATGTGTTGAAAAATTGGGCCCAATTAAGCGGGACCCAATTAAGAGGATGAAAACATGAACTGGTAGGGAGTTGTGTCCTGGAAAATCAGGCCCAATTATCGAGGGCCGAATTAAGCAGGCCTACTGTAACTGGCTAGCTTTGATCAAATTGCATTGTTAAAACATAGGTTCTAATAGATCTGAGCTCATGTGGCATTTGGGATTTTAATTTCTGTAACAAAAGTGTTGAAATTCTATGTAAGGGTAATTTAACAAAACATAGGGGTTACCATTCCATGGCAAGTGGTCTTTTGTTATGAAATCCGCTGAATTTCATTACATCCGCGTTTGATGTGGCTTAATGGTTTAGGCGCTCGTTCAAATATCGCCACGGGAAAAGTTTCAGCTAAAAAGTTTCGGAAAAAGAAAACCATCTATCATCTGCTTGCATGATGGAAGTCCAGATGGTGGGAGTGTTCCCCAAGTCACAAAAAGGCCGAGGTATGTGCTATCATGTCTATATGATTGGTACACATAAAAGAACATGTGTGGAGCATCAGAACATGCCCAACCACAATACTTCTACCTGATTTAAGTTGTGTTGTATGCATGTATAGTATTGTAGGTATTTGTGATAAGGCAAATGCAGAAACAATGTGCTGTTTCCGTAAGTTGACATACTGAATACAGCTGCCAGGTCACTTGTATGCTCCCCAGGGAGTTGATCTGGGAGGAGGTGGCTCCTCCTCATACAGGAATGAAACACTGACAGGCCTTGCACAAGTGAATATTGTAAAGTGCTTCTGATAAGATCATAGGTCTGTGGAGGAGTGCTATATAGATAGATAGAAATCTAGCGATTTCATGTTAAATATGGCAAATTTCATGTGTTCCTTTTTTAGTCTTGTCCTAGATAGGCCTTGCAGTTAGCCTTGTTGAAAGAGGAGTTTGTGCACATTTGTGACCAGACCTGACATTGTTACTGAAAGGCACCAATCAACTATGACTAAAAGCACACGTTTTATGGAATGTGACACCTGTGTGACACATAATTTTGTAGACAAATGCCTCTGCTGCTAAAAATTGTAGTCATGGCTGGACCTCTACTAGACCTAACGACAAACATATATGATTGCTAGACTATGCAAATTTTTCCAGAAAAATGAGGTTTAGGTTCATCATCAAGTATAGGTGTTTTGTATATAATGAAAGACCAAATAGGTCCATGGAAACAGTAGGTTTTTCATCTTTGACAAATAAATCTGACATAGAATGAAACCATCACACACCATCATTGCTGTGACTTCCTGTTTTCCCTCTAACTGTAACACTGGGTGCTTGGACCAATTTATCATAAGGTAGACTACTTTAATTTTAAAATCCAAGTGACAAATTAGAGTTAATTTCTTGGAAGAAAATAGGAGAAATACTGAGTCAAAAGGAGATTTAACGTCACATAAATTTATATTTAGTGTCTCATTAGTCCAATAAAGACCAAACTATGGTCTTTAAAGAAACCAAATGAAAATAAGATCATCACAGTTCCATGTCTCACAAGAGTGGGTGCTACAATTAGAGAAAATGCTACAATTAGGGTGAATAAATATCTAAAAGCAGGCAGTGCATGAAGTGAAAATATTCAATTTTTTTTTTGAAAAATTCATAATTTTAAGACAATTGGGCACAATTAATTATTGGTGTCTTTATGTGATGTACCAGCCGTTTTTGCAGTGAGTGACAATTTGGTCACACTTTTTTACGTCATGAAAAAGACGTCACAGAATTGCAATTAATGTCCATGTGGCATTATGATGTGACATCTCATGGAGACCTGTGTTTGCAAATATGAAAAAAGACGTCACAGACACGAGTAATCACAGATTACACACCGATGTATTGTTCTAAGCCTGGGTTAAGTAATAGATAATTAACGATGACAAGTAGGTTGAATAACCCAAGCAGTCAGAGTTAATTATTTATTTTAACCAACAAGATTAGTTCTAAAACTCTGAAAAAAAAGTTCAAAAATATTAGACATATGTATGTATTTTTGTGATTTTTTGAGAATTTTACGAAGCTTTTAAATACTAAGAAACAGCTAATTTCTATGTCACTCTGGGTTCTTGACCCAAGTGAACTTAAAATGGCTACCCGTTTCACATGCTTCCTGGTGAATTTGACACAGCTCATTAAAAATGCGAGTTTTGAGGTATTTCCTGACTGAGGCCTGGTAACATCACAACAGGAGAATTCCTTCATGACAGCACCCAAATTGTGTCACATGACTAAATACAGACTGCTCATTGGCTATGAAATTTGCCAATCATGCATAATTAATGAGGTGCTTTGAGTTTTGGTGGGAAAAGTGGCCAAGATGAAGGTGAATGCTGGATCAGTGAAATTTTCACTAAATGTTTACAAATTGTCTATTTAAGAGTGTTTCAAAGCTTTCTATGTCTGGATTATTATTTGGGATGTATTTATGCAGGAGTATAAGTGCCATAATGTGGTTTTAGAAGGGTTTTATGCCAAATAGCCTGGATTGTAATGCACCAATGGAGTATTCAGTGAATCAGTGAATTTAGTGGAAATACCCCTTTCATGGTTAAAAATAGGATTAAGACCTCTGGATATGTATGAAATGGCTGGATTAAACCCTGTGCACAGTAGAATTAACAGAATTCTTTATTCCAGGTCAGTTTTGAATTCACCAGTAAACTTCACATTGTAGACCTATATTCCCTATTCTTTCATAATAGGTATGGTCCACAGCGTGAATCTTACGTAATAGTTAAACACCGTAGATGTTAGTGTTTCATTGGAAATAACACCCGGACTCGGAGCTAGCACCTACGGTGTTTAACTATTACTTAACCATATATGTTTCTTTCTGTGGCCGTAGCCCCAGTACTGAAGCATGTGGCTCTAAACTTAATAATGAAGGCAGGAGAGACACGTACAGAAAATAACCATTTGCTATTTGAAAAATATATGTCAGAGTGAATTCATTTTTGAGAGGCCAATACAAGGCGCATAGATGCATATCTGTACCAAATATGAACCTTCTGTGATGAGACTTGAGCTCAGAGGGCTGTCCAAACATACAATTGAATTTTTCCGATTGGCCAGATTCTTGAAGTTAAGCAATCAATTCCAAGGATAGTATTAAGATGGATGACCATTTAGGATCCATTCATTTTGTCTTTTTTCAGTTTGGCTATGATTGGCAGAAATACTAGGCAAATTAGGTAAATCAGCCTAATCAGCTGGAATTTCGGAAAAACTCAATTGCCATGACAAAAATGACCTTTGCTCAATTAGTTGGGGAGTTATTGCTTAGCCTTGGTACAGTCATAGAGAAACTTCTTTATTTACAGGTCAATTTAGGTTTTCCGAAATTCCCTGCCGAAATAGTCTAATTTGCCTAATCTTGTTAAAACCCATACTTTTTACACCAAATACGTCAGACTCAGCCTAACATGTGCTTAACTTAAAGTATTCCAAAATGAAATAAAATTTTAAATTTTAAATTTTAATACCTTTAAGGGATTTTTAATTTTGACAAAATTAGGCAAAATTTGTGAGCCCAGCTTGAATTTCGGATCCATTCATTTTGTCTTTTTTCAGTTTGGCTATGATTGGCAGAAATATTAGGCAAATTAGGTAAATCAGCCTAATCAGCTGGAATTTCGGAAAAACTCAATTGCCATGACAAAAATGACCTTTGCTCAATTAGTTGGGGAGTTATTGCTTAGCCTTGGTGCAGTCATAGAGAAACTTCTTTATTTACAGGTCAATTTAGGTTTTCCGAAATTCCCTGCCGAAATAGTCTAATTTGCCTAATCTTGTTAAAACCCATACTTTTTACACCAAATACGTCAGACTCAGCCTAACATGTGCTTAACTTAAAGTATTCCAAAATGAAATAAAATTTTAAATTTTAAATTTTAATACCTTTAAGGGATTTTTAATTTTGACAAAATTAGGCAAAATTTGTGAGCCCAGCTTGAATTTCGGAAAACCCCAAATGGATACTTTCTATATATCCCTGTCCCTTAAGTGAATATGACATTTCACATTTGAACCAGTTAAGGTGTATGCCTGTCTTGGCTATCTAGCCTAATTTGCCTGTACAGCCCATGGGAATCAAATTTAAAAAAAAAACGTGAAGGTTTCAATTTGACTCGGTGGTTTGTTTTTGAGCAGACAAGCCTGGTAAATTTCCTTGTATGTGAAAAATTGGGCAAATTCACCCATCTGAACCTGTACATGTATATTGATGAAAAATGCACAAAAAATGTGTATTTGATGGAGAATTGCATGGTGTACAATATACTTGGAATCAAAATCACAGAAATAAGTAATATCACTGACTGTGAAGTTTGGCGACTGACTTTGTAAGTGATCCTTATAATTTTGGTGAACTTCGTCAACTTAAAACATAAATCTATGTTATGTTGTCATGATCATTTGTGATCAAATAGAAATCCTTCTGTAACCTTTGAGCCTTTCTACATCACATTGTGTTCAAAAGAAAGAAAATATCATATGTGAAGCCATGTTGAGAACATAACAATGAGTTAGCACCATGAGTTGAGTACTGAACGGACTAAAGTAAAGAAATGTTCCATTGACAAGAATGGAAAACACATTTTTACCATATTTAAAGTTCGTAAAATTTTGTTAAATTCTTTGTGACAATATTTGTTATTTTAAGGAGGCTCGGTATAATTAGGTTAAAGTAATTGGATTTCCCAAAATTTTTTGTAGGTTATCCCTTACCCTATGCTTGTGACAAAAAGCATATTTGGAGGTAGGCAACCCACCATTATTTTTTCTATTCACAAAAATGTAAAATGCCTATTTTCAATAGAAATGATAAGAAAAATGCAAACTTGTGCATTTTTTTCAATACTAAAAATAATTAGATTTTCCTCATTTTTTGTGCAGATGTTCTTACTGACATGTAGATTAAAATTAGCCTGAGAAATGTATAGGTACCCAACCTACTTTTTGCACTATGCCTCTGTAGATGTACAAAAACATGTTGAAAAGCTTGAAAAGTTGAGGGAAATTTCATAATTTGGTAGTATCTTTCATCATATTTAGTACTAATTACCTTGCCTAGTTGCAAGATATGGGAAAGAAATACAACAATGATTTTATGTGGTTATTTTATGACAATGAACCCATTTGCGGTAACTAATTGGAGCGAGCCACCTTAAAGTTAGTTTGCACTAATGTGAAAATGCAAGATGATTAATCTTGAAACGAGCTACAGACCCGGGGCCTGTGCATTATGCTGTCATGTACTCCTGCACAACATACCCTCACCCTCCACTTACTCCTGCACAACATACCAACATACCCTCACCCTCCACTTACTCCTGCACAACATACCAACATACCCTCACCCTCCACTTACTCCTGCACAACATACCAACATACCCTTACCCTCCACTTACTCCTGCACAACATACCAACATACCCTCACCCTCCACTTACTCCTGCACAACATACCAACATACACTCACCCTCCACTTACTCCTGCACAACATACCAACATACCCTCACCCTCCACTTACTCCTGCACAACATACCCTCACCCTCCACTTACTCCTGCACAACATACCCTCACACTCCACTTACTCCTGCACAACATACCAACATACCCTCACCCTCCACTTACTCCTGCACAACATACCAACATACCCTCACCCTCCACTTACTCCTGCACAACATACCAACATACCCTCACCCTCCACTTACTCCTGCACAACATACCAACATACCCTCACCCTCCACTTACTCCTGCACAAGATACCAACATACACTCACCCTCCACTTACTCCTGCACAACATACCAACATACCCTCACCCTCCACTTACTCCTGCACAACATACCCTCACCCTCCACTTACTCCTGCACAACATACCCTCACACTCCACTTACTCCTGCACAACATACCAACATACCCTCACCCTCCACTTACTCCTGCACAACATACCCTCACCCTCCACTTACTCCTGCACAACATACCCTCACCCTCCACTTACTCCTGCACAACATACCAACATACCCTTACCCTCCACTTACTCCTGCACAACATGCCAACATACCCTCACCCTCCACTTACTCCTGCACAACATACCAACATACCCTTACCCTCCACTTACTCCTGCACAACATACCAACATACCCTTACCCTCCACTTACTCCTGCACAACATACCAACATGCCCTCACACTCCACTTACTCATGTCTACATCTGAGATGCTGTTAGTGAAAAGGGGAATCCCCTTTTTGAACCACTTTTAGGACATTTTCTGTTTGAGAAGACGAGTAATGTTTGCTTTCACTACGTGAAAGCATAAAGATGAAAGTTGCCGCAATCAGGCTTCTGACCCAAACTGACCCACAAATATCCAGCCTGTGTGCTCTAGATTTGTCTCAGTGGGTTCCTGAAAGCTTGACTGTTTTATTGCCCTTTCAAGCCTACAATAGCTTGTTTGGTTCCGCTTCAGTGACCATGTAAAGGGTTACAGTCGGGTTAACAACTTTAATTAATTACACCGCAGGAATTGTTCACATGTGAGTCTTTGGGATTGTTGCGTCGTGCCTAATGATGCGTGACACCACTAGTGTTATATTCTCCGGGTTGGTCGGTTAAATACAAACCGCATGTCGCAATATCTTTAACATCTCGAGACAAACAACTATTAGGCGCATATGTTCTTTCAGTTTTCTTTATTTTAAATCTAAACAACACAGATCCATGGATCTAATATGCAAGAGCAAAAGTAATGATAGCGATAGAGATAGAGCTATACCTGATTCCATCTCTATACTGGAGATCTATCTGTCTAAAGCCAAAACAACCTAAAGAGAGACATCACAGGAGTGATGTCTTCTAAACGCCAAACCCATCTGCCCACCTAAGCTGGTGAGCTTGGGATTATATAGACACCTCAGCCTGAGATTGAGGCTGGGCTGTTTTAATATTCCTAATGTCACATCTCCTGATGTGAAGTTCAGATCAGGGAAAGCTCTGAATCACCATATCTAATTAATATAAATTAGAAAGTTGTATGTCCTGTGTGCTAAGTACATATGAGTCACACTTTGAGGACAGAACTTTGGTTGCCAAAGCTGGGTCTTAGGCCTTGGATTCGGATCAAGGATTACCAACAACGGCAGTTGCCTTAAACATTACAGGATCTAATACATCGGTCTTGGATGCTGTCATATATTTATAACATCCCCAATGTATAGAAAAATGCTGAAAGCATTTTAACAAGGAAGGAAACAGCAGACAAGACATACATGCAAAGACAATAGGATTCCCAAGTGAAGAGAAGTCAACTTCTATTTTCACACATTATTTCTTTTTATAGTTTATATTTACTCACAACTGAGGTACCAATAAATTCACTGCAATACAATGCAAAGTAAGTAGTACAAGTTTCTACTTCCATCAAGGTCTTACAAGTTTCACAGTTTATTCTATCATTTACATCTTTGATACTACATCATTTCACATTATTTTATGATCCCTATTTGTTACAACACATGGATTATTGGTAGGTGCCATTCATTACATTACTCAAACAGATGTCAATAGGAAATAGATATATATCACAGAGAATCTTCTGAATAATCAAGAGATTCAGGGCCAAAAGCCCAAAATGGTTACATTTTATGTGGCCAATCCTGAGTAATCGGGAAATTTGCCATAAGTCCAACAAGTACAATGTTCAATCAATACAATGAATCATGTAACCACCCATTTCACTACATAATATGGTAAATCTGTTCAAACCACTAAATACAATGATAACAGTGCTATCCAATTGTACTAATTACAGGATGTATTTTATTTATTTATTTTGACATTGGGCACAAAATGTTCTTTGGAAACATCATCTGTCTAACAAGTTTACACATGTAGATCACCTGTGCACTACCCAACACAGATTTAACATCACTTTTTTGACATCATCTGTAAAGATCAACTAAGATCAATTACAAGATCAATTTAATGATTGACTTTAATTGCCAATTCAGCAGATCAAATTACAGAATCAACTGTTTATAATACAATCCAATACAATTCTCTCAACCTTGTTCAGTCTGTTGCAATTCTTGGATAATATGCTGTAGGCTGCTTTGCCAAGTGAACCAGTCCAAGTATCATACTCCACCCTGCATTTACTTGGATCCGCATAAGCTGTACATCCAACTGCATTCTCTAATTTCATGTTCATTATTTTACAGTTTATTATTGTCTATTTCTGCATCCAATCTAGATCTGTTCTCAGTGAGTTTCTCAATTTGCATTGTCAATGGTAGATGTCGATAAGTAGGAGGTCAGTTTTGGTCCCACAATGTTCTGGCAGTGGTTGTCATCCACTGATGGCTCCAGAATGGTTAATGATGGAATTATTCTGCATATCACTTGGCCCCTTTTTGGGATGTGGTCTCACCTCCTTAGTGACTTCACAATCATTCATCTACACACAAACCACTGCATGTTAGCTGTGTGAGGACCAGGCCAGGTCCTTAATTAATTGTACACTTGTCCTAAATAGTTCACATTGTTCATCACAGCAGGTGGATCCAAATGTCCCTGTAGCATCTGAAGCATTTTAATGTTCACTTAGCCAGCCACCCATGACCTGAATCTTCATGTAGCCTCTCTCTCTTGGCCCTAATGGATTTGGTGACCACTGTGCAGTTTCTATTATCACATTATCTCACACAATTGTACAGGTAAATAACTGTACACTGCTTGGGGTGGCATTTTATCAATTTGCCTTGAAATCTTACTACATCAATTTACAACAAATAACCAGTATTATTCTAATTCTGAACAATCTCTACTCTACAATATCCATTACTCTTTGTACTGTTACAATTTCACAACCCATTATAATAAGTAATTACCATACACTACGCATCAACATGGGTCTATTTGATTTACATTAACACATTTAGACCTTTTTAAATTATATACAACCTATATATATATATATATATATCATGTTCATGGATTCTAAGTCCTTTTTAGCGTATTAGCCCATTTTAATATTTTCTCATTAATTACATCTTTTATTAATGTCTGAGTACTGGCCTACTACCATACAACACTCCTCTATAACATCAATCAATGTTCAGTTTTACTTGGGTTAAACCTTAAACACTCATCATCATCCATTGTCTCATTGTGGTGCCATTTAGCTTACATCTACCTCATATGTGTTCCCTTTCATTCACATTGCTTTATGGGCCTAAAGGTCTACCATTGTACCTATATAATTACAATGTTTTGAGCTATCTGTCCTCAGATGGGCTTAAACTTGTGAGATATTGGATTTCTGGTCCATTGCACTTTGAAAATTAAAGCTGCCAAGTGCAAAGACAGTTCTTTTTGCACGATCAATAGAAAAGATTGTTGGTGTACAATACTCTATTATCATTTGATTTCCATAGGCAAACCATTGCCAGTAACTTCAATACAACTTAGCTCTTTATTCCAAGTTGTGTACAGCAGCAACAAAATGTGGCTGGCAGCTATCGTCTTTATTGCACATTTTCTATCTGAATAAGGGGTTATTGGGCTATTTTCTCGAGTACTTTTCCATTACATACATTGACATTTATCATTTCTGAGACCTGCAATCTTATTTGGTTTTATCCTATTAATACCGTTGTCTCAATTTATCTACTTACAGCTTTCTGAACAATCCACCACAAATTCTCTGTTTTAATTCCTTACACAATTCACAATACAGATTATATCAATCAGATCCTCTACTACACAGCACACATAGCAGGAAACACTCTAACCCTGCATTACCATATAGCACATTTACCGCTGTGGCAATATACCTCATAAATTTTCAAATTTTATGTAGTTTTATTTTGTACCACTTTCCATTCATGTGGCTTAAAATATGCCAAAACACCTTAGTTTTAAGTCCCATATATGATATAGGCTCTACAAAGCCTCAGTACAAATTGACGTTTAATTACATACCCTTATAATTCAGCTATTAGTCCAATGTACATCAATTAGTCAAATATAGACAATACAGATGGGTGAGCCTTGTCAGAGGCTCTGGGTTACATCCCAGGGTATATCCTGTAGTAAAGGTAAAATTTAGCTTCTCTCCGCAACACTGCAGTATTCATCTGCATTTGGGAGTGGGCTTGAGTCAATGTTTTGTATATACAATTGGATTTTCAATTCATCTGTCCCATTGTGTGTCTATGGGAAAACTAATACTGGGTCTCAGTGCTCTGGATTTGCCTTTGTGCTTGAAAACTTCCAAATTGCACAATACTGCTAAATTGTGAAACAACTGCTAAATTTACCCAGTTTTACCCAATTGTACCTCACTATACTATATTATACCTAATTTTACCTGATTTTCTGATCAATACCTGTTAGGAAGCAATCAATGGCTATAAAGCTTACTCATTTCATATTTATCATTGAAATACGGCCTTTTCACGCACTGTACAACCTCTATTATAATTTTAACTGTACTATACATATCATTACACCCTTGTACAATATTGGTATGCTATTCTGAGACATAATGTTTAATAAATAAATTTCCTGTTATTGAATAAACCTTCTTTAAATTTGTTTTACGCAATTGGAACATCATTAATTGACTTATTATCTTCTATTTTGTGGTCTCACATGGCCCATCAGAACATTACTTATATTGTTTTATACATTTATACAACCTTTCAATTACATCTATGGTCTCAAATACCCATTAAAACAATACATAGCCAGTCATTTGGGCTGCATCCAAGCTGGATCTGGATTTCAGTATTTTCATCCTCATTTCTGCAGTATGCTGTTTTAGTTGTGTGCATGCTCAAATAAAGATGGAATTTATATCTGGGCTTTCAAATAATATTGTCCATTATACATCTATGGTAATTTTAATCAGATGGGGACTGTGCACATTCACTCTTTGTTTTCCTCTGTGACATGTTAAAATCTAAAACTGCCACTTTGTGTAAAAACTGCTAATTTTCACATGTTTTCTCAAATTTTCTGAACACACACAATTTTACCATTTTATACATTTATTAGGTAGAAATACATCATTTGGCCCATTTTTCTGTGGCTCTTTCATATTGTGGTCAATTATTCCCTTATAATTACTCACTTTTGACTATTTGCATTACCATACATTGGTTCTACCACACTAATACATCTCATAAATACCATAAATGTCACCATACAATTGTCATGTATATAATGTTACATTGAATATTATTTCTATTTAATATATTGACTAAGTTTACCTATTTTTATGGTCACAATATTTCCATATGAATAACTGTGATACATTCTTTAGCAAATCCACTTCTATTTTGTCTACAACAATTTGACGCCTATGCAGTACCTTTTAAGTTTTACCAACTTATTCTATTTTGCATTACAACTACTTCATGTAGTTTTCATTAATACCATTAGTTCTCATTTCCACCATTATATCATACAGGGGTACTGTGCCCTGTATGGGCAATGTTGAACCACTTTTATTTGATTCAAAATGGCCTTTCTCATTTATCTTTATTCACATCATCCAATACCACTGTTGGATTTAACTTTTGTAATATTTCCCTTCATGTCTCCCCATTAATTTCATCTCTCTCAAATCTCAGTGAGACTATTCCCTGTATATCTTCATTAGTCAATTCGATTTGGTCACTTACATCCTCATATTCAATTACAGGTTTCAAATTCTGTGGATTTTTTATTGCATATTCTGATTCACCTGGGGGACTATTCTTGTTTCTGTGTACATTGTTTTCTGCATTGTTTGCTACAACACCTTGTGCCTGTTCTGTAATTTCATCTGCAGAGTCCTCAGCTGAGTCTTGTGTGTCCCCAGAGGGTCTGGGGAACCATTCTCCTTTTTCCCCAAACTGAAAGAAGAGTCAGCTGAGGATTTCCCATTTGGTGGGTTGTGCACACTGGCATAATCATTTATTACTGAGATTCTGTGTTCCAATGACACCAATGTTTCATCACAAAATGTCAGGTATCCACAAGCATTGAAGGCTGTCCTAACTTTAGCCATTTTGAACAAATAGCTTGTGTACCTCGAGTAAAACTTCATCAAAGTTGCTTCTGTTTGCAACATCCACATAGCATACCTGGGTATAGCCTGGGGTCCATATTCCAAAGGCACCCCCAAAGAGTCATATATACACATATAATCGCGTTCCGTCCTTATCACCATTGATAGGCAGTGTATTACCTCATATTCAGCAGTAGTAATTTGTCCTGTCCTAATATACTAATGGCCAATTGTGTCAGGATTTTCCAAGACCACTGTCTTGTTTAATCAGATCACTCCATCTCCAACAAGGTTGGAGTGGTGTTCGACTTTGCATATTCAAGCAATATCTGCATGTCAGCATACTTACCCATTATCCTGTTAAACACTGCCAGTTTACCCATGTATACAAATGCTACCTGTATCATCTGAAGTTTCTTACCCACATTTAAATTGCATCTGCCCCACCATTCAAATAATACCTTGCTTACCATCATTTCTGAATCATGGGGGTAGTCTTCTTTTGCCCTCTCCACCCAGCAATTTGGAATGTCACATTTTATTGCAAAATCAAGCAATTGGTCTTGGGTCAAAATATTATTTGTAATATCATCACAAAAGTTGAATATTTCTCTGAGCAGCTCACATTGAACTTGCTGCCAAACCTTTGTCCTTCCAAGGCAGTTTTTCAATGTCCCTTTGGGGTTTTCTGTGGTATTTTGATTTAAACTAGCTTTGGGTGAAGTCATCCCTGCTCCTGCCAAACTTGCACCCTCCTCCCACAGGTTCAAATCAACAGTGTTACTTTGTGTATTTTCACTTACAGGCTCAACATTGTCATTTAGAATAGGTGATGTACTTTGATGAGAGGGGTAGTCATCCTTGCAACCGATGGACTTGGTGATGAATCTGGGTGGTATGGGGTGAGTAAGGAGGTGGAGAGGTTGGCCTGTGCAGCGTTGGAGTCCTTGAACCAAGAACTGATCATGTCACCATGCACCCAGGTGTCACTATGTTCACATTCACCCTTCTTGTGGGAGAGTTACTGTCCCTCAAATTACGATTAGGGGTATTCCTAACAAAAGATACAGAATGGGATTGACATGGTGTGACCCTAGCAACATTTTGACTAGTGCTGCGCAACCTTCATGGGGGAGAATGATGATGCCTTGGTTCAGGTACAGTCCAAGGTCTGGCAGGGTTGTAATGTTCTATTCTAGCCTTCTGAATGGGTGGTTAGTAATATTAGGTTGTGATCTGCCCCACCATGAAATTCCCTTTCAAGTTGAAAATGGTTGCTCTCATAGTCTTAATCATAATCGCCCCATTTAACATAACTACCTGAACACTGGGCAGTATCAAAGTTGAATTGATAGTACCCAGGTATACCTGTGAACTCCATGTAACCTTTTGTTATACCTGGTGGGAGTTGGAAGTAGAATGTATTTTCGCATCTGTCCCATACACCTGTTGCTCTTCCCACAGTGGCCATTTGGACATATTTACTAGTGGGAGGGATCCTGAAAGACATGCCTGAAACAAACATTATAATCAGTGTAATTAATATAATCAATACATGAAAATTTCAGTCTAAACTGAATAGGCCCTCAGACCAGTATCAAATTTAACCTGTGCCCTATATGAGTATACGTGACGCTAGCAGGACACCAGCTGACAGCTGTTACTGGCTACTCACTCACTGTCTGTTTATTTTCTAAAGCTGCACATATAGCTTTAACATGGCTCTGCTTCTTAGCAGTCCACTGTGTAATGTTTATCCAGTCATTACCCTTTTTAAGTGTGACTTGTATCTCAAATTCAGTACCCATAATATTCCATGTCTTTATTTTGTGCATCAACAGCACTGTCACTGTGACAGGCATTGCAACTGGGACATCATGCTTGAGAATCTGCACATTTCCCCAATTTATAGTAACTGTGTCCCACAAACAGTGTTTTTGCAGTGTCACTTGACTTGTAAGCAATTTATTTTCCATCTTATACATATGCATGTGACCAGACAGTGACTTTATCCATAAGGGAGCATAGTAATCATCATGATACAAGAAAAAGTATATCGTACAGCATCTACTGTTTTTATACCCACAGTACCATGACAGTGATCTGAACACTTGGTAAGCAGCATATATGTGATGTATGCTATGCAGGGCAGACAGATACTGGTGTGGTAGCAATACGCTTTCAATGATGTAGACCTTCTACAACAAGAATAGTGCACACAGGCACCAACCAAAAGGTGGGTGGTCCTGTGGAGACAGATCATGAAACAGGTGAAGTGGCACTCCTGGGATGTTTCTGAATTGTGTAGAGGTGTTGACGCATCTCAGATGCTTCTGGTAATAACAACAACCCAATAGATTATGTTTGAAGGAAGTAGGCTCTAGGAACATGGGTGTGTCAGCACATCAATCTGAGCATGCATGGGTACCCCAAGTGAAGAGTCAAACATGTGGAACCAAAAAAACACTGATAGGCACTGTGTGGCACCTTTTAGACCTCTGATGTAATCACCACATCATGAGATGACATCATCAGTGTTCCATATGACATCATCCCATGATGTAGCATCACAACAACATAACCGAGAGTATGCGCGTCCAGACGTGGCACGTCAGGTAGCACGTACATGTGAAAAACAACAAGTAAAAGCCCCCAAAATACCCCATATGTCATACCCTCCCAGTGTATTTGGGAGTGCCCTTGCTCCCAGAGCCTACAACTGCTTTATTTACAAACATAAAAATAAAAACACAATTACATGGCACATGTCATAAAATTGAGGATAAGCATACAGTTATAATTAATATTTTACTATTAGACACGTGGGGTCTCTAGCCCAGGCATGGACTTCCAAAAGGTCTTCTGTAATTTTGCCTGTTCTTCAAGTGTATTTCATGTGGAAATCCTGCTTCAAGTGTGTGGACTCGCATGTGGGGACAACGCCTATTCAAGGTTGTTGTTCCCTGTGTGGATCTGGACCACATCCTGACTACTTGGTCCCACAGATGCCTCAACAAGATTTTCAGGTGGTGGCACATCCACAGCAGATTCCTCTGCAGTGTCCATGCAAGTTTCCTCCACCATGGGGTAATCTCCACTACTGTGGGCTCCTCAAACTGGGACTCTGCAGGTTTGCAGTTATCCTCATCCCAATCTGAATCTTCCTTTTCAGGTTGTTTCCTCTGTGGGGAGCTGCTGATTACCTCCTCCTATGTAGGGGCATCTTTATCTATGATGACCCTCCCCCTCATCTCAGTGTGGGCTTCCTGCCCATGTGGGAACCTTCATGCGGGGTGGGGCAGGACAGCAAGACCAGTCACCTACCTCAGTGTTATCCCATTCTTCTCCCAAGTCAGAGGCTTCTTCACAGCTGTCTGAATCAGACTCCTCTGCACCCACAGGTATTCCATGCACCAGCATGGGGGACTGTGGTATCACAAACCCTAGCCATTCCATTGGATGAGGATTCATATTATTCAAGTCATTCACCACTCTCAACTCTAATGAGGTCAAAGACGCAGACACACCCGCATAGGCACCCATTGGGCAGAGTCCTTCTGAGGGTCATAGATCAACAGGTGACCCTCAAACTTTAGGGCGTGTGCAGAGTTACCGTAAATCCCTTCATCATTCTGTAGCATGATCTTAAACCTGGCACGTGGGCTCCCACATCCAAGATCTTTCCAGGATAGTGCAAAAGTACTTCCTCCTTCCAGTACTGCTCTTCAGTTGGTGGGAAGGCAAACCTATCCCACACTGTGGTCAATGGGCAGCAAGTCACCACCTCATCCAATTTGCAGACTATGACTTCTCACACTCCGTCTAGGTTTTGTTGTGGTGCCTCACCCTGTGGCAGTGGCCAGCATTCTCTTATAATGTGAGGGGACATGCCAGTTACAGCCAGGAAGGTTTCTACCAAGTTGCTTACTTGTGGTACCATGGTGTCACCCTCTGTAACCCAAAATCAGCCTACAGAGGCCTTGGCCATGCATTGGAGTGCACACACATAGGCCTCTATCCACTGTTGCCTTTTATCTTCTGCATGCTCATCGCACAGCCAATGGCCGATATTCATAGAAGATGGCACTGGTGGGCACACTGGAGGATCAAGGGCAGATGCCCAATGCCAGACAGACAGTAGTCTGCAGGCTAGGTCTCTGCTCGACTCCTCACCACCATCCGTTAGTGGTCTCAACAACAACCAGAAATCCAGTTGAGCATCCATATAGGAGTGCTGGCACTCCTTGATCCATCTCATCATGTCAGCATCTGGGTCTAATGGTCGTTCCCTTCCAGCTGCATGGTCCCCACTCACAAATTCTTTCCTCATATCCCTAGTCATCAGGTATTCCTCAGTCCATGAGTTCTACCTCTGTGGTGACTTCCGCAGCACAGTGACCACAGATCTTAACCTCTCTCCCTGTTTGAACACCACAGAAGTGCACACCAGGCAGCATGTGTGCAGTTCCTTAAACGCTTTATCCACCAGGTGTTGTAACACCTGGCCATAACTCTTGAGGCCAGAGAGAGATGGGGACTTCCCAGGTGCCAGCTGATTATCATACATGGCCCATGCTAGGTGCTCTAATGCTATGGCATCCTTGGATGAACAAACAGCACACTCCAGGGTATCTCTTGAACAGGGTGGCAAGTGATCCAAGGATAACGCAGCAGGATGGCGTGATGCCCTGCCACCTCCTCTCTTTCTGCAGCACCTGCTGCATGTGAGTAGTAGCAGCTCATGTCCCAAAACCATGAGTTCATCTTGGTCATCCACACACAGCCCAAACCGTATGTACTCATACTCCTCCAGCATCCATAAGAACATCTCAGGTCTGTGTCCTTTGCACATTATCATACAGGTGTGGGGCAGATCATCTCTAGTGAAGGCAGGTGTGGAGAAGTCATATATGTGTTGGTTGGTCAACCAATGCCATGTGGACTCCTGAAACATGTCATAAGCTGTGCCAAAGCGCTTCCTATAAATTTCATGAAATAATGTTGGAACTAAGTTCTCCATCCTGTGAGTTTTTGTGGGTTATGCTTTACTGAGCTACTCATACCCGCCTTTTATACCCCCCACATGGGTATTTCCAGGGGATCCCCTCTTCTCACTGGTCCATTGATGAAGTCATCATTACATCATGACCCTTCCTACCATGGCTCCACCCCTTCCAGATGAGTCATCCAATCAGGGGCTTTTCCACCTTGACACATCTTCATGCATGTGTTATAACTTACCAGAAAGAGTATTCCCAAATTCATTCTTCATCTGACCTTTGAAGGAGAAACATCCCAAGCTCACAGCACACAAGCACACATGACATGTCACATACCTAGACTCACATGTTCCAGGTAAGTGTGTGTTTCAGACACCCCACATCAACCTTACTTGTATTCCAACATACCACACATCCCTGACAGACATGCACATGACTAATTTGATTTCTCTTTTCTTTCCAAGATGGCAGACTGGACATTCAAAGATGCACTCACAGCTATACAAAGCCTGCCTTCTATACCAGCATCAGTCCTGCAAAGTACAGATGGTCTCCACTTGGGATATATAAGCTTTGCGAAGATCCATACTACCTTATGAATGTGCACTGTGCCTATCCCAGCTCTCGAGAAATGGGTAGAGAATGGGAGCTTCAACCCAGAGCATATGGCAGAGGGTGACTATAGTCATTCCATGGCTATATTGGTTGTGTTGAATCCAAGCGCTCAGGGTACGAACCTGGAGAGTGCAAGCATCGGGCTAATTGTCTGCCAGTGCAAAGCACTGCTTGGACAGATAAGCACCATTGCTTGCCTTATTAATTATGCTTGCTTCTTGATGGGGGCAGAGGGGCCATATGCTCAGCCAGTGTGCAGGACATTGTGCATGATCATGGGTAACTATGGTGGGCACATGGCTTTTGCCACAGATCCTCCATTCTGCACAGCCTATGCCTTGGATTTTGTTCACAAAGAGGATCCTTCCCTTATGACCTTCAGGAACCAGCAGAACCACCCAGTTTCATTCACCAGAGATGGGCTACTGGTGGACCAGCTACTTGCACAGGACTGTCCGGATTGTGAGCACACAATGGTTACATGCAATGGGCACCTTCTTGTTCCTAGAGACATGCAGTTTACCAAAGATCTGTTTCCAGTAATATCCATCCCACATAGTCACACTGTTCCATACCATGATCCCAAAACAGGAGAGGAGGCTCCTTTCATGACTGTGGATCCTTTTGCCAAGAAGGACATGGTTTTCCAAGGTGTTGCTGGAGATTTGGAGCTTTACACTGCTGAAGAGGCCATCACCCTCAGGAATGCGGGTGTATTTAAGTCCTCAAATAACAGCAAATCTCCTCCCAAATTGCCATCACTTGCTTCTTTGGGCCAAGCATTGTCTTCTCCTGCGATTCCCAAGGTAGCTCCTCATAGTCCCAAGGTAGAAATGGACTCTTCATCTAAGAAACAAGATAATACGAGTTCCTCAAAGAGCCATAAGCATCCAGTGTCCACGGCTTTTGGGAGCAGGCCAGCTTTAGAAAATTTTGAGTGAGACCATGACATGGACTGCAGAAGGAGGGAAAGGAGTAGGGAGCATGATGATCACACCCAGTCAAACAGCAAGAGCTCACATCATGAGCACACCCCTGAATGTAGTGGAGCATCTAAGCAGGAAAGGTCCGGTGAACCTTGTAGTTCTGCGGAGCATCCCTGCTTGAAGGAACCATGGCTTCAAAGTCACAGCAAATTGCGTGACCATGAACACAGATGCTTGCATTCACCAGAATGCATTCAACTTCTGCCACCTCCAAACTTCCACTCCTATAAACTCGTGCCATACATCCACAGATTCATTTGATGGTTTCCGGTCATTTGACATGAGTCAGGGGTCTCTTCCTCCTGACCGTGGCAGTCTCAACATAGAGATGTTCACACCTGGAGTTGTTACACCCTCAAGCGTAAATCAATTTGTCTCTAGCAGTGGGCTTCCCACAGCCATGCAATTGGATGCTGCCCTCACAATGACAGGATTGTCCAAGGAACAGGCAGAACAGATCTTCCTTTTAACCCGCGAGGCACATACGCTAGGGAGGAGGCTTGCGCACGACTTCATAAACTTATCCCACAAAGAGGCACTTTTCTGTATGGGGGTCCAATCCACTGGTTACCAGAAGGCTGCCAGTAGGCACCCCAACCGTGCTACAGCATACTACACGATGATACAATCTGGGGAGGAGGGCGCATAAGCTGAGAAAGTCGACAAGGCAATTAACTGTCTGAGAAAAAAGGCAGTTAAAGCATGGTTGGACACAAACTCTATCCTCTTCAAGCATGCCTTAAAGTATCAAAACAAGATGGAAGAATTCCTCACTGGGAGCAAAGAAGCCATAGAGGCCTTGCATGACCACATCTGGACAGTTGTCATGAAGGTGATGGAAGATGCTGGCAAGCCCATGGCTGATGGATTGGGAATTGCAATGCATCTCATAGAGATGCTTCCCACCATCCCACTACAATTGGCTTTCCACTCAGCCACACCTGGGCTCACTGGGTTCGCACCAGAAGTGTATGCTGCCCAACTTCGGACTGATATCTTGGATTTCACTCACACACCCCCACTTCAAAGCAATCAGAGGGCACTAGATGTACTATGTGACAAAATCATGAAAAATGCACATGGTACAACTGAGAAGGAGAAGGAAGTTGAAGTCACATGGATGATGACTGTGGCTGATGTGTCAAATATTGGTGCAAAGGCAGTTGAAGATGGTGCAGGTGATGGCCCCATGAGCAGCCCACATGCGTCTCATACTCCTGACTGATGCAGTCAGACCAAGTCTCCATCCCCACATCATCGTTCACAGGGTTCCAGATCCAGCTCATCTTCTTCAAGCTCCAGTTCTGGGTCAGGGGGCACATCAGGTTCTGGCAGCTCAAGTTCCTCACAGTCAGGCTCTGGTGATGAGTCTCACACTGGCTCCTGCACTAAATCCCAGGCTGGATCTCCAGCTGGCTCCCAAGTGCCTTCTGAAGGTAGCAGTTCTGATGGATCAGAATGCTCCCACTCCACATCACCTGATGTAACCCTGAAACAGGATGATTAGGAAGATACCACTGCCGGTGAAGAAGAGGCAGATCACTTGGAGGATGAGGAAGCCCAATCCCAAGGCACAGCATCTTTACTTGATATCTCAGTCTCAGATAATGAAGCTTGCAAAGCCATTGCATGTGAGTCTGCATGCAAGAACGAGGCTGTGTATGGTGAGTGGCAAGATGAACAAATCTGTCAGGGCAATGAAGCCATAGCCAAGCATGACAAGCAGGTGAATGACTACACAGATGGTGGTAGGCCTAGCAAAGCTCCAGACAAGATTGGGCCTCTGCTTTCCTACATGGAAGAGTGTGGGGTGTTTAAACCCCTGGACAGCATATCGAACCCTCTGGGTCTTTGTTGGTTTTATCAGACCAAACTTCAAAAATCCAATGTAGTCACAGGTGCAAAGTCTGCAAGTGCTGCTTGCAGGATCAAACAATTGTTGGAGTTAGCCAAAGAGCTTGGGCATCCCCCAACCATAGTAGTGTTTGAGGGAGGCACAGTAACCTCATTAGGGCTCCTTCAGGAGCTCCATGTGCATTTGACACTGTCACACATTCTGATCCATACCCCAGATGAGGCAAAGTGAGGACAGAAAAACAAGGTGTAATGCTGCCCCATTTGTGCGTATATCATAAAAAATGATTACGCTTTCCT
Source organism: Theonella swinhoei (assembly GCA_963970385.1). Taxonomy (NCBI): domain Eukaryota; kingdom Metazoa; phylum Porifera; class Demospongiae; order Tetractinellida; family Theonellidae; genus Theonella; species Theonella swinhoei. The sequence continues at coordinate 26,090 of CAXANZ010000043.1, forward strand.
AAATCACATTGTAATCTGTCACTACTGGAGTAGCTTCTCCTGTGGCAAATGCCTGGAGTTTGTGGCATCCTCTGCACAGCAGATGAAAAAGCACTTCCTAAAGTGCAAGGGTCCAAAGGAAGCACACAAGAAAAAGAGCCCAAAGGGCCACAAATTGTCCAAGCCGCATGACGTTGACCACTCCAGCCATAAGTCCAAGAAGAGCAAGAAGGACAAAGATGCCAAGCACAGCTCAAAGGATGAAAAGTCAGATGTCAAGTGCAGCTCAAAGGATAAGAAGCTGTGCGGATCAGCATCCACATCTGGTGACAAGGCCACTTCCCAGGAACAGGACTTGGACAGTAGGCGCCACAGTAAATGCATAGCTAAGACCATGTCAGGTGGGAGTCATTGCAAGAAGTCAAAGAAGCATGGTAAGAAGTCACACAAGACATCCCATGAGAAGACACATTCCTAGGTGCTGAAGCATTTGATATGCATCACTAGATGCTGGGGCACCTGACACGCATCCACAGACACTTGAGTGTTTCACATTCAATTTCCTACTTTTATCACTTTTGTGTGTTTCTGCTGTTTTTAATATAGTTTAGTCATTAGTAGTCTGCATTTGTCTTGCATTTGTGCACACCACATAACTGGTGCATTGGTATTTGTTTTGTGAGCATGTGTGTTAAATCAAAGTGAATACATAGA
>CAXANZ010000045.1:0-26674 GCA_963970385.1 Theonella swinhoei
ATCCCACTAGTAGACCAAAAATCTGGCACAATAGCAGATGCCATATTCTTCAGACTCATATGTGAGTATAATACACCAGAAGCAATCATCTGTGATGAAGGACCTGCATTTAATTCAGACTTGATGAAGATGTACTTTCATGCAATGAATATAAAACCATATTATATTTCTCCAATGAATCATGGGTTAAATTGAGCAGAAAGATACATTAAAACTCTAAATGACATTATATGCAGAATTCTCACTGGGATTGGAGAGAAATGGCCATTATTTGTGTTACCCTCTTGCTGGGCAATGAACACACAAGTTTCACAGGTTACAGGATATTCTCCATATGAGATGGTCTATCACAGTGAACCTCCTGACTTTTTTAATTTCAACTACAAGGCAGAACAAACAGGTATTAATGGATCTACAAAACAGTACCTAGAACTAATGTTCAAGAAAAAGGCAATGATGGACAAAATGATAGTAGAAAGAAAATCCTATGATAAAAATACTCAATGGATAAGAGAGATGAGAAAATATCCTAACCTTGAAACCTTTTCAGTAGGGAATTTAGTTTTAGTCTAGCATCCACTAGGGTCAGTTTTCCTAGCCAATACACATTATTTGTGTTCTGATTGGAGTGGAAAATTAATTCCCAAAAGGTTCCACATAAACAGACTAAAACAGTACTGTATGAACCTAGGTAAATTAGGTAAAGATGGCCAACTGAAAATTATGGAAAATGTAAATGAATTGTATGATATATGGAATGAGCTAAAGGAAGATAAATTAGTCACAGATTCTCCTCGGGGAAATGTAAATAGAGAGAAAACCATAACTGCTAAATTGTAAATATAGTCTACAACGTTTACTCTCTTGCAACAAAGGCTAGACAAATATAATATGTTATATAATATAATCATGTAAAGTCAATATATTGAGGTTAAAATTTATCTGAAAATTATGACTATAGGCAGAAATTTGGACATACTGCAAGACGCTGTCATAAGTTTCATATAAAATGTAAATTTATAAAAATTCCATGCTCTGTACATAATGTATAAAACCAAAATTTCATGAAACATGTAAATTTCATGTTACATGCTACATTTTGCATCTTACAGTCTTATGTAGCTATAAAATATTGTATTTTGTATACATTGAATATTGTATTTTGTATACATTGAATATATTTTATTTTGAAGGTTGGGAAAGTGGTACTGGTAACAGAAAATCCACTAATTCTGTTGGAAACTGCCAAGCTGTGTCAATTCTGAAACCTCTATTAAAAGGTATATAATTTCCTTCTCATTGCTCCAACTAAATAACTGTAGATATTATATTTAGTGAGCATGAGTAGAGAGTAGAGAGGCTTTACTAATTACTAACAGAATTCAGTCTGTAAAACCAAAAGATCAGAACAAGACTGATTCTCATTGGGTGGACTCAGCTATGGACAGCCAATCAGAAGCTGCTGTCTTGGTGAAATTTACCAAAAAGAGGCAGCCAATCACAGTAGAGCAGCTGAAACCTCATTGGTTACTGAAAATAAGGCAACCAACCAGTATACAGAATGCTATGAGCCAATAAAAAACAAGATGCAACTTGCATATACAATGAAATGTTGCCATGTGTGTTTTTGTTCCTACCTGTCTGTATCATGTGATCAGAACCATACCAGATACATGGTAGCAGAAGATATATAAGGACAAAACCCCAGGACTCAATCCTCATTCTTCCATCAACAACTGACTGAGGAACAACTAAACTAAACAACTTCATATACAACTGTGGACTTCATACCAAATATTTGGTATACAGTTTAGCAAAATGTTACTTTACTTATTTATTCTTTGCATGTACCTTATTCTTTCTATACTCATAGGAATGGGAAATGGAAAACAATTTCCTAAACCACAATCTGAAATAAGATTTGGTTGGGGATTGTCATACAACTTCATTGGACAATTACAACATAACCTGGGCAAGTATGTTGTTGTTGTAGGATTGGAGATACCTGACTTCAGAACAGTATCATATCATACACCATTTACCACTGATCCACATTACTGTAAACAGTGGGATGATGCATTTAATATCAACAACAAAATCCTACATGAAACTTGCACTAAGGTTTGGCCAGCTTATTTAGCCACAGTTACCAAACTTGATCATGCAAGAGAAAGAATTGCACATATAATGGAGAAAGAAATTCCAGCAGTGGTACTGAATTTTAAATTGAAACCACTTAAACCTGAACCAACATCAACAACAGCTTATCCTACTACAACAGAAAAGCACAGTCAAACCATAGCTTTTCCAGATACAAGAAGGAAAAAGAGATTCATAGCAGATCTGATTAGTTTAGGTATACAAGGATTCACAGCCTTCAATACAAATAGGAAAGTGAATCAATTGAAAAAGGGAATGAAGAAGTTATTTGAGGGACAACATAGACTAGAAAAGAAAGTAGTCAAGTTAGAGAATGATATGACCTCATTAGTGCACATAACCATTGAAGGACTGGAACACCTACAAGGTGAGTTGGTAAGACAAGGCAGACACATTAGAAGTTTGACAGCTAGGGTAAAGAAAATGGAATTAGTTGTGGATCATATGAAAATGCACATTTCAGATAATACTAATTCAATCAGATTCTTGAGTAACATGTTGGGAATACTACTGTCTGATCTTAACAGATACTTGATGCTTTATGAAAGTATCTTGTCTGAATTAGATCATTTCTTAGATGCACTGGATAATTTATCCAACAATCAATTATCACATTCAGTGCTACCTCCTAAGGAGATGAGTGATCTGATTGTACATGTGAATGAAGTATTGAGTACACAATATCCTAACTATGAATTAGTAGTTTCTAGGGGGCATGATTATTACAACCTACCCTTTTCTACTTTTGCATGCAAAGGTAATACTCCGATGGTTCACATTTCTTTTTACATCAAACTAATCAACCAAGAACCTTTACATATGTATGAGATCAAAAGCATACCTGTACCTTACCACAAGAATGAAAAGTTGATTGATGAGACTGAAAGTAAGTATACTTATACTAAGATCAAACCATCAACAGAAATTCTTGCTATGGGAAGCAACAGCCAAATCTATCTGGATTACGATCAGCTTGTACATTGTGATCAATATAACATCTTGTTCTTTTGTGAAGAATTGTTTTGAGCAAGCTTGGTAATGAACACACTTGTGAAAGTGCAATCTATACACATCAAAATTCTAAATTGATACAACAGAAATGTGAAATTGAATACTATCCTGATTTGAATCCAGAACCTGAACTGCTAAATGCAGGGAACTACTTAGTTCTTGGTAACTTTCCTTTACCATGGAACTACTATTGTGCTGTAACTGATGAAATACCAAAATCCATACATGGTAGTTCATATGTGATCTTAACCCTTTCAATACAATAGGTGTCTCTGCAACACCCTGGTCCCCCTGGCTCATATATGGCTCTAGGAGGACCCCTGGGACCATATTTAGCTCCAAAATGAGGTTTCCAAAGTGTGCATAAATGAACAGACAGGTAAAAAGTGGCTCATTTTTTTCACGCGTTCCCCCCTAAAAAGGGATTAATGGGGGTTGTAGGGGGCAGCGTCCCCTCGTCCATACCCCAAAATTTGACATTTTTCAAGTTTCAATTGGTTATCTCTGACAGTATTTGCTGGATAGCATCTGGGGTGTGCATGGCATCAGAGGACCCTGGGGTCTCATGACCTGACTTCTGCAGGTGACCCTATTCCTGCAACCTTTGACACCAGTGGGTGTCAAAGTCCTTCAAACATCAAAAGACTGTGAATTTTTACCTCAGATTTCTCACATTGAAAGCCTCTGGTAGCCACCTGGTGGCAACCAGAGAAACCAGTGTAGGCTTAGTGGAAGCTCCACTGACTGGCCTCCAAAGAGGAGTTGGTGATGTTTTGGTCAACTCGTAAGATCATTATCTCAACTGGACATGAACTTCACCACACTCATTATGCTCATTTTTACTGCTATTTTAGCCATAGGCTTGGTATCGAAAGGGTTAAGAGCATGTTGGCCAAAACTGGATGAAATTTGACGATACTCATTTTTCAGCCAAAACTCATCGTTTCCACTCCATTTTTGACATTTTTTCATTTTAAGTGTTCCCAGCCCAACCTGACCTTAACCCTTTCAATACAATAGGTGTCTCTGCGACACCCTGGTCCCCCTGGCTCATATATGGCTCTAGGAGGACCCCTGGGACCATATTTAGCTCCAAAATGAGGTTTCCAAAGTGTGCATAAATGAACAGACAGGTAAAAAGTGGCTCATTTTTTTCGCACATTCCCCCCTAAATAGGGATTAACGGGACTCGTAGGGGGCAGCGTCCCCTCATCCATACCCCAAAATTTGACATTTTTCAAGTTTCAATTGGCTATCCCTGACAGTATTTGCTGGATAGCATCTGGGGTGTGCATGGCATCAGAGGACCCTGGGGTCTCATGACCTGACTTCTGTAGGTGACCCTATTCCTGCAACCTTTGACACCAGTGGGTGTCAAAGTCCTTTAAACATCAAAAGACTGTGAATTTTTACCTCAGATTTCTCACATTGAAAGCCTCTGGTAGCCACCTGGTGGCAACCAGAGAAACCAGTGTAGGCTTAGTGGAAGCTCCACTGACTGGCCTCCAAAGAGGAGTTGGTGATGTTTTGGTCAACTCGTAAGATCATTATCTCAACTGGACATGAACTTCACCACCCTCATTATGCTCCTTTTTACTGCTATTTTAGCCATAGGCTTGGTATCGAAAGGGTTAAGAGCATGTTGGCCAAAACTGGATGAAATTTGACGATACTCATTTTTCAGCCAAAACTCATCGTTTCCACTCCATTTTTGACATTTTTTCATTTTAAGTGTTCCCAGCCCAACCTGACCTTAACCCTTTCGATACAATAGGTGTCTCTGCAACACCCTGGTCCCCCTGGCTCATATATGGCTCTAGGAGGACCCCTGGGACCATATTTAGCTCCAAAATGAGGTTTCCAAAGTGTGCATAAATGAACAGACAAGTAAAAAGTGGCTCATTTTTTCACACATTTCCCCCTAAATAGGGATTAATGGGGGTCATAGGGGGCAGCGTCCCCTCATCCATACCCCAAAATTTGACATTTTTCAAGTTTCAATTGGCTATCTCTGACAGTATTTGCTGGATAGCATCTGGGGTGTGCATGGCATCAGAGGACCCTGGGGTCTCATGACCTGACTTCTGCAGGTGACCCTATTCCTGCAACCTTTGACACCAGTGGGTGTCAAAGTCCTTCAAACATCAAAAGACTGTGAATTTTTACCTCAGATTTCTCACATTGAAAGCCTCTGGTAGCCACCTGGTGGCAACCAGAGAAACCAGTGTAGGCTTAGTGGAAGCTCCACTGACTGGCCTCCAAAGAGGAGTTGGTGATGTTTTGGTCAACTCGTAAGATCATTATCTCAACTGGACATGAACTTCACCACACTCATTATGCTCATTTTTACTGCTATTTTAGCCATAGGCTTGGTATCGAAAGGGTTAAGAGCATGTTGGCCAAAACTGGATGAAATTTGACGATACTCATTTTTCAGCCAAAACTCATCGTTTCCACTCCATTTTTGACATTTTTTTCATTTTAAGTGTTCCCAGCCCAACCTGACCTTAACCCTTTCAATACAATAGGTGTCTCTGCGACACCCTGGTCCCCCTGGCTCATATATGGCTCTAGGAGGACCCCTGGGACCATATTTAGCTCCAAAATGAGGTTTCCAAAGTGTGCATAAATGAACAGACAGGTAAAAAGTGGCTCATTTTTTTCGCACATTCCCCCCTAAATAGGGATTAACGGGACTCGTAGGGGGCAGCGTCCCCTCATCCATACCCCAAAATTTGACATTTTTCAAGTTTCAATTGGCTATCCCTGACAGTATTTGCTGGATAGCATCTGGGGTGTGCATGGCATCAGAGGACCCTGGGGTCTCATGACCTGACTTCTGTAGGTGACCCTATTCCTGCAACCTTTGACACCAGTGGGTGTCAAAGTCCTTTAAACATCAAAAGACTGTGAATTTTTACCTCAGATTTCTCACATTGAAAGCCTCTGGTAGCCACCTGGTGGCAACCAGAGAAACCAGTGTAGGCTTAGTGGAAGCTCCACTGACTGGCCTCCAAAGAGGAGTTGGTGATGTTTTGGTCAACTCGTAAGATCATTATCTCAACTGGACATGAACTTCACCACCCTCATTATGCTCCTTTTTACTGCTATTTTAGCCATAGGCTTGGTATCGAAAGGGTTAAGAGCATGTTGGCCAAAACTGGATGAAATTTGACGATACTCATTTTTCAGCCAAAACTCATCGTTTCCACTCCATTTTTGACATTTTTTCATTTTAAGTGTTCCCAGCCCAACCTGACCTTAACCCTTTCGATACAATAGGTGTCTCTGCAACACCCTGGTCCCCCTGGCTCATATATGGCTCTAGGAGGACCCCTGGGACCATATTTAGCTCCAAAATGAGGTTTCCAAAGTGTGCATAAATGAACAGACAAGTAAAAAGTGGCTCATTTTTTTCACACATTTCCCCCTAAATAGGGATTAATGGGGGTCATAGGGGGCAGCGTCCCCTCATCCATACCCCAAAATTTGACATTTTTCAAGTTTCAATTGGCTATCTCTGACAGTATTTGCTGGATAGCATCTGGGGTGTGCATGGCATCAGAGGACCCTGGGGTCTCATGACCTGACTTCTGCAGGTGACCCTATTCCTGCAACCTTTGACACCAGTGGGTGTCAAAGTCCTTCAAACATCAAAAGACTGTGAATTTTTACCTCAGATTTCTCACATTGAAAGCCTCTGGTAGCCACCTGGTGGCAACCAGAGAAACCAGTGTAGGCTTAGTGGAAGCTCCACTGACTGGCCTCCAAAGAGGAGTTGGTGATGTTTTGGTCAACTCGTAAGATCATTATCTCAACTGGACATGAACTTCACCACACTCATTATGCTCATTTTTACTGCTATTTTAGCCATAGGCTTGGTATCGAAAGGGTTAAGAGCATGTTGGCCAAAACTGGATGAAATTTGACGATACTCATTTTTCAGCCAAAACTCATCGTTTCCACTCCATTTTTGACATTTTTTCATTTTAAGTGTTCCCAGCCCAACCTGACCTTAACCCTTTCAATACAATAGGTGTCTCTGCGACACCCTGGTCCCCCTGGCTCATATATGGCTCTAGGAGGACCCCTGGGACCATATTTAGCTCCAAAATGAGGTTTCCAAAGTGTGCATAAATGAACAGACAGGTAAAAAGTGGCTCATTTTTTTCGCACATTCTCCCTAAATAGGGATTAACGGGACTCATAGGGGGCAGCGTCCCCTCGTCCATACCCCAAAATTTGACATTTTTCAAGTTTCAATTGGCTATCTCTGACAGTATTTGCTGGATAGCATCTGGGGTGTGACTGGCATCAGAGGACCCTGGGGTCTCATGACCTGACTTCTGTAGGTGACCCTATTCCTGCAACCTTTGACACCAGTGGGTGTCAAAGTCCTTCAAACATCAAAAGACTGTGAATTTTTACCTCAGATTTCTCACATTGAAAGCCTCTGGTAGCCACCTGGTGGCAACCAGGGAAACCAGTGTAGGCTTAGTGGAAGCTCCACTGACTGGCCTCCAAAGAGGAGTTGGTGATGTTTTGGTCAACTCGTAAGATCATTATCTCAACTGGACATGAACTTCACCACCCTCATTATGCTCATTTTTACTGCTATTTTAGCCATAAGCTTGGTATCGAAAGGGTTAAAGAAACATGACTTATGTCAATGTTCCCTAACTGCAGGATCTTGGTATCTAGAAGCAAACATTGCCTACTGTACACAAGAACCAGCAACTGAGTTGACTTTGTATTATACAGTCAACATGGCCACAACGCAACACCTGTACAGGTCCCTTGCTTGTGCATTGTGAACTTAACGGTCACATCTGGTGATAAACTTGCCTTTTCCACCAATAGGAGTATACACCGTATAAACATCTATACAGCAGGCTCGCCTCTCATATGCTAGTGTTGAGGGGGGAGGGCGATTAGAAGGGTAATCAACAGTGGGCAGGAGTATTTGCATGGACTGAGGTGATAAATTTACGAAGTTGCCGCCCAACAGCAAAATTCTGCCTTCCCCCATAATCGCATGATTTATATTCCAGCACACAGTTATACATAATGGTAAAGTTTACTCTTTTGGCGTTAATAATTTCTTACTCAAAGAGTAGTTTAAAGAATGTTTAAAGATATGCATCAAATTTAAAAAAAATAGGTCCATTGGATCCATGATTATTTGTTAGTCATCTGTCAGATGTATAATATGGACGACTACATGCTACAGATAATGCACGATTACATAAGCTCAGTAACACGAATGTCTAAAGAGCCAAAATAGCATGGCCGTAGCTATAGCCATTAGCCCGAAGGGGGGGGGAGGTCGAAGTTGGTGAAATCGGACCTTTTTCCCAAGTGTGACTGAAGTCCAAAAATCTGATCCTTTTTACGCAAATCAGGGGAAAATTAGAAATTTCTAGATTAAAGCTTCCCATTTTTCTGGACCTTTTGACCAAAAAGGCGGCGTCCTTGCCTCCTTGGATACGGCTCCTCCATGGATACGGCTCTGAATAGACTAAAACAAAAAAAAAACAGGGAAAAAGAATAAGCTGTAAGCTGCCACCAAAAGTGAATGCATTTACTTACTTAGATATTTATAACATTCGTACCTAATATTTTATGTAGAATTGAAGTCAACAGTCCTGTCCCATTATGAATAGTAGTGAATCAATAAGCCTTGCATGTTATTGAAGACATAGTCTCACGCATGTGGTACAACCTGAGGGGTTTACTCTAAGTATCAGACTCTCGAATCAAAAACACTTCATTAATGAAAAATTTACAAATACCCAAGTGCCCTAAACTGAATCACTTACCAAATCACTCCAAATCAATCAAATGAAACCTAAAAACTGTATTCAATTACCCCCTTCTCATTAAACTCCAGTTTGCCTATTAACTTCTTTAGATGGATTCAGATTTGTCCCAGTTTTTGGATCTCCAGTGGCCTGGGCTTGAATACAACTGGAACTGTGTTATTTGTCTCAGACCTGCCATAAGTGGAATTGTTTTTCAGTTTCAGTGGATTGAGTTTTTTAATGATTCAGTTTTCTTTGATTTAGATAATTCAGCCTGTGTTAGATGCTATGGATGGAAACATTTATTTCATATTTCTTGTGTTTTCAACCATGCAGAAAAATTCAGAAATGCTCTCTTGAGATCAACTCACCCTTTTGTATGTTGTGTTTAATTTATTTCTCTCATACCCATCACATTTAATTTATTATTTTAATTTTACAGTATATTGATTTCAAAAATGGTGCCCAAAATGCCCCATTGTGGTGACAAAGACAAGGACAAAAGGAAGGAAAAAATCAAGGACAATGACACTTCTAAAAAAGGAAAGCATGCAAGTCAGATGAGATGGTTGTGAAGAGGTCTCACCATGACCAATGCCTCAAACTGTGGCCTGAGATGAAAATGCCAATATGTCTATGACAGTGGGATGAACAGCAGAAGGGCACATGGAAAGGGGAGTACCTTTCAGTCAGAGGCCTTCCAAGAAAATACAAGGTCCCCAACAGCACCATATTGTAAGTTTAAATAATGTCACAATGATTTGGAGATGGTTATTTTGATTTTTTATTCTAAATGGCCATCTCTGGATCACTTATATACTTTTTTGTTTGCACTCATCAAAAGTGATTCAGATCTATTGATTCAGATCTCCATATATGGACATTCAAATCAGTAGATCCAAATCACTTTTACTCAATTAATTCTTGTAGGAAAAGTATAAACAATACAGCTGAAGGCAAAGGCACAGATCTGGAGGCAAGAGGAAGCTGGCTGAGGGTGCTGACTAAGCATGGGGGAGGTGAGTTGGCAAGTAGAATAAAAAAGAGAGCATCTTCTGGGTTTCCCCTTACCTCATGAAAAATTAGGGATACAACCTACCTGTATGCAGTCAGAAGAGGTATTGATGGATTTAGCCCCAAGTATAAAAGTGCAGGCCAAAAGTGGTTCAAGGGTTTTCTGAAGAGACACTACTCTTTGAGTATAAAGAAGGTGACACAGATAAGTAGGAACCATGTCAAAGCTTAGCAACAAAGCACAATCAATACCTGGTTTAAAGAATATGATGAAAAGGTGACAAAAAATATAGAATCAATGATTGATGCAGAATCTGGAATGTAGATGAAACTAATGTAACAAATTTCCCCAAAGAAGGGAAATTTGTTGGGATGAAAGGAAATAGATTGTCACAGATAGATGGATGTGAGAGATCCAAGACAAGTACTGTTCTTATGGCTGCAAGTGCAGCAGGAGAAACTGCCCCACTGGTCATACACAGAGGTGTACACATATCAGTAACATGGAGTAGAAATGCCCCCAGGTACTGGAGGGTCAGGTCCTCTGAAAGAAGGATATGTGAACAAAAACCTTTTCTATTACTGAGGGTGCATGTTTCTTGCCCATCTACAATACCTGGGGCTGGTACATTTAAGTTAAGTTTAAATTAATTTTTACAATGATAACACTTTTCTTTGAATTTTATGTGATAATTATTAAATATACATGGTTTAATCTAGCAGTAAGACTCACACCTAGCTTATGAAGGACACGAAAAAGGACTGTGGACAGCCCATTATCAACCATATCCAGTCCAGTAATGATGAAGAAACTGCTTCCTTTGAAGAGTTTCAAATACTCTTCACCAAGAAGATAAAACCAGGAAATTACAAAGGCAAACTTCAAACGTTTGACCAGTACACTATGTAAAAAGATTGTATGTGAAAATGATGTTAAGAAAACAGATAAAAGGGCCAAATATTGAAGTTAGATTAAGAATTTTAAAAAAATAAAAAATGAATATTAACAAGGGTGAGAGAAGATTTAAGGGGGCAGTTAAAGGAGGTAGAGGGAGATGTGCAGGGAGTAGTAGAGGTGCAAGAGGGAGTGTTGGAGGGAGGGGAGGTGGCAAAGGTGCAGGTGGAGGGAGTTTTAGAGTTTGTGGAAAAAGAGGAAGTTTCCATTCTAATGTTATAAACCCTAGATTGTAACATGGAAAAGAGTGATTTGGATTGATTTGCTTTGATTTGGTTCTTTGTTATTTACATGATTTACTTTTGTGGGTGATTCAGTTTAGGCATATTCACTTGGTACTTGATACAAAATGAATTAAAAAAAACTATGGTGTAATGTTGTAATGCTAATGAATTCTGTTAATTTGTTAGTTGGTTAAGCATGTAATTTTTTATTTCAACAAGTTACCACTGTAAGTAAATTTTTGAGACATTTCAAAATGTGCTTAAATGTGATATTTTGTGGGGTTTCCAGTAAGGTAACAAAATGACTGAAAGTAGACATTTTCAATTGGCCATCATTCAAAGAATTTTAAAGATAAAAAGTGAGTGTAACAGTAAGGAAAAAGAAATGGGGCCACTCTGACCCAAACATAACAGTTGGGGATCGAATTTTTCATCTCTTTAGCACATCTGACGTTCAATCAATTATTTCTATCAGTCTCAGGCATGCTCCACATCACACAATGGACTTACATTGTCACATGCATCACATGTCCTTTCCTGTACAGCTTTACCCATTTTAGAGTTACCCATAGAATAGAACAAATTGAATGATTTTGACTAATTTATTAATTTGAATGCCATTTACATTTGGAAGATTTACACTAATTCCATTGTTTCACAATATTTCAGACAATTCAGATAATTAAATCAAAACATTTAAAACACATATTTATTAATTTCATATCATAATTTAGACTTTCCCACAAAAAGCTAAAATAAAGAGATAGAACAATTAAAGTGAATTAGCCAAACAGTTGAAAATACACTAATAAAAACACTAATAATTAACCCCAATCACACAATCATTCATACCACTCATACATCACATTCATCACATAGTAAAACAGTAGATAATTCATTCAGCCACTTGTACACACCCTCATTCATCACATTCTGTATCCAGTCAAATGCAGACAGCATTTAAAATACATAGGAATGATGTTTGACATGGTGGTATATATGAATGAACACAGTGACACAGATAATTCAAATGTTTAAGAATTCAGTGAAAAATACACAGATAAATCATGTCAGAACTGTCCCATTTCCAGGCAGTTAAAGCTCACACAAATAAAATAGAACATTTCAATAATTTCATTAATTTTAAGGATTTCAACTAATTAATCAATCAATTAACCATAATTCATCTAAATCATAATAGAAATTAACCATAATTCATTTAAGACCCAGTTTAATCAAAGAGACCCAGTTTTCCTTGTCATGAGTGTCTGAGTCACAGGTGGATATCCTGGTTCAACAAAGAGAAAAAAGAAAACACTTAAACCACCTGTAGATTTCAACTAATAATAGAGATTTTAACTAATTATGAACATTTTTACTAATAAAGGAACCAACTAATTAAATAAATAGACATTTCATTACCTCATTGCTGGACAAACATACTTCTAAGAGAAGAACAAAGCCAGATGTTAACTGCATTGTCCTAAGCAAGAAACTAACAAATTAGACCCTTTTCAATGCTTAAAATAATTAGCCATAATTAACCAATTGAATGGTGTATGAATAGTAACCTTTAATGGATGTATTTGAACTGAAAGAGCATTTTCAGACTTGGCCACATGGCCTGGAAATTGTCTAAGTCAAACAACTACAAAAACTAGTGTTTTTACCCTTTTATCTCATTTTCATGTATATTACAGTATAATATGAATATCAAAGAGATTATATATACCCAAATTGATGACTTTAACTGCTAGATATACCAGATGTTGTCACATTTTACCTTGTACAAAATGCCTGCCATGTTACCCCTTCAAGCCATCTTTCTTCACCAAGGGCAAAGGGTGATGACACACATTTATATACACCTCTCAGATGGTTACATGTGATGATGTGGCACACCTCTTCACACATAAAGATGATTTTCTTCAAGTTTTCTGTGATCATTTAAGTAACCAGAGAAAATCAAATATTATATACAATTAACTTTCAAATGAATAACCACATTAAAACACACAGAATCCTCACCAAAATAACCAAGGAATTCTGTTAGACACACTGCTGACAGTCATTGATCCATTTGTACAAATATAATAAAGGATTTTAAATGGTTTTGATGGTGATTAATGAAAATAAAATAAAATTAGTAACTGGTGTAAAAAGTGTTGCATTTTTGCCGTGTTACATGAGTTTAAAAGTATTTGTTAATTTAATAGTTATATTTTACAAATTTAAAAATGTATACTCATAGGAAATAAATAGTATTTAAATATTTGAATTTTAAGCATGTGATTTGGAACATGACATAGTAATGTTGAAAGGGGGGTAAAAAGTAATTCTGTGTAGGACATGTATGTAATACATTGTTTTGTTGCTTGTTATCTTTTCAGATTAAAGGAAAAAAGAGTAAACAATTTCCTCTTTATTAATTGAAATAGTTCTGCTTTTGAAGAGAAAAAGAATTTTGAATAAAAATTAAGTCATTTTTTGTGAATTTTTAAAGTCAAAAAACAGTGAAATTGCGTAACAAGTGATTTGGTTTAGAGCACTAGGGTACACTAGACTACCGTTAGATATCCGTCCGCTTCAGATACGGTAGAGTAACTCTCTAAGGTCTGGCAGATATCTTTTTCACTAAATACCACAGACTTTTACTTACATTTTGCTTTTCAAATCATCCTTGGTATTACTTTTCCCTTTCAAAATGCCTTTCAACATCAATTAAAAAGTAGTTTACTGATTCGTTCATCACTAGAACACTGACGTGGATTGGTGTCTATAGGACACCTATGTCCTTTTTATGCAAATCCGAAATTTAGTAACAATTTTGTCACAAAAATGATGTCACAAAAATCACGTAACATACAAGTGTTCGCAGACCGCATCATTCTATGAATGACAATTTAATTACACAATGTGCAACTGTCTTTTACATGCACTATTCCAAATGACCAATATTTTACTAGAAATATATAATTACAATACAAATGGTACAAACAATGTGAATGAGAAATTTGTGTTGTTATTTCCACAAAGGTTTATCACATCAACTCATTTTTAATTACTTGGTATTTGTAAACCTTTTAAATTCAATTTAAATATATACTAGGTATAGCCATGCTAACTCAGCATACTGGGAACCTCTGGTTCTCATACCATCGCAATCAGAGATGACTCTGAAAATTTTTATACACAACCCAGAAAAGCACGGGTAATGGTTCATCCAGCCTAGATTTATAACCAATGGGAAGAGTCAACCGAAGTCCCAAACAGAGGGTCGTGGTGGTCCCACAAGTCGTTATAAAATTAAAAATAGTCTAATAAAAATCCATAAGTGACCTTAATATAAAAGCAGTAACGGGTGCAGAAATAAGGTCGAATGACCCAAATTGCTTGTTGCATAAAAATATAAAAATATGAAAAATTTACTTCTCAGCAAAGCTGCTGTATTTCCATTGTACCATTACTATTGGCAACATGGGGCATATTCTTTGAACTAATTTGAGTTGATTTGATGTACTTTAAGTCCACTGGTTCCATTGCAAAATTCTGTAAATGGATGGCCCAATCCTCATTCCAAGATAACCTAGGCCAACCAGTATGGGTAATCATACTACAGAAAGAGCTAGTGCAAATACTCTTTCTGTTCCATGAAATCTCATTTGTCTTTTAGACATGTGCTACCCAAACCTGCCCCAGGGATAACTACAACTGTTGCTGTCTTTTGTATATACTTTTATTTAGGCTACTTGATTATTACACAAAGACTTAATAAGCTAGATCAACAGAGTATCAGTGTTCTGCAATTGCCTTAACCCCAACTGTCACAGAGCACAGTGAGCACAGGGGTTTTATCTGCTAGTTGATCTATTGGGATCCAGTGATAAGGAGATTAATAATGTTATCATAACTAGTGATGTAATCTGCTGTGTTGATATGCCTCCTTTTATCTCAATAGCATTGATCATAGATAACCATACCAGACACTACAGAGGCAGCACTAGCTGTGAACATGTGATGATCATAAGTGTATCATCTCTCTAGACATCTGTGATAGTGAGTATTAGCTTAACAATATGATTTAATACAGTTCTAATGTTTCTAATGTTACGCAATTAATACAGGGCAAATGGGGGCCCCTTTATAATCTATTAATTTTGTCTCACTGATATTCATCACTACCCTTTGTAGTGTGCAATTCTTTCTCAAATAAACTCTCAACCCATATCTGGCTGGTCAATTTCCAATATAATTTTAAGGGGTTATAAATTTCAGGTTTTACGTTCTTGTCTTAAAATAGCATTCTGATTCGGGAGCCTGAGTTGGTATATAAATAGTCAGCCAGTCAAGCATTATAACCAAACTGACAAGCCTATGTCTATAATGTACATGTGACATTTAAAGCCATTGTAAATAGTCTTACATATTTGAGTTTTTGAAACAGAAGCTGAGCTGGCAAATTAGCCTAATTTTCCTGCTTAATTTGGCAAATTTCCCAAATTTGCCTAATTCTGTCAAAATTAAAAACCCTTAAATATATCAAAATTAAACATTTTAAATTTTATTTTCTTTTGAAATGTCTTAAATATAAATTAAGAACATTTTGAGCTCAGGTTTAGGTACTTTATGTAAAAATCACACCTTTAGCAAGATTTGGCAATTTTGCTAAATGTGTTTAAAAAAACTAGAATGTCGTGGAATCGATATGACTTAAAGATGTATAGATGTATAGATTTTCATAATGTCGAAAATATAGCACGCATCATTAGCATGTATTGCTGCATGTAAATTTTAATAGAGTTTAAAGCTGAACTCCTCGGATTTAAACAAATATTTTTTGGCTCAAAATTAAAAGCTTCCATTAAAATCTAATGATTGGAAAACAACAAATTTCAGTGGAAGCATCCCCCAAAATTTGCCTGACACTTCTAGAATACAAAGGTGTTCACTGATTGGCACTACCCAAATGACGGATTAATTCAAAGCCCACCCAGTGAGTGACAAATATCAATTATCCAAAATGGAAGTGATATCTATATAATTGGTTTCTTGGACTGACTGTGACCACACACAGGTGTGATGACACCCAGGTGTCTGTTTTATGTTGCGAGTGTGCCTGAGGTCTCATATTAATTTATATAATTGTGCACACAGGACACTCTGATCACAGTTATTCTTGGTGTCACAAGTTTGATGCATTGCACTAATCAGTAGTTAGGGAAATGTTCTTGTAATAGCCCTGTTTAATGTACCGTGTTAAAATGTATACAAGCTGGCATGTGCTTGAGGTAGAACTAGAGTAGGACCCATAGATCATTGGCAGAAGATCTTACATTTGGTTTGATGGTACTCCACAGAGTTTATCAGCATAGCATTCATAAGATGTAAAGTAACTCTGTATTTACAGTTTATACACATTGGTTTATTCATTGCTCCAGTTGTTCACAATAATATACAGAATAAATATATGAACATAATTCGATACAGATCAGTACTTCAAGTTTATATCTGCATCAAGCATAATTGTAGTTTTCAAGTAATGTTGTCTAGTTAATTTCTAAAGCTGGAAAAGCAATGTTGTCTGAGTGTAGTCTAAAATGAATCTGAGTGATAGTCCAAGGGAATACTCAGGGACCTGGGCACTTAGGACACAAAAATAGGTGAAGGGGAACCCAATAGTGATGGGTTACTGCATGTGTGGTAGGGCTGCTAGGGCCAGCTGTTTAAGTGGTGCCTTGGGGTGACACTCAGTCTGGCTGCTGGAAATGAGGCTGGACTTATAGGGACAACTTATTGGATGGTGCCTTGTATGTCAGTCAGTCTGGCTATTATCAGCTGTAAAAGGGTGAGCTGTGGTCTTAAAGAGGGCCTCTGGTGGAGAAAATAGGTACTACCTATAATGTTTGTAGTTGACCTGAGGGTAACACTTGGGTTGACCTTTTGGTATGTTGCCTATCAATGGAGTCAACTAGGCATTTACATTGACCTTTCTAGACCTTGACCTTTCAAGGCCATACCTATCAATGGAGTTAACTAGGTATTTATGTTGACCATTCAAGACCTTGACCTTTCAAGACCATGTCTTTGCAAGACCATCAGAGTCAGCCATTGGCTGTGTTGATGCACTGAGTCTGTTGTTCATATTTCAAGACCTTGCCCTTGGCAGGGTAGCCAGGGTTGGCAGCTGGTTATGTCAATGCAGCAAACCTGTCTTGAGCTGAGGTACCACTTGAACGGAGACATGAAGGTTTTATTATGGGAAATGGGTCCGTTCAGGTGCCTACAGAAGTAGAGACTCTAAATATACTTCATAGGTATGCTTAGTGTATTAGACAATCCAGAATAGAGGTCTTGTAAGTTTACAATGTCAGGCATTGGGAATTCTATTTTGCCAAATAATAAGAGATCTTGGATGGTTATATTTCCCCTTCCATTTAAAATGTGAGGTAGGCGTCCAGTGGATTTTTTTCAAAGCGGTTACACCAATTAACCTGGATCGACCAATTAGCAATGTAACACAACCTCATATTTGTTGTTCCATAATGCAGAAATCACCTGTTAGAACTAGACATAATCAACAGAAATATTAGAAATAGCAATTTAAGAAAATCTGCACCTTCTACCTTGATTAAAAGTAAGATTTACACTTGGTATGCATCCATCTATTTGATAATTTTTGTGTGTATTATGATGATCTAGGAAGTTTGTGCGAATCCCAAATTTTGAAGCGATTTTTTGAGTCCGTGGAATCCTAAGTGGATCAAGGTGAATCTGTACAAAATAGATATTTTTCATGTATTTTAAGTATTCTTCAATTTAGTCAATTTATTTTCTGTTCTGTTCAAGTGCAAGCAACCCTGTTCTATGAATTTCCTGATATACAAAAAAGTACACAGATACAGAACAAAAGAAAACTGATTTCATGAAGTCCCAAATCTAAATGATCTCATGGTTGCATGCAGACATCTGTTGGACTTTCTACAACCTTTAATTCTGTGTAACGAATAAATGAATTAATTCAAATCGATCTAAGCAATTCCAAAAATTTAAAATAAACTCGAATAGCTTTATCAACCATTGTAGTTTATTGATAAATACTCGTAAAATATAATAGGGGGAGGAAATGAGACATGCTGCTTAAATTAATTAGGCTATGAAATGAATGGGAATCTTGAAAGAACAATTGGATTAAAGGAATTCCCCGATGGGGTATCTTTTGTTGCTGTTCTGGGCTGCTCTGGCTATGTACCGAAGAATCTCGATTTAAATCCACCAGAATACAAGACCAATATCAAGTACGTTGTAATTCTTGTTTTAGTTCCATGATGCATTTATTTATTTCTCAATTTGTTCAAAACGCATCCATATTCTTCTAGATCTTGAGATCAGATGATGGTGTTAGAATTCAAACTTAAGACAGTAGGTATTAAATTCCAATTAACCAATCACACATCTTTACATCGTGTGCAGTCATTCTTAACCTTAACTGTGATGCGGGCAGAGACATGAGGCTCTAAACCTCATCTCGTAACAATGTCCAGTATTGAAATAGACCATGATTTCCAAAAATTAATTTGAGGGTAGGTAATGTTTTCGTCGTGTGTTTCGTTGTCTGTCTGTTTGTCTGTCTCTCAGTGTGACTGTTTCGGCCATAACTTTTGAATGATTTGACATAGAAAGTTCATTTTTGCTATTGTAGTACATCTTGACTCTATCTGGGGGAACTGTGAGCATCATTGTCATTGGGTTGAAGACAAAGTCATATGTAGGAAAAAGTTAATTTGCCTCCCTAGACATCAGTTTAATTAGATTCTACATGTCTGAGGCCAAGGTAATAAACAATGTCAAATTCATCTCAAGGTGAATGTGACACGGTGAAATTAATGTCACCTCTTTTCACCGTTTACACCTTTGGTTTTATTGTTAATATTTCATATCTATATCTTTTCAAATCCCTTATTATAATTATACGAATGTACAATGATTTAAAGTAAGTTTCCAATAGAATTCCCTGCTTCTGTTGGTGGTAATTCTGCTGTATTTAATGTGGTCCATCATTGTACAGTTGTTGGGAATATAATATTTGTTTTTCCTTGATATATGTGTGACCAGTTAACTTGCAAAACAAATCATCCTATGTATGGGTGATCTGTTAAGGCATAACACAGGGTGACCTACATGTCTTGAATACTTGGGTGATCTGCCTTATAAGGAATGTGGTCTGATCTTGCCTTCCTCAGTGAAGCAAGATGGCTGCTTGAGAGCACATGTGTGTGCATTTATGAAATCTGTTTGCATCTGGTCTGGGGATGCCTCTCAACTGCCTTTTAAGGTAGAAATGTCAACACAGGTATTTAAACTATTAATTTTTATTGGCAGTTGCCTATTTTATGGTAATTTTTGTTGGTTTTCAGTTGTGTTAAGTTAGACTTGAGTATTTCATGTGCTTTTGTTAAACTGTTTGGATAATTTATTATAAATTAGTTTAGTATTGTGTTTCTTTGGTTTTAGTTACTGTTTTCCACCTAGAAAGCCTGGAAAATGGTATGCTTCACTCCTGGGACCTGAGAATCCCAGATGTGAGGTAAATTACTGTAAATTACTTTGTTTTATTGAACCGGTCAGTTTTAATGCAGTTACTAGTCATTTTATATAGCCATTTAATATATCAATGTGTTATCATACTTGTAATTGTCTCAAACATCTTAATTGGGTATTTAAAGGTTGTGTGTGTTTGGTATGAGTGTGTGTGTGATTGAGGGTTGATTATTTAGGGTTTTTAATTGATTGGTCATTTTGTTTAAATATTTAGTGTATTTTCTATTCTATTTTAGCTTTTCATCACTCAGGGAAGGGAATGGGTAAAATTGGGCTAAAATTAATACAATTTTAAATAATTTGTGATATTTGTGATATTTATAAATTAGTAAGAATTAATAAATTATCTAAATTAGTTAAAATCATGGGTGTTTCTGTTTCGTTCCTCATGGTCAGTACGTATACTTGATAACGGATATCGGGCAGTGCGCCTTTCTATATGTTACATGAAGGTAATTCCAGGTCGAATTGTAGACTAAGTGTTTAACTTCCTTTTAGCAAGTTGTAGGTAGACCATCGACTGAAAGGCAATTTTTAATGTTGAGAATGTCACCCTCTTGTCAGCTCAGTGTAGAAATTATACGACTGAAGTCAGATGTTTCATTGTTATGAAAGTAATTATAATTTCCTTCTTTGAAACACACAAGACTGGTAAACATGGTAAACATAAAACGTTTTTGTGACAACAGAAGGAATAGTATAATGGAATCATAATTTATCTATAACAGGCCATTTCTGTTATCATATGAATTGTTCATTGAATTGCCTTAATTATGTTTGGAATCAGATACAGCTCAATTTCTCTCAGAGAGGAATCGTGATTATCAATACAACAAATGGAAAACACGTGTTATATGCTACTACAATCCCTCTCTCTCATTTTTTAAAAAATTCCAAAATAGACTCAGGTTTTCAAATCTATAAAGTATCAAACTAGATAAGAAGAAGACAAAACAATTTCGAAAAACAATTTCATGTACCAAAACATATCAGAGAATTCTAGGAAATTTTATGTTTCCGATCTGGCCAATGACGTCCACTGTATCTTTTCGCCTGAAGCCTTGATGAATACAGTTTCCAATTATGGGGCCGCCTATTGGCTGGAACGAATTTCCTACAATTTTCTGATCTGGTAAGAATTTAGACAACCATCATTAGGCGTGCGCGGGTTATAACTTGTTCCACAAAGAGAGTCAATTCACAGTTGATCACTGGTTACAGGGGGGATCCAGGATTTCTCAGAACAAAACAGTTAAGGAATTCTGAGTACAATGAAATCTCCCAGCTCTGCGAACATGGTTTCGTTCATATAAAATCAAAATTGTTTATTTTGGGAAATTAAATTTGAAGGAAAATATTGACTGCCAATTTTGGTTAAATGTATTGTAAATTTAATATGAAATGACACAGATATATAGCAATAAATTTTTCAGTTACCAAATTCCAGAATTGTTGCGGAAGCCTGACACCAACCCTGTGAGGGGCGCCAATGTCCAGAAAGGAGACTTTTTGGGGGAACAAAACAGGAACAGTAAAAATTTCAGTCTAGATTTTTCACATCAACAAATGTTAATATTATGACCGATTATTATGATGAATGCGTTTCAGTATTTACGAATGTATAATTTCTGTGTGATAATCCGGAAGAATTATATGGCCATGTACTGACATAAACACTTATCCGATGCCATACATACTGTGCATGCACAAGTATGGAAAATACAGTGACCTGATTGTTGGCTCAAATAAGACAACCATTTGGGTGGAGAAATTTAAGGAAGAGAAAGAGACAAATCCAGACACACAGACACACAAGCTGGCAAACGAACAAACCCATTCCTCGCCAAAATTTACATAAATTGGTGTACATAAATTATAACCAAACTGTACCCAGGGTATGGTTTGGCATGCGTCATACGGTTTGGCTATGATTTATGTTTGCCAATCCATACCCTGGCTACAGTTTGACTGTGATTTACGTATGCCAAACCATACCCTTATTGGGTATTTGGTTTGGCTGCCATCGACATAAGCTGACTACGGGCCCGAATTGGACAACCTACTGGAATCTCTACAGGAAAATAACCTATTATTGATTTTATTAAATGTTTTCTAAATGCTTAGCCAATGTGGCAATGTGACACATTTCCATATGTGATGGTCAAACAGTTTTGGAAGAGAATGTTTTGGGTACTTTTAGGTGTTTGTGTGTGTGATTGCTTTTATACATCAGTAGGTGGAAGATTTTTGGCATAAACTCCCCAAAAATATGCACACAAAGACTCATTTGGCAGCCTTTTAACCATCACATACAGCTTTGGCAATGTGGTACACGTCATTTAGAAAAACCTGGTTTATTTCATAATCTTGGCGCAAAGTATCAGGAAATAAATGTCATGACAATAGATTAATTTGGCAGGGAACGTGACGTAGTGATTTGTATCGGTTTATAGTAGAGTTCGGACCGAGTCGTAGATTCTTTATCCATATTCAAAAGTCAAGTTTAAATTGAGGTAAATGGGTTATTTTGTTGGGACTGAGATAGTCTTTATGCCCATATAGACTCGAACAAATGTCATCGTAAGAAATGTCAGTTGAGAGCAATGGGAATTTAGTGCGACATTATTAAGGAAAACAATGAGTTTTATTGTCTACCAACTGATGTATCTTTGCTATGATGTTTGCTTTGGTGCCCCTTTGAAACTTCTACCGCCCCCCCCCCATTTGAACAAGTTTCAGAAACAGAAGTAATCTCCGTCTCTGGTCCTCGAATTAAACACGGTTATGCTTCTGCGGTAGCTGATTAAGAGTCCCACGAGTGGGATATAGGGTTTAGTATTTATACCCCTGTGCAGCAGCTACTGCAGCTCCTGGTATGTAACTTACATAGTAGAGTTATTTATGTAAACGTTGTTAATACCCGTTTCTCCCGTTACACAGATATCGAATTGTTTCTGAAACTTATTTCGAATCCTTATCAAATATGTCTGTTTTAGTCCATATTGAGTGATAGATATTTCTCTCGTGTCATATTTGTTGAGGAATCAAGACGATGTGATACAGTCTGAGTATTTATTGTGATCTATTGTGATTAGAGACCAATCGAGCATGAAAATAGACACTGCCATATTACAGTTGAGGCCTGTATTTGGGGTGGAGAAGTTCAAGCTGGCGCTTGATAAGAAATACTCAAAATTTAGTTCCATCCATTGACTAACTACGGCTCTGTTTCATTTGAGATCGTGTATGTAAAATTAACTTTGTCCTAAAACGCTACTGGGTAACAGATGGTATTAAACATGGCTGACAATGCTTACATCAAATATGTAGTGTTTTCCTTACAAGGCACTAACCAGATAGACTATAGTATAATTAAAGAATTGCGTTCCCTTTCAGCTGTTGCTTCTGATATTCTTTTGATATTTACACTATTTTCTTGAACCAAGGAAATCTTGACTTTAACAGAAGATGTACCACAGTTCAATTTACACTAAAACAACCATTACTGTGAAAGGTTCTGGACATAAAGACACATCGACTCTGGAAAGATTAACTTTTATACATCTGATCCTTACTTTGAGAAGTGGTATAAGCCAAGCCATTTGTAGAAATAATACTCCCAAGACTTGGTTGTCCTTTACATAAATATTTATTATGCATTTGGATATATAACTAGACACGTTTAGCCTCTGCAAGGTTGCTTCTTGAACTGAGGTGTCAGTTACAATTTGAAATAAAAGACACCGAAATTAAAGCTGATCTCTAATTAGCAAATCACATAGTCTCTAGACTGTTAAGATCTATGCACTAAACCATAAGGGTGGTAAACCTCAGATCTGGCCTGCAGCCAAAGTCTGCAGGGCATCCTGTAAGACCATTAAAATATAATATTCCTTTATGACTGTGTAGTTTCTTTATGGAAAGTACAAAACGCAAAAACAGAACGTGAGAATTATCAAGCTGACCTTCGATTAGAAATACTCAAAATGATAAGATTAAAAATAGAGTCCATAATCCTCTCCAGTGTTAGTATTCACTGAATCATCGAGGGTGCCTGTGGATAGTTGTAGTAAGCAAAAGTTCAGCAACTGTGTAGTCATGACCTATTTTGAACAAGGAATATCAATTGCAATGCAGGTGTGACTATGTAAGCTGGTAGAGACTTCAGAACTGTTCACTTCCTCCTTCTGTGCAGATCTATGAAGTTCCAGACACAATATAGCTCCTAAAGGTAACTCGGGGCCTTTCATCCATCAGTACCTCTTTCCCATTTGGAAGCATTGACAATAAATGAAATTCTAGTTAGGTGTGACACATCAAGTGAATTTTGACTTTAGAAAATAAAGCATTTTTTGTAGAAGAATAATTAAAATAGATTTTGAATGATTGATTATAATTAAGATAAAATGAGGAAAGTTAAATTAATTTGTCATGTATCCTTCAGTTCCTTTAACCTTTAGTTGGTATGAATCTTGACAATGCTGCCCTAATTTGAAATAAAGGGACTATATCCTAATTAGCATGAGGTGGTGTAACTATGGCTGGTGATTTCCCTTGTTTACTTCTTTCCAACTCATTAATCACGAAAGGCACCGAGCTACCTTAAGATCTTCACTGTGTGGTGGCTAGGGGCAGACCAACCTGGGTGCTTGCTTTTCAGTGTTCAATTAACTGTGAAAGCCAGCTTTAATTTAATATTCTAATTAAGCGAATGTTCAAACATGACATGTTGTGTCATGTACAACATGTATGAGCAGTGATGGTTCTTTTCTGTTTAAGTTTAGAATTTCAAACAGTTTTAAGGATCATTAGGATATTGATTTGACTATGTGAAGTTCATTCAATACAGTTCGTACAACAAAGCACTCGTGGTCTCCATGGCAATAAGAAACCAATAAAAGATAAAATGAGGTTGAAGCAAATGATTGAATATCAAATGTTGTGTGTCAGCTGGCAAAAATTCTAAAATATGATACTTTTTTGTACTGCGTCATACTTTTGTTTAAGCTTTCTAAATTCATTTATTTCTCGAGTTGTACAATACATGTCTACATTCTTCAAGCTTTTGCGATCAATTTGATACAAAAGAAACTAATTAGAATAATCTGCCTAATTGACCAATAATATCTGATTCGCATGTCCCGCATCTAGTGTGACATCACGCATCCGAGACTCGGTCTCCCAACTGTAAATTTACATGCAGAGCTCTGAAGCTCCAGACGACAGTATGAACTATGTAACAAAAATTTAGCAGTGGTCACAGGTAAGAAGACTTATAGCTTTCCACACAAAGGAGTTGATTTCATGATCATTTTCCTTACGGAATCACAAATGGTGTTAGATCTATTTTATTTAACATAACCTGAAGAATATGCCTTTGGCATCAAAAGAAACAGTGAAAAAATCGACATTTTCTATCATATT
Organism: Theonella swinhoei; assembly: GCA_963970385.1. Taxonomy (NCBI): domain Eukaryota; kingdom Metazoa; phylum Porifera; class Demospongiae; order Tetractinellida; family Theonellidae; genus Theonella; species Theonella swinhoei. The sequence goes on from CAXANZ010000045.1 coordinate 25,188, forward strand.
AAGTCAATAGAGATGTTTACCATTCGGTGTTAGGCTAATTAGGCTAACAGCTAATTAAGATATTGTTAATAAGGCTGTTAATTCTTAATGGACATGCTGCCACAAATGGACTTGGACATAAGCCTTTTATTTGTGCTTGCACTTAGATGTCATTTTTGTCACCTCACACAGTTGCCTAAATGTCAACGATCAAAATGTAAAAGCGGTCAAAACCTTTGTTGATGTCACAAGTATGACTGGCTGATGAGCCCAAGTGCGGATGTATTTTTGTTACAATATGGACATTGGGAAAAGCAATATCAAGGGTAGGATCGACTTCTCATTTGTGTACAAACTCATGATTTGTGCACACTAATTGTTTACGATTTTCAATGCCCTCCATTGTAAAAACATCTAGTTTGCTGCTAACCAGCGCAGTCCCTTACCTGGGATAATAATTTGTGCAGCCAATGGTACTCCAGTTTTGGATTTAGGGAATACTTCGTTTTCCAACAACCTTCCACTGGATTTTCACCCATCCATCTGGCCAAGGTTGCTTAACTTCAGTGACCGAACAGGAACTGGTTTAGAATCTTCCTGTGACCCTGATCTTCTTTATGACCTTGACCTTATTATTAGTTAAGTCAAGTAATACCAGGTTAAACAGATGTCCAGGAAGCAAAATTAGCATTTTCTACTGTGTGACTCTGACCTTGACTTTGACCCGGTGACCTTACTACTCAAACTTGACCTGGACATGGTCAAGTTATTCACCATACCAAAGATGAAGTTTCTATGCAAACTACTTCAAAATACACAGCCAAAACAGATATACACACACACATAAACACAAGCACAGACACACACATACATACACTTCGAAAATATTACTTGCCTGCATACGCGGCAGGCAATAACACAACTATATGTACAAACATATACATTATTCCCTTTGCTGTTGAATTTTATCTATTTCACACATAATTGCACTTAGCATTTCTCCATCTTTAATACAGAGGGATGAAAACCTAATTGAACAGGGCGTGGTGATATAGAAATGATGGTAAATGTTCTAGAAGATGAGGGATTCTTAGATTTAAAGAGAAGGGAAATATTGATTTTACACAAAGCAATATGAAGTGCTTACAATTTTACAATAATGGGTTTAGGCCTTTTGTTTTTAGATTTTCACTTCAACTTAACAAACAATTCAAATATTATGGTGGATATTACCCCCTGCCATGATGGAAAATTGTTACCACCCCAGTGGTTGATCGGGATTCCCGTAGGGGGCGCCAACTTTGTTGGGGGTGCACCAACTCCTGATACGACGAAGGCATTGTAAATATCTTCGATCTTGAACCTGACCCAATAATATGACCCACATTTACTGACCCAAATAGACATGTTAAAACTAGATCTAGAATGTCACAAATTAATTAAATTGAAATAAAAAATATTACATTGCTATGAAAATGGCTTCAATAATTACATACTTAAAGTGTTCA
>CAXANZ010000046.1:7500-10000 GCA_963970385.1 Theonella swinhoei
CGGTGAAGTGGGAACACTTCGACGGTGACAGTTCGACGATAGTACCTGTCGACGGTGAAGTGGGTACACTTCGACGATAGTACCTGTCGACGGTGAAGTGGGTACACTTCGACGGTGACAGTGCGACGATAGTACCTGTCGACGGTGAAGTGGGTACACTTCGACGATAGTACCTGTCGACGGTGAAGTGGGTACACTTCGACGATAGTACCTGTCGACGGTGAAGTGGGAACACTTCGACGGTGACAGTTCGACGATAGTACCTGTCGACGGTGAAGTGGGTACACTTCGACGGTGACACACCGGCGATAACCGTCGACGGTGAAGTACCCGTCGAGGTTGGTGAAGTGGGTGCACTTCGACGGTGGTGAATCGACGGTGACACACTTCGACGGCACCCGCCGACGGTGAAGTGGGTACACTTCCGACGGTTACAAACACGGTGAAGTGGGTACACTTCGACGGTGGCACACTTCGACGGCGACACACTTCGACGGTAAAGGGGTACCCGCATCACCGTCGACGGTGATGTGGGTACAGTCCGACGATAGTACTTGTCCAATTCAATCCTCGACGGGTACTACCATCGAAGGTACCCACATCACTTCGACGGTGACCACTTTGACGGGGATGTGGGTACACTTCGACGGTGACACTTGGACGGTACCCGTGGACGGTGAAGTGGGTACACTCGACGGTAGTACCCGTCGACGGTTCGACGGTACGGTAGTACCCGTCGACGGTGAAGTAGGTACACTTCGACGATACGGTAGTACCCGTCGACGGTGAAGTGGGCCCATTTCGACGATAGTACCCGTCGACGGTGAAGTAGGTACACTTCGACGGTGACACACTTCGACGCGGTACCCGTGGACGGTGAAGTAGGTACACTTCGACGGTAGTACCCGTCGACGGTGAAGTGGGTACACTTCGACGATACGGTAGTACCCGTCGACGGTGAAGTGGGCACATTTCGACGGTAGTACCCGTCGACGGTGAAGTAGGTACACTTCGACAGTGACACACTTCGACGGTGACACACTTCGACGGTACCCGTCGACGGTGATGTGGCTACACTTCGACGGTACGGTAGTACCCGTCGACGCGTCGAAATGTGCCCACTACACCGTCGACGGATACTACCGTCGAAATGTGCCCACTTCACCGTCAACGGATGCCGTCAAAGTTTGCCACCGTCGAAGTGTACCTACTTCACCGTCGACGTGATTTTTCGACAGTGATGTGGGTACACGATATTTCGACCCCGACGTGGGTAACCAACACTACCGTCGACGGTACACTTCCACGGTGTACGGCGGTGTGTGTGGAATATGTAGTGATTTTGTACAATTCCATCGGGACTGTGTACATTAAATGCATATTCAAGAAGGAATTTGCTTGCCAGCTGTTGAGTACTACCAGACCTAGACTCTAGTTTTGTGAAAATGTAGGTGCAATGTACATAACGTGTATGGGAGACTATGTAAAAATGTAGGTGCAATGTACAAACATGTATGGGAACACCACCACAGATGACATGATAGTAGTAGCTTTTGAGTGCCTGGCAGGTTACCTCCCTGCATTTTCTGCTGCTGGAGGGTTTGTGTGAGGTGAGCTGCTGTTCTACCATTTCTAAGCCTAGAGGCTGCACATGTATGTATTGTCCCAAGCCTTTATTTTTCTAAGCTTAGAGGCTGTATGCATACTCGAGTGTATTTGGGCTGTTTATGTTCGTATTTTATTGGAGTTTGGACACTGTGCGTGTGTGTGTGTGTGTGTGTGTGTGTGTGTGTGTGTGTGTGTGTGTGTGGAGAGTTGGCCGGCCAAAAGATCTGTAACCCACCGCCCCGGTTCTGGAGGCTGTCCTGCTCCAGTCTGTGCATGTCGTGTGTCATACGTCTTGTGCATAGTTATTGTTCGGTTTGTTGAGATTAGGGTTCCGGCTTTCCTTCTCTCTAATACCTCTTGGCCAGTGTGCTATACGCATGCTTTTCCATGTATAGCGATGCAACATCTGTAGTCGGATATGACATCCAGATGTGCCAAACGAGTTAGGCAAGGCCGTCCACTTAGCCCACTCTTGTTCTGTCAATTCATTAGTGACCTTAGACTGTACTCTACAGTCAAGCAGTGCGGGTAAGATCATGATAATATTATCGACCAAGAGGAGCATCAAACAAACAACACCGAAATTGAGCTTATGCATTGAAAATTCTGTTAATTGATCTGGAATGTCCCATCATCAGCTACAAACATCGGTGTATACGGAGAATTGGGCAGGATTCCACTGAAAATAAGAGGAAATATTGAATATTGGCTACGTCCTTTAACATCACACAAGTACTAGTTGTTGCATGGGCCCGAGTGCCACACAGGATATGTTGGCACAGTTATATAACTATCCCGTGTGAGCACGAGGGCCCATGCAACAACTAATCTGTTGCCACTTGAATGGTTTCCCAACCCCTAACCACTCCCTTACTAGCCTCACGTAATTAGT
>CAXANZ010000046.1:20000-22500 GCA_963970385.1 Theonella swinhoei
TGACGGGGATGTGGGTACACTTCGACGGTGACACTTGGACGGTACCCGTGGACGGTGAAGTGGGTACACTCGACGGTAGTACCCGTCGACGGTTCGACGGTACGGTAGTACCCGTCGACGGTGAAGTAGGTACACTTCGACGATACGGTAGTACCCGTCGACGGTGAAGTGGGCCCATTTCGACGATAGTACCCGTCGACGGTGAAGTAGGTACACTTCGACGGTGACACACTTCGACGCGGTACCCGTGGACGGTGAAGTAGGTACACTTCGACGGTAGTACCCGTCGACGGTGAAGTGGGTACACTTCGACGATACGGTAGTACCCGTCGACGGTGAAGTGGGCACATTTCGACGGTAGTACCCGTCGACGGTGAAGTAGGTACACTTCGACAGTGACACACTTCGACGGTGACACACTTCGACGGTACCCGTCGACGGTGATGTGGCTACACTTCGACGGTACGGTAGTACCCGTCGACGCGTCGAAATGTGCCCACTACACCGTCGACGGATACTACCGTCGAAATGTGCCCACTTCACCGTCAACGGATGCCGTCAAAGTTTGCCACCGTCGAAGTGTACCTACTTCACCGTCGACGTGATTTTTCGACAGTGATGTGGGTACACGATATTTCGACCCCGACGTGGGTAACCAACACTACCGTCGACGGTACACTTCCACGGTGTACGGCGGTGTGTGTGGAATATGTAGTGATTTTGTACAATTCCATCGGGACTGTGTACATTAAATGCATATTCAAGAAGGAATTTGCTTGCCAGCTGTTGAGTACTACCAGACCTAGACTCTAGTTTTGTGAAAATGTAGGTGCAATGTACATAACGTGTATGGGAGACTATGTAAAAATGTAGGTGCAATGTACAAACATGTATGGGAACACCACCACAGATGACATGATAGTAGTAGCTTTTGAGTGCCTGGCAGGTTACCTCCCTGCATTTTCTGCTGCTGGAGGGTTTGTGTGAGGTGAGCTGCTGTTCTACCATTTCTAAGCCTAGAGGCTGCACATGTATGTATTGTCCCAAGCCTTTATTTTTCTAAGCTTAGAGGCTGTATGCATACTCGAGTGTATTTGGGCTGTTTATGTTCGTATTTTATTGGAGTTTGGACACTGTGCGTGTGTGTGTGTGTGTGTGTGTGTGTGTGTGTGTGTGTGTGTGTGTGTGGAGAGTTGGCCGGCCAAAAGATCTGTAACCCACCGCCCCGGTTCTGGAGGCTGTCCTGCTCCAGTCTGTGCATGTCGTGTGTCATACGTCTTGTGCATAGTTATTGTTCGGTTTGTTGAGATTAGGGTTCCGGCTTTCCTTCTCTCTAATACCTCTTGGCCAGTGTGCTATACGCATGCTTTTCCATGTATAGCGATGCAACATCTGTAGTCGGATATGACATCCAGATGTGCCAAACGAGTTAGGCAAGGCCGTCCACTTAGCCCACTCTTGTTCTGTCAATTCATTAGTGACCTTAGACTGTACTCTACAGTCAAGCAGTGCGGGTAAGATCATGATAATATTATCGACCAAGAGGAGCATCAAACAAACAACACCGAAATTGAGCTTATGCATTGAAAATTCTGTTAATTGATCTGGAATGTCCCATCATCAGCTACAAACATCGGTGTATACGGAGAATTGGGCAGGATTCCACTGAAAATAAGAGGAAATATTGAATATTGGCTACGTCCTTTAACATCACACAAGTACTAGTTGTTGCATGGGCCCGAGTGCCACACAGGATATGTTGGCACAGTTATATAACTATCCCGTGTGAGCACGAGGGCCCATGCAACAACTAATCTGTTGCCACTTGAATGGTTTCCCAACCCCTAACCACTCCCTTACTAGCCTCACGTAATTAGTGATGTAATAAGTGTGCCACACACGATACGTTGGCACACTTTAGCCTTTGATCTGTTACTCTACCAGGAAAAAACATATCTCCCCGTACTGTGGGCCTGCTATAGAAAACACCAACAGTTCAACTCATTGTGTGATTATCACATATACGGTCTGTATTGAATCATTGCGATTTATCCAATTACGACGAAGTGTCCAGACTAGAGCCAGCAGAGGTAGCACTTAGAGCCGGAGAACGTCTATACGATCAATATGCAAAAGTGGAGACAGGATACATCACACTCCCAAAAATGAGACCCTACCAACTTATTTGTTTCTACCATCCCACTTGCGCACGGCAGTTGCAAGGTTCAGAAGAAGTCGCCATTCGCTAGCCATTGAAACAGGACGATACACTCACTAGACCACCTTTACCTCCAGAGGAAAGAGTGTGTCGAACGTGTGGAGTTGTATGGAAGATGAAACGCATTACCGCTCTTCGATACACAGATTGCCAGAATACGAGGACTTTGTACCCGCGAAAAGAAAGCGCAATTAACATGCTCCCCACAGATGCAAAGTTTACAACAGCTGCGAATTACAACGAAATATTCGGTTTGAAACTAGGACAATAAGATGTAGTCTC
>CAXANZ010000046.1:32500-35000 GCA_963970385.1 Theonella swinhoei
CTACTTCACCGTCGACGTGATTTTTCGACAGTGATGTGGGTACACGATATTTCGACCCCGACGTGGGTAACCAACACTACCGTCGACGGTACACTTCCACGGTGTACGGCGGTGTGTGTGGAATATGTAGTGATTTTGTACAATTCCATCGGGACTGTGTACATTAAATGCATATTCAAGAAGGAATTTGCTTGCCAGCTGTTGAGTACTACCAGACCTAGACTCTAGTTTTGTGAAAATGTAGGTGCAATGTACATAACGTGTATGGGAGACTATGTAAAAATGTAGGTGCAATGTACAAACATGTATGGGAACACCACCACAGATGACATGATAGTAGTAGCTTTTGAGTGCCTGGCAGGTTACCTCCCTGCATTTTCTGCTGCTGGAGGGTTTGTGTGAGGTGAGCTGCTGTTCTACCATTTCTAAGCCTAGAGGCTGCACATGTATGTATTGTCCCAAGCCTTTATTTTTCTAAGCTTAGAGGCTGTATGCATACTCGAGTGTATTTGGGCTGTTTATGTTCGTATTTTATTGGAGTTTGGACACTGTGCGTGTGTGTGTGTGTGTGTGTGTGTGTGTGTGTGTGTGTGTGTGTGTGTGGAGAGTTGGCCGGCCAAAAGATCTGTAACCCACCGCCCCGGTTCTGGAGGCTGTCCTGCTCCAGTCTGTGCATGTCGTGTGTCATACGTCTTGTGCATAGTTATTGTTCGGTTTGTTGAGATTAGGGTTCCGGCTTTCCTTCTCTCTAATACCTCTTGGCCAGTGTGCTATACGCATGCTTTTCCATGTATAGCGATGCAACATCTGTAGTCGGATATGACATCCAGATGTGCCAAACGAGTTAGGCAAGGCCGTCCACTTAGCCCACTCTTGTTCTGTCAATTCATTAGTGACCTTAGACTGTACTCTACAGTCAAGCAGTGCGGGTAAGATCATGATAATATTATCGACCAAGAGGAGCATCAAACAAACAACACCGAAATTGAGCTTATGCATTGAAAATTCTGTTAATTGATCTGGAATGTCCCATCATCAGCTACAAACATCGGTGTATACGGAGAATTGGGCAGGATTCCACTGAAAATAAGAGGAAATATTGAATATTGGCTACGTCCTTTAACATCACACAAGTACTAGTTGTTGCATGGGCCCGAGTGCCACACAGGATATGTTGGCACAGTTATATAACTATCCCGTGTGAGCACGAGGGCCCATGCAACAACTAATCTGTTGCCACTTGAATGGTTTCCCAACCCCTAACCACTCCCTTACTAGCCTCACGTAATTAGTGATGTAATAAGTGTGCCACACACGATACGTTGGCACACTTTAGCCTTTGATCTGTTACTCTACCAGGAAAAAACATATCTCCCCGTACTGTGGGCCTGCTATAGAAAACACCAACAGTTCAACTCATTGTGTGATTATCACATATACGGTCTGTATTGAATCATTGCGATTTATCCAATTACGACGAAGTGTCCAGACTAGAGCCAGCAGAGGTAGCACTTAGAGCCGGAGAACGTCTATACGATCAATATGCAAAAGTGGAGACAGGATACATCACACTCCCAAAAATGAGACCCTACCAACTTATTTGTTTCTACCATCCCACTTGCGCACGGCAGTTGCAAGGTTCAGAAGAAGTCGCCATTCGCTAGCCATTGAAACAGGACGATACACTCACTAGACCACCTTTACCTCCAGAGGAAAGAGTGTGTCGAACGTGTGGAGTTGTATGGAAGATGAAACGCATTACCGCTCTTCGATACACAGATTGCCAGAATACGAGGACTTTGTACCCGCGAAAAGAAAGCGCAATTAACATGCTCCCCACAGATGCAAAGTTTACAACAGCTGCGAATTACAACGAAATATTCGGTTTGAAACTAGGACAATAAGATGTAGTCTCAATCTTTTTCCTTTTTTTGTTTGTTGTTGCTGTTGTTGTTGTTGTTGTTGTTGTTGTTGTTGTGTTGTACCGTCGCCATTGGTGGTGGTGGTGTTTTTGTTGTCGTAGAATCGACACCTTTCAGACCACGCCTTCGCAAAATGCCCCCTTAGGCAGCGTGCACAGTGCAGAGCAGCAATGTTTATACCAGGAAACGGCTGAAATTGGCGTTGGAAGCGGCAAATTGAAACTGAAAATGAAAAAATTGACTTGCACACGCACATCCCGTAGACTTGCCGTGACCCCGCCCGCATCCGCAACCACCCAAAAATGCAATTCAATCCCCATTAATTAACTAATTAATTAACCAGGGGTTAATTAATAATTCATCAAGTCTAGTCGCTTAACTCCGCCCAGTCATTTGCACGCCTTCTCGCACCTGGCAGAACCTTGCCACAGTCGTCGAGGCCAGTGAGGCCTGCCGGAACTCCCCCCCTTCGTCCTACGGACTGGCCCCCTCCGATCTGCGGCTGTGGACGTGCGCCAAATGAAAATATGCCTTCGGCAACACACCCCTGCACGCTCCCACTAGCACCGCAACCAAAC
>CAXANZ010000046.1:45000-47500 GCA_963970385.1 Theonella swinhoei
TGTGTGTGTGTGTGTGTGTGTGTGGAGAGTTGGCCGGCCAAAAGATCTGTAACCCACCGCCCCGGTTCTGGAGGCTGTCCTGCTCCAGTCTGTGCATGTCGTGTGTCATACGTCTTGTGCATAGTTATTGTTCGGTTTGTTGAGATTAGGGTTCCGGCTTTCCTTCTCTCTAATACCTCTTGGCCAGTGTGCTATACGCATGCTTTTCCATGTATAGCGATGCAACATCTGTAGTCGGATATGACATCCAGATGTGCCAAACGAGTTAGGCAAGGCCGTCCACTTAGCCCACTCTTGTTCTGTCAATTCATTAGTGACCTTAGACTGTACTCTACAGTCAAGCAGTGCGGGTAAGATCATGATAATATTATCGACCAAGAGGAGCATCAAACAAACAACACCGAAATTGAGCTTATGCATTGAAAATTCTGTTAATTGATCTGGAATGTCCCATCATCAGCTACAAACATCGGTGTATACGGAGAATTGGGCAGGATTCCACTGAAAATAAGAGGAAATATTGAATATTGGCTACGTCCTTTAACATCACACAAGTACTAGTTGTTGCATGGGCCCGAGTGCCACACAGGATATGTTGGCACAGTTATATAACTATCCCGTGTGAGCACGAGGGCCCATGCAACAACTAATCTGTTGCCACTTGAATGGTTTCCCAACCCCTAACCACTCCCTTACTAGCCTCACGTAATTAGTGATGTAATAAGTGTGCCACACACGATACGTTGGCACACTTTAGCCTTTGATCTGTTACTCTACCAGGAAAAAACATATCTCCCCGTACTGTGGGCCTGCTATAGAAAACACCAACAGTTCAACTCATTGTGTGATTATCACATATACGGTCTGTATTGAATCATTGCGATTTATCCAATTACGACGAAGTGTCCAGACTAGAGCCAGCAGAGGTAGCACTTAGAGCCGGAGAACGTCTATACGATCAATATGCAAAAGTGGAGACAGGATACATCACACTCCCAAAAATGAGACCCTACCAACTTATTTGTTTCTACCATCCCACTTGCGCACGGCAGTTGCAAGGTTCAGAAGAAGTCGCCATTCGCTAGCCATTGAAACAGGACGATACACTCACTAGACCACCTTTACCTCCAGAGGAAAGAGTGTGTCGAACGTGTGGAGTTGTATGGAAGATGAAACGCATTACCGCTCTTCGATACACAGATTGCCAGAATACGAGGACTTTGTACCCGCGAAAAGAAAGCGCAATTAACATGCTCCCCACAGATGCAAAGTTTACAACAGCTGCGAATTACAACGAAATATTCGGTTTGAAACTAGGACAATAAGATGTAGTCTCAATCTTTTTCCTTTTTTTGTTTGTTGTTGCTGTTGTTGTTGTTGTTGTTGTTGTTGTTGTTGTGTTGTACCGTCGCCATTGGTGGTGGTGGTGTTTTTGTTGTCGTAGAATCGACACCTTTCAGACCACGCCTTCGCAAAATGCCCCCTTAGGCAGCGTGCACAGTGCAGAGCAGCAATGTTTATACCAGGAAACGGCTGAAATTGGCGTTGGAAGCGGCAAATTGAAACTGAAAATGAAAAAATTGACTTGCACACGCACATCCCGTAGACTTGCCGTGACCCCGCCCGCATCCGCAACCACCCAAAAATGCAATTCAATCCCCATTAATTAACTAATTAATTAACCAGGGGTTAATTAATAATTCATCAAGTCTAGTCGCTTAACTCCGCCCAGTCATTTGCACGCCTTCTCGCACCTGGCAGAACCTTGCCACAGTCGTCGAGGCCAGTGAGGCCTGCCGGAACTCCCCCCCTTCGTCCTACGGACTGGCCCCCTCCGATCTGCGGCTGTGGACGTGCGCCAAATGAAAATATGCCTTCGGCAACACACCCCTGCACGCTCCCACTAGCACCGCAACCAAACACGCGTCCACACTTCACCCGTCACACTTTTCGCCATATATGGTCAAACACCCACCTGACAGTCACGTGACCTCACCCTCACCTTCACCACAATCGGTGACCACCTCTCACCGAAGGAGGTGTCGATGCAACCTTCCCGGTCCGAGTTACGGCAAGACACACACACACACACACAAACACACTGTCACTGACAGGTGCTCCGATCTTACAAACACTCTCAGTCGTCGCCCCAACTTAGACTAAAATTCAGTCGTTTCTTGCCTATATCGGGTGGTGAGGGGGGGGAGGTTTGCAAAAAATTGTTTTGCAAAGCTCTCTACAACTACCCAGTTTCGCTCGGTCGTGAAGGCACCTACCGTCGGTTTGTTGCCGTTCAGTGCGAGACGGGTGCTGTCGGTGAGCGAGGTCGGGTTGCCCGTGGCCACTGTAGGCGCGGTTGCATTGTCCTGCCGCCGTTTGCCGTCGACGGTGGAGAGTGTACGGCTTTCCTCGGCATTTTGGGGCCGGGTGAGAGTCGTCGGTCTCGTCAGATTCTTGTGTACGGGGAGTTTCTGTTCGGATGCACGTTGTTGCCCCACAC
>CAXANZ010000048.1:7500-12500 GCA_963970385.1 Theonella swinhoei
GATAGTGCCTGTCGACGGTGAAGTGGGTACACTTCGACGATAGTACCTGTCGACGGTGAAGTGGGTACACTTCGACGATAGTACCTGTCGACGGTCGATAGTACCTGTCGACGGTGAAGTGGGTACACTTCGACGATAGTACCTGTCGACGGTCGATAGTACCTGTCGACGGTGAAGTGGGTACACTTCGACGATAGTACCTGTCGACGGTGAAGTGGGTACACTTCGACGATAGTACCTGTCGACGGTCGATAGTACCTGTCGACGGTGAAGTGGGTACACTTCGACGATAGTACCTGTCGACGGTGAAGTGGGAACACTTCGACGGTGACAGTTCGACGATAGTACCTGTCGACGGTGAAGTGGGTACACTTCGACGATAGTACCTGTCGACGGTGAAGTGGGTACACTTCGACGGTGACAGTGCGACGATAGTACCTGTCGACGGTGAAGTGGGTACACTTCGACGATAGTACCTGTCGACGGTGAAGTGGGTACACTTCGACGATAGTACCTGTCGACGGTGAAGTGGGTACACTTCGACGATAGTACCTGTCGACGGTGAAGTGGGAACACTTCGACGGTGACAGTTCGACGATAGTACCTGTCGACGGTGAAGTGGGTACACTTCGACGATAGTACCTGTCGACGGTGAAGTGGGTACACTTCGACGGTGACAGTGCGACGATAGTACCTGTCGACGGTGAAGTGGGTACACTTCGACGATAGTACCTGTCGACGGTGAAGTGGGTACACTTCGACGATAGTACCTGTCGACGGTGAAGTGGGAACACTTCGACGGTGACAGTTCGACGATAGTACCTGTCGACGGTGAAGTGGGTACACTTCGACGGTGACACACCGGCGATAACCGTCGACGGTGAAGTACCCGTCGAGGTTGGTGAAGTGGGTGCACTTCGACGGTGGTGAATCGACGGTGACACACTTCGACGGCACCCGCCGACGGTGAAGTGGGTACACTTCCGACGGTTACAAACACGGTGAAGTGGGTACACTTCGACGGTGGCACACTTCGACGGCGACACACTTCGACGGTAAAGGGGTACCCGCATCACCGTCGACGGTGATGTGGGTACAGTCCGACGATAGTACTTGTCCAATTCAATCCTCGACGGGTACTACCATCGAAGGTACCCACATCACTTCGACGGTGACCACTTTGACGGGGATGTGGGTACACTTCGACGGTGACACTTGGACGGTACCCGTGGACGGTGAAGTGGGTACACTCGACGGTAGTACCCGTCGACGGTTCGACGGTACGGTAGTACCCGTCGACGGTGAAGTAGGTACACTTCGACGATACGGTAGTACCCGTCGACGGTGAAGTGGGCCCATTTCGACGATAGTACCCGTCGACGGTGAAGTAGGTACACTTCGACGGTGACACACTTCGACGCGGTACCCGTGGACGGTGAAGTAGGTACACTTCGACGGTAGTACCCGTCGACGGTGAAGTGGGTACACTTCGACGATACGGTAGTACCCGTCGACGGTGAAGTGGGCACATTTCGACGGTAGTACCCGTCGACGGTGAAGTAGGTACACTTCGACAGTGACACACTTCGACGGTGACACACTTCGACGGTACCCGTCGACGGTGATGTGGCTACACTTCGACGGTACGGTAGTACCCGTCGACGCGTCGAAATGTGCCCACTACACCGTCGACGGATACTACCGTCGAAATGTGCCCACTTCACCGTCAACGGATGCCGTCAAAGTTTGCCACCGTCGAAGTGTACCTACTTCACCGTCGACGTGATTTTTCGACAGTGATGTGGGTACACGATATTTCGACCCCGACGTGGGTAACCAACACTACCGTCGACGGTACACTTCCACGGTGTACGGCGGTGTGTGTGGAATATGTAGTGATTTTGTACAATTCCATCGGGACTGTGTACATTAAATGCATATTCAAGAAGGAATTTGCTTGCCAGCTGTTGAGTACTACCAGACCTAGACTCTAGTTTTGTGAAAATGTAGGTGCAATGTACATAACGTGTATGGGAGACTATGTAAAAATGTAGGTGCAATGTACAAACATGTATGGGAACACCACCACAGATGACATGATAGTAGTAGCTTTTGAGTGCCTGGCAGGTTACCTCCCTGCATTTTCTGCTGCTGGAGGGTTTGTGTGAGGTGAGCTGCTGTTCTACCATTTCTAAGCCTAGAGGCTGCACATGTATGTATTGTCCCAAGCCTTTATTTTTCTAAGCTTAGAGGCTGTATGCATACTCGAGTGTATTTGGGCTGTTTATGTTCGTATTTTATTGGAGTTTGGACACTGTGCGTGTGTGTGTGTGTGTGTGTGTGTGTGTGTGTGTGTGTGTGTGTGTGGAGAGTTGGCCGGCCAAAAGATCTGTAACCCACCGCCCCGGTTCTGGAGGCTGTCCTGCTCCAGTCTGTGCATGTCGTGTGTCATACGTCTTGTGCATAGTTATTGTTCGGTTTGTTGAGATTAGGGTTCCGGCTTTCCTTCTCTCTAATACCTCTTGGCCAGTGTGCTATACGCATGCTTTTCCATGTATAGCGATGCAACATCTGTAGTCGGATATGACATCCAGATGTGCCAAACGAGTTAGGCAAGGCCGTCCACTTAGCCCACTCTTGTTCTGTCAATTCATTAGTGACCTTAGACTGTACTCTACAGTCAAGCAGTGCGGGTAAGATCATGATAATATTATCGACCAAGAGGAGCATCAAACAAACAACACCGAAATTGAGCTTATGCATTGAAAATTCTGTTAATTGATCTGGAATGTCCCATCATCAGCTACAAACATCGGTGTATACGGAGAATTGGGCAGGATTCCACTGAAAATAAGAGGAAATATTGAATATTGGCTACGTCCTTTAACATCACACAAGTACTAGTTGTTGCATGGGCCCGAGTGCCACACAGGATATGTTGGCACAGTTATATAACTATCCCGTGTGAGCACGAGGGCCCATGCAACAACTAATCTGTTGCCACTTGAATGGTTTCCCAACCCCTAACCACTCCCTTACTAGCCTCACGTAATTAGTGATGTAATAAGTGTGCCACACACGATACGTTGGCACACTTTAGCCTTTGATCTGTTACTCTACCAGGAAAAAACATATCTCCCCGTACTGTGGGCCTGCTATAGAAAACACCAACAGTTCAACTCATTGTGTGATTATCACATATACGGTCTGTATTGAATCATTGCGATTTATCCAATTACGACGAAGTGTCCAGACTAGAGCCAGCAGAGGTAGCACTTAGAGCCGGAGAACGTCTATACGATCAATATGCAAAAGTGGAGACAGGATACATCACACTCCCAAAAATGAGACCCTACCAACTTATTTGTTTCTACCATCCCACTTGCGCACGGCAGTTGCAAGGTTCAGAAGAAGTCGCCATTCGCTAGCCATTGAAACAGGACGATACACTCACTAGACCACCTTTACCTCCAGAGGAAAGAGTGTGTCGAACGTGTGGAGTTGTATGGAAGATGAAACGCATTACCGCTCTTCGATACACAGATTGCCAGAATACGAGGACTTTGTACCCGCGAAAAGAAAGCGCAATTAACATGCTCCCCACAGATGCAAAGTTTACAACAGCTGCGAATTACAACGAAATATTCGGTTTGAAACTAGGACAATAAGATGTAGTCTCAATCTTTTTCCTTTTTTTGTTTGTTGTTGCTGTTGTTGTTGTTGTTGTTGTTGTTGTTGTGTTGTACCGTCGCCATTGGTGGTGGTGGTGTTTTTGTTGTCGTAGAATCGACACCTTTCAGACCACGCCTTCGCAAAATGCCCCCTTAGGCAGCGTGCACAGTGCAGAGCAGCAATGTTTATACCAGGAAACGGCTGAAATTGGCGTTGGAAGCGGCAAATTGAAACTGAAAATGAAAAAATTGACTTGCACACGCACATCCCGTAGACTTGCCGTGACCCCGCCCGCATCCGCAACCACCCAAAAATGCAATTCAATCCCCATTAATTAACTAATTAATTAACCAGGGGTTAATTAATAATTCATCAAGTCTAGTCGCTTAACTCCGCCCAGTCATTTGCACGCCTTCTCGCACCTGGCAGAACCTTGCCACAGTCGTCGAGGCCAGTGAGGCCTGCCGGAACTCCCCCCTTCGTCCTACGGACTGGCCCCCTCCGATCTGCGGCTGTGGACGTGCGCCAAATGAAAATATGCCTTCGGCAACACACCCCTGCACGCTCCCACTAGCACCGCAACCAAACACGCGTCCACACTTCACCCGTCACACTTTTCGCCATATATGGTCAAACACCCACCTGACAGTCACGTGACCTCACCCTCACCTTCACCACAATCGGTGACCACCTCTCACCGAAGGAGGTGTCGATGCAACCTTCCCGGTCCGAGTTACGGCAAGACACACACACACACACACACAACACACTGTCACTGACAGGTGCTCCGATCTTACAAACACTCAGTCGTCGCCCCAACTTAGACTAAAATTCAGTCGTTTCTTGCCTATATCGGGTGGTGAGGGGGGGGAGGTTTGCAAAAAATTGTTTTGCAAAGCTCTCTACAACTACCCAGTTTCGCTCGGTCGTGAAGGCACCTACCGTCGGTTTGTTGCCGTTCAGTGCGAGACGGGTGCTGTCGGTGAGCGAGGTCGGGTTGCCCGTGGCCACTGTAGGCGCGGTTGCATTGTCCTGCCGCCGTTTGCCGTCGACGGTGGAGAGTGTACGGCTTTCCTCGGCATTTTGGGGCCGGGTGAGAGTCGTCGGTCTCGTCAGATTCTTGTGTACGGGGAGTTTCTGTTCGGATGCACGTTGTTGCCCCACACTGGTGTGGCAGTGCCGTTGGTCGGAGTGTGGTCTGTGTGCGTCGGTTCCGTGCTCTGAGCGAGCACCCGGGGCCCGTGGTGGCCTGCAGGCGTCCTAGTCGTCTTAACGACGGCGATTTTGCGACGCCTGGTGGCCAGGAGGTGTATTGTCTTGAGGGAGGC
>CAXANZ010000049.1:0-2500 GCA_963970385.1 Theonella swinhoei
GTGTCTACTGCCTTCTGCTGCATTAGCTGTGTTCTCACACTACACATAACGTATTAGAGTAGTACTAGCACAGTACGAGTGAGATAGAAAGACATATCTTAAGATCCCAACCCTGTACATACCACCCTCTGAAATGAGGACACCTCTCTAATAGGGACACATCTTCAGGTCCCAACTCCATTGAAGTCTGTACATACCACCCTCTGAAATGAGGACACCTCTCTAATAGGGACACATCTTCAGGTCCCAACTCCATTGAAGCCTGTACATACCACCCTCTGAAATGAGGACACCTCTCTAATAGGGACACATCTTCAGGTCCCAACTCCATTGAAGCCTGTACATACCACCCTCTGAAATGAGGACACCTCTCTAATAGGGACACGTCTTCAGGTCCCACAAATCTCATGTTACTCACTTCACATATGTTCCAATAATTCCTAGTTCACTGGTCACAAGTTCAGGTTTCAGTTCCAAAGTCTGAGGTTTCTTTCTTAGAATCAGACCCTCCTGAAATGGGAGAAAATGACAGTGCACATACATCTACATGGACTCTCCCTCCCTCCCTCTCCCTTCCCTCCTCTCTCTCTCTCTCTCTCTCTCTCTCTCTCTCTCTCTCTCTCTCTCTCTCTCTCCCTCCCTCCCTCCCTCCCTCCCTCCCTCCCTCCCTCCCTCCCTCCCTCCCTCCCTCCCCTCCCTCCCTCCTCCCTCCCTCCCTCCCTCCCTCCATACCTGGGGAGGGGGGTGGAGCCTATCCATTAAAATGAAAGCCTCTCTTTCAAAAGTCCCTCGAATTTCTTCCAGTTTTTGCCGAAGACCCTCACCAAAAAAATTATTTCCTGGTAATTAAATACAACTTATTGGTAATAAAAATGCAATTAATAGCAATCTATTTGTTGACACATGTTCTTGTTGTGTACAACTAAAAATCATAGCTTGTATGGACACGTAGCAGAGTGAACATAAAAAATTGCCTCGTGTGCTTGTTCACATAGCTCATTAGTGGCATGTGATGGGAACCTGCTGGGTTTGTAGAAACCACAACTACTGGGGGGTAAAGTAGGTGAAGTTGTGAATATCGTTAACGGAGACTGTACACAGGCCCTGGGCAGTGCCCTGTGGAGTGGTCGTCAAGTTGGTGCCATTATTCTGTGTTGGTGTCCAATTCCAAGAATTGAGGAGTACACAAACTGTCCTGGTGTCCTCATTCCAGACCGTCCTGATTAGGGGGATTCCATATCACACATTATGTAAACCAATACTTGTCGGACACGTGTTAAAAACTAATTGTGTTTTGTCGACAGATGTTGAAGATGAACGTGCACTTGTAGCAAGTGACCTCAACCACATCCTATAACAAGTTAATCACATTATTCACTATCAATGTGGTATGTATGTACATGGAGTACAATCTGTCATGTCTACTGCGATATGTTGAAAACTGAACCTGTTGGGTCATCAAATAAGACTGATTATGTAACAAATAAGACTGATTACATAACATATAAATATGTGACCATGCAAGCATAAACCAACCTTATGCTGTAAAAGTATAATTTTCAGAATGAATGAAAATATAGTTCTCACTTTCCCATTATACCCCATACAAATATACAACACAAAACTCTTCATAACTTTGGAATAGAAAGTCCAATCAAAAATCTAAAACCATCACTACAATCAGCTTGAAAATCGTTATTCAATGCTCTGCTTATATCAAAAATGATAAAATGTGGCACGAGGTTTATGGATGTATGGTCACATTATATACAGAAAAATCAGCCCATTGACTGATGCACATATATATATATATGTTTGTGAAGGGCACTGCACATAGTGTAATGTTGTATGTGCTTATAATGTTGCGTGCGCACTCTCCCGCTCGCCAACAATACGTAGCATTCCACTAGTATAGATTACATGCATTTGCTCTTCTACTGGAAGCTGTTGAATCACATATGATTTACTCCTTAACATTGTAGAGGTAGTACTCTATACATGAATGAGGGGTCTTGCCGAGTTTATTGCTCTGGGTGTGGCAGGCACTGCGTAGGTAATGATGTGGTGGATGAATCTCATTAGTTCTGAAACCGCTGAACCACTAGTGTTCTGGTGAGCCTTGTGTATATAAACCGGTGGTGTGCTAGACAAATTGCGCGTATTCCCTGCTGATGAGAGCTAATAAGCTCGAAACAGCGCTGTCCAGGGATCATTTAGCTTGTCTGGCCCCACCAGATATGTCACTTGGTGTTCATCTTACCCTTGTCCCAAGGGTGACTGTTGTATATTTAGTAACATTACTATGATGTCATACAAAAAGGTCCCTATACTTAATTGCTGTCGAAGCACTTCATTATCTTATCAAATATCAGCTATTGATTAGCAACTGATGTAACAGCATGTAGATTATGTGTGAATGGGTGATTTTAATGCATAATCACACTTAATTAAATGACATAACAAAGAAATAATCTTTTGGAAAATGTTTTGGAAATAGACC
>CAXANZ010000049.1:7500-20000 GCA_963970385.1 Theonella swinhoei
ATTAGTGAGGTGTCCTAATTAGTGAAATGTCCTGATTAGTGAGGTGTCCTGAATTCAGGGGTTACCAAACCTGGGACAGCAAAGGTGTCCAGTTTATTGGCATTCCAGCTGTCCTGATTAGTCAAGGTGGGCACCACACATGCAGTAAGGAGTTCAAGGCCTTTGATCTCTCTAAAGACAAAGTTGAGACAAAGCCTTTGGCTCAAAGAACACACTACCCTTCCTGTCATTCCTTACTGCTGATGGCTTCCAGTGGTTGCCAAGGGATTCCGATATGCCTAACTAGGCACCGTAACCATTAGGTAGGAAGTTAAGGTGTGAACAGTACTAGTAGTCATGGACAGAGGTGCACACAGGAAGGGACATGCAACAGGAAGAGACATGTTGTAACTTTGTGTCAAAAACTTTCAATGGTTCTATTGGGCTATGAATATGTTTAGAAACCAAAACTACCTGTGTAATTGTATTGAAGTCACCGACAGTAAAGGTTATCTAATGTGAACAACCTAGGGATGAAGGGATGAGGAAAAATGGTGGTGAGGAAGGAAATGTGTCTAGATGACAGGGCTTGAAGTGTACACAAATATGGCATTTCTTACCGCAAGAGCCACCAGGCCTACTATCAGAGCTCGTCCCTTCCATGGCACTAAAGCTGTTCTAAGTGCCACCTAGAATATGTAATACAGAGAGCTTCTCTAGCCCTCTTTGTGGCTGGACCAGCGCAAGGTGTCCTGTTTATAAGGTGTCTTAATTAGAGGGGTTCCTCCTTACATACATCCGTCTACTAACACTACACTACATGTGTATACATGTGTAGTAGTGATGAGCAGAGTAGGTTGTCATTATGATTAAGTGGTGGCAAAGAGGCCGCAGATGTGAAGTTTGGCACAGCCAGCGGGGCTCATTAATCATTGACTAAGAACACTCAATCACACTACATAGTAAGAGTCTAGGTGGCCTGTTGAGTGAGGTTAAGTGAGACTCATATTAGATTACGGTGTAACCCTATCAATAGTTGGGCCAATTAGTAACATGGCTGGTTGTCATGGCACATGGCTGGTTGTCATGGCACTCATGTCAAGTGAGAATCCCAGGAACTCCGTGACCCGAACACATTCTTCTTCATATTGACAATAAATCCATCTTGATTGGTCTATTGCATAACACAAAAGCTGTACCACACATAAACTGATGTGGTTTGAGAGTAGCACTAATTACATTCCAGTGGACTTTTGCGATAAGATTGTGAGTTAATGAGTCGTTGAGCTGTGGGTACATTGTCAGCAGTATCTCTGCATGGGCACCATGAAACGAGGACAATCAAAGTGAGGACACCATGAAATGAGGACACACTAAATGAGGATACCTTTCTACCAGGATATGCCGATTAGACCGGACATCCTATTAGCAATATGTTGTGATGTGTAGAGAGTTGTGAAGTGTTAATGGGAATTATATAACTAGGATTTCCTTCTGAATCCCTGTACACTCACATCCTTTCCAGTCCAGATACTACTGTTGCCATTAGCAACCACACAGGTGGGCACACACCCCCACCCCAACAAGCATGTGACATTGTTCAAAGCTAGCCACCAATATAAAGCCTCATTGTCCAGTGTACACTTACTATGGAAGTGCAATGATTACACCATTCCATTAGCGTCATATTACTGACAAGAAGCTGAGCTTCTACTGTTGACCACAACACATGATGTACATCAAGGGTAATAGGTAGCTCCTTAGAAACCTCTTCCACCCTTTGTAGGTTCTAAAGTGGTAGCCACAGCTTAATATGGAAGGAATGCAAGGCTATTCTTAGAACATTGCTAAGTGGGCAATGTACTTCAAAGGGAGAATTCCTCTCCACTAGTGCAGGTGTATACGTGTACACATACCAAAAGTATAGTACAATTGTGATAATTATCTACAGCATTACAAAATGTACATTTATCTACAGCATTACAACAGGTACATACCTGGAGCAGCCAGTAATCTATGCTAATCTCGTTATGATGTTATGTTAACATGTAAGTATACATGTTGGTTACATGCACATGTACATCATGTGTTACTAGTGCATGTACTAGTTCTATAATTTTGCGAGTGGCTACAGGTGGTACTATATACAATAAAAGCGGTTGGAAAAATGTAGAACTCCACAAATTGCCCTACTACACTAACCAGCTGTTCTCGTCTCTTTGAACCTTATTTGGTAATAAACATTACGTTATCGTGATGTCGTTTGCAACAAGTAGTACACATGTCTGTAAAATAACGCTATTAATCTTATGTGTAAATTATGAGCACACACACTACCCCTTATATGAAACATTACAAAGTGCTTCAAATATGATATCCATCTGGTCTGGAGTGTACACAGGTTACTCCTCCATTTCCAAAAACGGGAGTTACTTCTAAAGCTACATTTGTAACTCCTAAATGAGGACACCCAAATTAGGGTGGACTTTGGACCCCCCTGTTAGGTGACAGAGCTAGCTAGCCTTGAGGTGCTCTGGAAGAGGTATACAGTGGAACCCCTCTAATCAGGACACCCTGAAATGAGGACACCTCAATAAACAGGATATCTTTTGCTGTCCCAAATGCCATGTTTGTGTACAATTTAACCCCTGAAATCAGGACACCTCACTAATCAGGACACTTTCTTCTGTCCCAAGGGTGTCCGGATTAGAGAGGTTCCACTGTAGTGGCACAGTGTGGGATATTCACTGAGGTGTGTGCAGCATGACAAGTCATGTGATATGTGAGAGAGGTGTGAGCTGCAAGTCATGTGACCAGACTCTGCATACCACCAATATATAGTGATTAGATTACCACTCATACGAGGGCCAACCTACATATCCGTTAATCTAATCACATATATATGCACAGTGCACAGGGTGCTATGTTAAAATTTCCACATAATATTATTCATTAGTACATTTCTCTCATATTTCAGAGTAAAGATTCACAATACGTTATGTCAGCCTCATTCCCAGTCCTTCCCCCTTATGGAAGGTCAGGAATGAGGCTATATATGAATGGGAGGCCAGGGAACGAGGCTATCTGAACTATGCAATAGTAGATAACATACTAGTGGAATGCTAAGCATTGTTGGTGAGCGGGAGAGTGTGCACGTAAAATTAGAAGCACGTATGGCATTACGGTATGTACAGTGTGGGTTACATAGAGAGAGAGAGAGAGAGAGAGAGAGAGAGAGAGAGAGAGAGAGAGAGAGAGAGAGAGAGAGAGAGAGAGAGAGAGAGAGAGAGAGAGAGAGAGAGAGAGAATCACTCGACAATTAGAGGGTAAATGTACAGGTGTAAAATATCCTTATTAGAGAAGTTCATTGAAGTGTGGGTTTTAATTGCATATGGGTTGTGATTTTCATGGCTTCAATCACAAATCACTAGGAATGACCGGAAGGAGCCACTTAAAACAAGAGGCAAGTAAGGCCTCAGTGTCTGTCCTACACAGTGAGTAGTTTGATTAATGTATAACTGTGTAATAATGCCAAGTAGGGCCTCCTTGTACACATTGAGTGGCTGTAATACAATATACCTATCTAATAAGGGTAACTAAGACTTCCATAGTTGTCGGTATTCATTGGATATAGCTGGTAATGTATATACATGCTTTGTAATATGGACAATGAAAAATTAAGCAAGGGATGCTATAGCTTCTATTTACACATCAACTAAGTGTACTGTCCCAGATACTGTACAGGACAGCACCGACAAAGAAGGCGTGATGGTAGTTGGCTGTTTGATCTCAGTCATATCTGCATGTGTAGCTATTCCTGGCATGTGTTTGTCATGTGATGCAGTGGAGGTGCACCGCCCTCTGCCACAGACATGTGACTAAGGCAGAATCACAACAAGAGTTCCATTTGATATAGGGATCACTTACACGGTTACAACATCACAGAAACTGATTAGACTTCTGGGGACAAGATGCAGCACTGATATTAAGTATTGCTATAGTAGTTTAAAAATATTATTAATAGTTAAGCGTACACATACATTTACTCTCTTACAAGTCTTAGTTCATTTACAACTGATTGCATGTGTATTTACTACATGTAAAATTAATTTCAGCTGTTCACAGCACACAGATGTGCATTAAGTGTAAGTTCGTAAGCACAATGCATACACAGCATGTCACGTATACACTTACCTCTGCCACAGATCAAACTCAATTCTCCTCTGGTCAAACAAATTCCTCTCATCGGGAGTAATCACAAACAGGACCACTGACCTGCATGGGGAAGTAATGTATGCATTTCAGGAAAACGTGTAATTTGGAACTTCCATTGTACACACTCATTATAAGAATACATACAATTAATGTAGGTTGCTTGGATGTACAGGATTATAGAACTGACTCTATAGCTTCCATGAAGGAAACACTTTGCTCTTGGGAAGTTTTACTAATAATGGTTGTAGTGAAGTTTAATTGTTGACTCAGGCTGAAGAGAGAGAGCAGGAAAGACTGACCTCCAACGGAATCGAACTCAGGATCAGTGTCTGGAAATCCAGTGCACTAAACCACTGAGCCACAACTCCAATGCAAAAGCCAGCTTTCCCACTCCCTCTCATAATGCTTGTAGTACGGCGTAAATTGAACCCTCTGCCCATCAATTAATGTGCGGCAGAGACATGCTAACGTAATTAAGGTAGTGGGATGCATATTGGTTTGGCAGATAACCTGGGCACAGGACTACCATCAGGCCTGTTTGAACCAGCTGTCAGAGCTATTCACAGAAACAAGATGCTAAATACAAGTGTTAGTGGTTGCCTGGTGACAAACAAGAGACTCAAGCTAAAGGCTTTTAGCGGAATAAACATCGTTTAACTGAGACGAACATAAATGAAATTATCTCTCATTTCTTGGCCCAACGATGCACTCTTTATAAATAAGATTATTTTAAAAGCTCCATTATCCCTTATGGATTAGAACAATCTCACTCTCTATTGTCATACTCCTGCCAGGCCATTGCTAAGGCGTCAACAACGCCAGTCAAACAAGGGTTATCTGGTACCTGTACGAAAGAGAACTGTGCATTATACCAATTGCTAGAGCATGCACACAATTGATAGTTTTGGCGAAGTAACAGTAATAAATGTTACAGGCTAATACTGAGTGGCCTCTGCCACTTCCCAGGTGTCAGTGGAGTTGTACACAAGCAAGGGCAAACCCAGGTAATCATACAGCTAGAATGACCACAGAAGGAAGACGAATCATGCACAAAAATATATTTGGGGACACCGACCAGTGTACCATTACGTAAATATTCCAGCGGTACAATTAAGTGTGCTTCCTCCCACTCCCCCAATTAGACACAGTATGCCAGTGTACTCCATACTTTGATATTCTTCTTTTCTGCATACCTTGAGGTCACATACCTGTGAAATGATGATTGAACATGAGCCGAAAATGTAAAAAGGTGTATATAATATATGCTGCATAGCTTGTTAAGTCAGAGTTATCTATACCCCCTGGAAGGCCCAGTCTGATAGTGTACTGTGCTGTGTCAGAAGGCCACCCAAGGCAGATTGGTGAGATATACACACTAATTGCTAATTATTGGTCTACGCTAACTGTATGTCAGTGTGGCTATGGGACACATGGGAGTTGGGCCATCTGCTAAACCCATCTTGCTTGTCACCTCCCTCTCCCACACCCTCCCTTTGTCTGGAAACCAGTGTGTTGTCACAGTGATCCGAGGTGAGTACCACCACCCTTCACACTAGTCCCACACCACCAGACATGTGTTTAGTCAACTCTGCCTAACATGGTCTGTGTACCACTGGATTAGCATTTAATTACAGGGTCTCACTCGTAAAATGACTTTAGTTTACTGCTCAGACCCATGTTACTACAAGAGATGGTGTTCATTTCTATCTGTTTCAGAGCCAGATTGTCGTCTGTCTCATTCCAGTCCAGCATGTAATCACATCGATGAATCCCTATCACACAGGTCTGGAGAGGAAGAGAGAGTGCATACTCACTAACAGCCCCACACAGAGAAACACATTCCACTCATACCACAGTCACAAGCAAATACAAACAAAACATGTTTACATTACACCATTTCTACATGACATACAAGCAGCCATTACACCACCTACAGGCTTACAAATGACTACATGTTCACACCTTGTTCACTGGAACCTTAACATCACATGCTAGCATACCGTCTCTGTAAACCAGTACATGTAAACGTACATCATGCCTACATACATACGTGTGATTACATACATACCTACATGCCTCCACTTAATTTACATGGTAACTGTAACACAGCTTGTGCTATGAAATGTATCGTGTGAGGTCGGTAGCCTGACACACACACACACACACACACACACACACACACACACACACACACACACACACACACACACACACACACACACACACACACACACACACACACACACACAGTTGTAAGGCTCCATATTACACTCACTCACAACGATAAACTTCAAACATTTCAGGAATACTGCAAGTCTGAGTCCAGCTGTCTGTCAATACGTCACATGATGTATTACAACACGAAAGCTATCTAAAAGCTCACCTGCCCACTCATATACAAGTAGGCAAGACCAAAGAAGCCCAATTGAAGTCAGGCACAACCACTGTCTATGGAATTGGTACCAGTTACGCAATTACACATGTATGTAGGGGTTGGTCACATGTACAATGTACATGACATGTGCAGTAAAACGAGACAGCCCTATATAATACTGTACATGTCCTACAAGCGTAATTACATGGGAACACAACCTGCAAACTATGCCATTGACATTTCAAAGCATAGTACAGAGGGATTCACAGATGGCCATGCACAGTCGTAGAGGGTCTGAGTACTGCAACTGTACACACATGTTGTTATGGGTGTCGTGTCCATGGCAACCAAATGAGCAGCTGGTGCAGTTAGTTAAAATGGTGGTCACGTAAATAGGGCCTGCAGTAGTCCATAGTGAGTGGAGTGGGTGTACGTGTAATCAAAATAGATCTACTCTACATCAGTGAATCAACAGGTGATGTAACATGCAATGTACACAACAATGGGATACACATCACTATTTCACAATACTGTACTTCTTAAGGTAGTACATGGTATTTGATGATAATACTACAGGAAGAACAACATGTATGTGATCATGTGGACAGTTGCTAGGCAATGAGTGGTATATCACATACCGGTTAATATTGCATCATGCAGCTTGTTCACATACACACTAACCAACTGGACGTTAATATTTGAAATGAAAAGTGGTTAATAAGAGTGGTAACCTTTAAACAATACTACCAGAAGTGGACCACTCACTTTCTGGGAAGCAATTGATATACTATAAATAGCACAGCTGCAACATGTACACCTGCTAATAGACCACGAGTGTACACAACCGCCCTATATTCATAGCTGTCAATGCGCGTTCTAACAAGTAAGACCCGCGGGGACATTATTGTGCAAGATACAGGAGGGGGAGTCCCAGGGAAATTCCCTTACACGTGGCACTGGTTGCCACAGTTCTCCACTTCTAGGATTACTGGTAACTATATTCACGAGTAGGAAACGCGAGTAGACGACTAGTCTGTGGCTTCCCAGCCACAAAACACACTTTTAAGCAGACTACATGCAGCAGTGAATACATTGATACACTCCAGAACAGTCTCCTCATTAGTTAGAGCCTAGTTTCAAGGGTAAAGTACATTTAGGCCAGGAGAAGGCTCCCCCCTGTTGATTGTTAATTGTCAATATTAGAATAGTTCAACTGTTTTTCCCACACACTGACTAGCTCACCTTCAGTTTCACTACCACTATTCACTGCATGTCAGGCATCTAAAATATGTGTGAAACTATGCTTCCCAGAATGTGTACACTTCACAACATCCAAACTTCATATTATTTCTTGGAATTTACATTTGTAACAATCATATTCCAAACAATAAAACTAAGATTAGTCTAAACTTTATATTTCGTACCAATTGTATTCATGCTCCATGTGACTGTGACCGACAACTTACTATACTGATGACAATTACCAATACAATTACACTTCGATGATGCGTATCTCACACACAGTGAATTTGCTGCAGTGTATAATATACACGGCCTACAGAAACCAGATGGACACCCACGGAGCTAGTAAGGAAAGGCATGAAATCAGAAGATGTGTGACCAGTGAGATCATAAGACTAGGTCTTAATACAGCTATACATGTGCTTGTGACGTCACAGCATGTACTGTAATATCCAACCCCACCCTCGATTGAGGTTGCTCTCTAGGGAAATTGCTGGTGCTTTATTAACTCTGTATCAAAGGGTTAAGCTTAATCATTGCTAGTAGGTGGTTGGTGATAACATTATTGAAGGCTCTTTTGATAAGTGCGTTAGATAAACAGTGCCTATAATCCTAAATAACAATAAATGTAATTATGAGCCAGCTTGCCATGTAATGGAATATCAGCAGAACAGAACTGGTCTCACAACCAGACATACTGGTCTCATACCCAGACCAACTGGTCTCACACCCAGACCAACTGGTCTTACACCCAGACCAACCCCTCCGAAGAATGATCTGGGAACCAGTGTGTACAAATCACAGTGAAAGTCACCACATTGCTCTTGACGCTATTCAGATTCTGGGAATACTATAACCTTGAGTTCATCACTTCCTTCCTCTCTTAAATCGGCTTTTAGTGAATGGCCTTCCCTCTCATACATACAGCAGTAGTCTGGGCAACAAACAGGCTCTTCCTGTACAGGCTAATGTATTGTAAACAAATATACTTTTAACCTTTACAGCCGATAGACAACTGGCTCGTAACAACAGGAAATGTACACTTGAAAAGCTGAGATCAAACACAACTTCCAGTGCACCCTACAAGATATCTACATTTCAACATGTACAACGGAACATACACTACATGTAGACAAGTTGTAATCATGTAGAGATAACACCCACATCCTCTACATATACATGCAATATGTGTACTCTGCCCTCCTGCACATCTAGCCATATCATTTCTCCAAAGCCTCCCCCACATGCATTTATATTGGAGGTTTCGAGGATGTGTGTCTGCCCCGAGCGGTATTCACCAACATCCCTAAACAGACTATCTTTAACTACATCACCATATCCTGACTGTGGAAACTAAGGCACACATAGACTTCCTGTAAGCTAGAGTATTTACACACAGGGGGGAGTGTGTGTGTGTGACCCCAATGTACTAGGTGGGTCCATTAACAACCATGTGTTGTTATAAACTTATACACACACACACTATACAACCACACATGTAAAAAGAACTGGAATTTTTAGTGAAGTGTTAATCGACCCAAAAACAAATATTCTCCCAAAGCAAACCTACTCCACACCTCCTATCTTGTCACATGTCCCTAATTAGCCACATGGATAGATGATTCCAGATAGCTGTTATTGCATAACTGACACAGTACAGCCAAAGAAGGGTTATTCTATATACTGAGTACAAAGGGTTAACTGTGCAAACAGATATCAATTTAACAAGGTCCACTAGCACACCCACTCAAATTGGGGAATATACAGAGTGAATGTGCACATTAAATATCAGCCCATCTTGGTGTAAACACCAGATGCCGAACACAAGCCCCTGGGAATTTACCACTTTAATTAAATATATATGACCAATGTATGTAGTTAGGAGACATGTTACAAGACAATTGCAGAGATATTTGTGCCTGGTCTAATTACAGTTTCAGCTCTGAGGAATGAGATGTATTAGACAAGGCCACTCCCTATACATGTGCAAGTGTATCGGACCGAAAAATATATAGAACTTGATAGCAAACCTGTTTATTGTCGTTATGAATTTCAGTATAAATATCAAAAAGCTTTCTTGTAAAAATATCTGTCTTTAAAACACTGAGGGGGGAGGGAGGGAGGGAGGGAGGGAGGGAGGGAGGGAGGGAGGGAGGGAGGGAGGGAGAATGCAACAATGGTATGAAGTGTGACTTATTACATGCTAATATTTACTTTTCCAAGGCTTCAGCTAGGAAATCGTGCTGACGACTCACGACATCAATAAGAGTGTTGAGACCTGGCTGAACATCATGACCCAGCGTGAACAGCTCCACAGGATAGTAGGTTGGCATAGCTAACATATTGACAGTTAAAGCTGCACAGGAGTCGGCTACTTCAGTTGATGGTTTCACCAACGCTCCACTGACGATTGCAAGGTCATATAATGCTCTGACCGTGTCTGGGTCATTGTACCAGTGAGTAGCCATGTGCCTGTGTGTGTGTGTGTGTGTGTGTGTGTGTGTGTATGTGTGTGTGTGTGTGTGTGTGTGTGTGTGTGTGTGTGTGTGTGTGTGTGTGTGTGTGTGTGTATGTGTGTGAATGTGTGTCATTTGCAATAGGTACACAGCAACCAAAAATCTGTTTGTCAGTTCATTAGTTGGGTGGAGGGACAGCAAACACAACAGACCATTTCACACTGACCCATTTATGCCCTTAGTTGGATATACAAGTAATGGGATTTATACACCATGCCATGTATCTCTGGGATTAGGTGAGAATAGGGGCACACAACGAATACAGCGGAAGTAGTCTCAGCCACAGACAGACCGCGAGACTAACCTTTCATTATTGGATTGTGTAAATGGAACTATTAATAATAGGGAGATGTATACACAGTCTGTCTGTTATTGAGGGTAACAGCTGCGTACTAGGTTTAAAGAGAATCATGTTACCCGTGAAAGAATGAATTCTCGTGGCCAAGAATGGTTCGATGGTAATAACTTATTCATGAACAGCAAAAGAATGCAGGAATGCCACACACACAGGGAGCAATGACTGTAATAAGGAAGGTGATTTCTGTTTTAATAACTGTAAATTGTAAGTCACAAAATGGACAGTCCATGGAATGTTTGTGCATGGGATAACTATAGTACAACGATGGACAGGACTTCGGGGATCACTACGTGTGTGTGTTTAATGCTGTCATTAGATTCATTTGAGGAAAATTCATTAGTTAAGAAGTTCCCATTGCATGAGAGGAAGTAAATTCTATCTATACATTGAATATAGTTACTTCTTAATAGGATTAGTCGTGGTATGTTACAGTTGGCGCACGGCTATTTGAACAGCCAGCAAGCTTACAACAGACGTGGACATGCACCTAAACTCGACGGGGTCAACTGCAGACACATGAACAGCAATATAACGAAAGCACCGTCACATGCGCATTTGTTGAGCCGCAGCGAACAGCGTGTCACACAAAACGTTGCACATACAAATATATCAGACAAAGTTTAGTACCACGACCTACCAAATACTCCGTTAGTTAGTAAAACGACTTTCTTTGCAGTGTCAAAACGTCGTAATCATAGACAGGAAGCGCATTAAAGATTCCTTATTTGACATAAAATTGTCACATGACTACTATAAATAGTAACGTATTGCATCGTAATTTCTATAAAAGCCAAGCTTTCAGGCTACTTTACGTCTATTGACTTGACTTTGAGTTTGCGATATTATATATTATTCTGAAGCAGAGCACGTTGCACTGCATCGCATTTGCTTTCTAATACCTATTATGGATTTCGGAGATTACTATCCGGACTGTGCAGCAGTTGTACCAGGACCATTTGACCCGCTACACGACTTCTCTCTGCCACACGACCTGGATCCGAGCCCTTTTCCACCTTTGCCTTCGCTACCCTGTTCGCAGAAACTTTATCAACCTGCGCACGCCGCCGTTCCCGTGAAGCCCGAGCCAATTTCACACGGCCCTTTTGATATTTACAGTCATCAAACTCGCCCATATTGGCGTCCAGGACCAGGAATCATGGAGTATCCACCGACCGCTCCCCAGCCTCCTATGACCATCTCTCAACCCCCCACTCCAGGAGCGGAATGTCTAGTCAGTTCAACCATCAGCCCGTTGGCCTCGCCTTTCAGCCCGCGGAGCGACGAAGGCTCGTTGGAAGAGTTGTCGACCCATTTTGACAACCAACCCCTTGACCTAGGCGAGGTGAACATCAAGGGCCTGACAGAGGAACAGCTAGTGAGCCTCTCAGCAAGGGATCTGAACCGTATATGTCGGGATCTTCCAGACGATATCATCAAGCAGCTGAAAAAGCGACGAAGAACGCTCAAGAACCGTGGCTATGCCTATAACTCGCGAGTGAGGCGTGTCTCTCAGAAGAACACGCTCGAGAAAGAGCGAGACGAACTGAAAATGCAAGTAGCCCAACTCAATGATAAGTGTAGAGCACTCCTGGAGGAGAAAAACCAGTGGAAGCGCCGTGCCCAAGCCCTCGAAAGGGGCGAAGAGGTGTGGTCCCCCGACCAATAAACAACACCCCTTCTCAGATAAACTTTTGAGTTCTTTGTCAGTCTCCGTCTGTTTTGCGTGTTTTCGTCTCTCAGTCCGTCTTTTTGTCAGCAAATCTGCACTGTTTTAACTGCAAGCACTTTATGTACCTCAGAAAAAAACCTAAAGAAA
>CAXANZ010000049.1:25000-32500 GCA_963970385.1 Theonella swinhoei
TATGGTATGGCAGTGATATGACTTGGGGTGCTTAGTCTTACATGGATTCTACCGCACAAGTGATTTCACTTGTTCCCATTTCTGTCAACAATGTGTCCCCAAAACACTCCCTGTTCCCTCCCTTCTCACTGCAAACACGTACGTGTATGTATGTTACAGGTAAACTTCTGATGAATGTAGGGATACATACAGAGGCTCTACGTAACGTAGAAATATGCTTGGTATGACGAGCACATATCCCTCACAATCAAGACAATGCCTTATGGCTTCCAGTATAAGGATTTAGTATACATCCAAGTGATAGCGCGTTGTAGTCTGAATGTGTGCAGTGGATGTGTGTAACGAACAAGTACATATTTGCAATACATGTACGTGTGTACACTGAACATGTTGACACAGACCATTGGCTACAGTGTGGTATGGAACATTAGCTACCATTAAGGTGTAATTATTACGCTATCACTGGAGTACTAAATACGATATATAGAGTCATGATTTGTAGCCAAATTATCACATGACAATTTATACATATAGGGAAACTTGTATATATAGGGAAACTATCCAATAAATTTAATAACGATGGGTCATAGTCTCTCTCAATGAATCCATCCATGTCCATTCATAGAGAGACAGATGGCGAGCACTAAGGCATCAGTGAATATAGCTACGTCTAAATGTTCACAATACTTAACACATATGGAATGTATCAGGGGAGTCTGAATGACATACTCGCTTGTGTGACACACAATTTGAAAGTATTCATTGGTGGGGTCATGGTACGCTGTTTGTGTAATCAAATGTAGCTTTGTGTAATGAGCCTACGAGGTCCAGCTAAGGTCTCAGTACATCAGGCACTAGTAACTGCATCCTGCCGTGAGCCTGTTATGCAACATTATGCAACACATGGACAAAAAGAGAAAGGGCTAAAGGTGAGTTGTAATATTTATTAACCCCAGGTTAAGGGTTAAAGTAACACATTGGATGTATATATAACTAGTCACACACACACACACACACACACACACACACACACACACACACACACACACACACACACACAGAGCTATATATAGGGATGATGTAATGTGATATACATGTATTTGTCAGAAGGCAAATAGAATCAGTGAAGCCCACCCCTATCCTATAGAGAGAGTCACACCCTCTCCACTTACATAATGCCTTGCTCCCAAACACACATTGCAGTGGAACCCCTCTAACCTGGATAGACACCCTATAATAGTATTTCTTCTGTCATGTGAAACATGACCACAGAACAGTACATGTATTGTAGAGGAGTATTGAGTACACATTTGCAAGTAGCAGAGCGTAGTGTCTGTCATGTGAGAACAGCCCCTTTACTAACATCTCACTCACCTGTATATCTCACAGTCAGACAACTGTATGACCTCATCCACTACAGACCACAGCTGCCCCTCGAGCTGAGCAAATGTTTCCCTCGCAGCTCCAGACAACTTGCTTTTCACCGCTTCCATCACCATCTTCAAGTCCGGTTCGCGGCTGAACTTCTCCGACTTGGTGTCTGAGAAGTCGTAGTCGGGATGGAAGGAGAGATTGAGTGCCTGACGTAGGTAGAGAAGAGTCGTGACACTGATCGTATCGCACATGTGTGGTTCCGAGGTCGTGCTAATTGTGCTCGTACAACTTGGCATTCGGACATACACAGGAGAGTGGGGACTCCCGACGAGAGGATAGGTGAGCGGGGATCCGTATGGCTGAGGGGGGGACAGAGCTTGCACACCACTCGAGGGACCCGAATGACTGTCCTGGTGACTAATCTGCTTTCGAATCTTCTTCTCCGCTTTGGTCATCTTACACGAATAGCTCTCCACTCTGCAAGTGAGGACAAGTTGAAACAGAAAACATTTTAGCATCGCAAGTACAATGTACATGTTGTCTCACTCTCTAAATTCTAAATTACTAAGTCCATCCTGTGACAATACACTGACCGGATGTTCCCAGAAACAGTGTACAAAACACAGAGAAAAGAAAGATAAAGAGAGGGTGAGATTGACTCTATCCCACAGGAAAGTTTAGAGGTGGTTCAACAAACAGGAGAGAGTGGGAGTTTTGTGTTCAAGAAAGGAATATTAATGTTGCTCACTGATTCTAATAAGAGCACACCCACGTGACAAGTTCTATTTTTAGTAACACCTGAGGCTGTGTATACATAATAGGTTTTGACTGTATATACACTAACATGAGTGATATGAACAGCACACGTGGAGTAATGTGGCAAGTGTATTGTGTCCTAAGTGGAGCTGCCTGGGAGGGAGTGAATACTTACTCCAGCCACCACATTCCAGTATAAACCACATTCTACCCTCTTACTCCACAATGAATGTGATCCCACTGACCCTTCCCTCTCCTCCCTCCCTCCCTCCCTCTCTCACCGGCCTCTAATCTTGCAGTCAGCCGTGTTCATACACAGTGCAGTACTGATCCTGTCAAGCTTAGCGTTCTCAAACAGCTTCATATTCTCTCCTTGATAGCGTCTCTAATACAGTTTTTGTGAATTCAGTGAAAAGGCAGTAGATGATTTACTAGTCCTGCACAAATTAAATTGAGAAGCTCGACTCAACCCCTGAAATATTCACACAGTTCTTTATGTGAAGCACTCCACAAAACTTTGAACACCCAAATAGTCTAGAATGAGACTGCGAAGCTGTGAGGGCACTGGAGGTATGGTGTACAGGAACGAAACAACTATCCAAAGGAAGCTGCGTAGCTTGACAGTAGGTCATAGAATATGGAGCCATGAACTAAGTGTAAAGTCCTAGTACAAGTCTTACTGAATGTCTCGAAGCTATTTTAATAAACTACAGCCTTGTCTACAGGACTTTGTAACGGTTCTATATGTGTTTGTGTGGTATCTGGTGAGTGAGGGCAGAGGCCAATTGGTTGAGGAAAGACCCGCCAAAACAGGGCTGAAGTAAACCTGTCTCCGGTTGTGGCTTTTGTAGAGAAAGAAACGTTCTTTCAGTTTATTCAGACGTTTCCCTCTTCAATGAAGCCTGAATAGTCGCCGGGGGGTGACTTTCGTCTTGTACTCGGTGTGAAAAAGCGAAGAAGCCGAGACGTCGGACAGCTGCTGATCTCGGCACAAAAACAATTGCAACGTCAACACAACTCACGTGAGCATGGAAGGCGGGGCATGTGAGCCACACCCACCCGAGCACCCACCCATGTGCGTGCGATGGCTGCGTACTATTTTTGGGGAGAAACTGACGACGACGACGTCACAAAGCTTCCTAAACACTGGGAAGCTCGAGTAGCAGATGATAACAGGGTATATTTCCTAAAGTAAGGGTTAGTAGAGAGAGTAGGAAGCCTACTTCTTTATTCCTCCCTCTACTGTACCCTAGTCATGAGTCAAAGATCACGTGCTGGGAGAGCCCTCTGACACACCAAAGATACAAAGTTGAGAAAAGTAAGCACAATTTACTTTTGACTCACAACTACGTACACATCATTCTGACATAGGTCTCCCTTATGGGTGGCAGAAGTATAGAAACGATGAAGACAAACTCTACTTTGTTGAGTGAGTACACACTCTATTTCTATACTGTACTATTCTTATGGATATCCTGTAATGTGTAGGTGAGCCCACCTAGTCGTACAGTGTGTGTACACATGTCTGTTGCCAAATACCAAATATCCTCCTATGGGTATGCTTTCAATATTTTGTCACTCTGAGCATGCTCACGATGGTCAATTTTCCAGCTCTACAACTATAGGTTGGTTCACTCCCACTCACCCACAATGCTCACCATTTATCAGTCTTTAATTATTGGCAAGTGGAGTGAGTCCACCTAGTCGTACAGCTGGCGTGGGCTTTCTATGTGTATATGTGTATCCGATGATACATTTTGGCCCCGGGGGTGCCCCCGCGCTATGCTCAAATGTAACCGGCCTTGCCTCTTCCGCTCGGCACAATGCGTACCATTCAACTAGTTGTACAGTGTATTGTTATCCATGAACACAGCCATGTCAACCAGTATTCCTCTGGTGTGGACCCCCGCCTTCTGACTGACACAGTCTTCGATATGCCATCGACCTACCACATTAAACGGACCAACTCAATTCCCACCCGCTTTCGACCTCTCACACGTGCCTATGCGGTGATGGAGAATGTTGATCTCTCGCAGAAGGTTGCTATAGTTACTGGAGCAAACTCAGGACTGGGTGTGTGTGTGTATGTGTGTGTGTGTGTGTGTGTGTGTGTGTGTGTGTGTGTGTGTGTGTGTGTGTGTGTGTGTGTGTGTGTGTGTGTGTGTGTGTGTGTGTGTGTGTGTGTGTGTGTGTGTGTGTGTGTGTGTGTGTGTGTGTGTGTGTGTGTGTGTGTGTGTGTGTGTGTGTGTGTGTGTGTGTGTGTGTGTGTGTGTGTGTGTGTGTGTGTGTGTGTGTGTGTGTGTGTGTGTGTGTGTGTGTGTGTGTGTGTGTGTGTGTGTGTGTGTGTGTGTGTGTGTGTGTGTGTGTGTGTGTGTGTGTGTGTGTGTGTGTGTGTGTGTGTGTGTGTGTGTGTGTGTGTGTGTGCATCTATATTCCAATCACGCCTGTATAGGTTTCATGACAGCACTCCACCTTTCATCACGAGGAGCTCATGTGATCCTGGCCTGTCGTCACATGACCAGGGCCAGTACAGCCATGACAAGGATTCAAACACTAGTGGTATGCCACGGGGAACATAGACACAGTTTGGAGACAAATATATGTACTAATTTCCCCCACACTACTAATCACATCAATTAGTGCTGCCAGAAAACTGATGCCTTACAATATGGGAAGTGTACAGAAGTTGCTAATGGCCCGTAAGTGCCACAATTAGCCTCAATAAGGGGTGCGGTGAGAGTTACTTACAGAGCATGACACACTGCCCACCATTTACTACATGTACAGTGGAGAGTGGGTGATACTGGGACAGTAGCACCTTAACTGGATGGTGTGTTGTGACCCCTGAAATCAGGACACCTTGTTAATCAGGAACTTTCTTCGGTGCCAAGTGGTCTAGATATGTCCTCTGTGTGTGTGTTGACATGCCTAATGTACTTCACAGTATCCATACACATGTACCAAATGCTCTCTCTCTCTTTCTCTCTCTCTCTCCCTCCCTCCCTCCCTCCCTCCCTCCCTCCCTCCCTCCCTCCCTCCCCCTCCCTCCCTCCCTCCCTCCCTCCCTCTTAGCCAGATGCTAAGGTAGAGGTGATGGAATTAGACCTTGGGTCACTGCACAGTGTCCAAAGATTTGCTGATACTTTTCAAAATCGTCATCTCCCCCTCCACATTCTGGTACTGAATGCTGCCGTATTCGGTGGTCCCCTCACACACACTGTGGACGGGATCGAGAGGCACTTTGCCATCAACTACCTCTCTCACTTCTTCCTCGCTACCCTTCTCTCCAATGTCCTAAAGAAATCAACACCATCAAGACTAGTTGTAATCACATCTGAATCACACTGGTAATGTTCTAACAATTCCCAGGTGCAATAAATAAAATCTTTCTCTATAAAAGCTATAGTCTACCCATTCCATACTCTATCACCATGCCCTTTTAGTGGAGCTGTTCATATACTATTGATCGAATTACCTCTTCTCATGCCAGTTGTGTTGTCAGTATCCAATTACTGGCAGGTCGCATGTTTAGCTACCACGAAGCATCAGATATAACACAACTTCCATAGTCTGTTATTGGACTATTAATAGGGAAAGTGGGCAAGGAGGTGGTTTTGTCTGGTAGGGATGGTTTTGAGGCTTCCTGAAAGTCATACAAGTAAGAAAGGCTTTAGGAATTAGGAAGACGTGGGTTGCTTAGTTTGGGATGCCACACAACAAGGCTTCCCAGGGGTGTAATGAGGACTTATAGCTGAAGTTGAGAAATTAGATTTGTTTGAGTGCCAAATTGGCCTCTGAAGTGTTTTTGAGTGGAATCCCAATGTTTTTGCACACACACACACACACACAACATCAGGTACACCACTACCAATCCCACCATCCCTCTCCGCGTCACCTCCCTCCCACATCCACCCAAGGACTCCTATACACCCATCACAGCTTACGGTGCCTCGAAACTCTGCAATCTTCTCTTTGCATTTGAATTTCATCGCAGATTCTCGTCTGAAGGCATTTCATGTAACGCTGTTCACCCTGGTAATCTTTTAGCTACCAACCTGATGAGAGATACAGGAATAATGTATCGCCTCGCTGTGATACTGGCTAGACCCTTTACAAAGTCTGTGGTAAGGCTTATAATTGTGACCTAATTAGAGGGGTTCCTTCATCTATCCCCCTCCTTTTCAGGATCAAGCGGCTGCTACAATCCTCTACTGTGCTGCCCACCCCACACTAGCTGATATCAGCGGTCTCTACTGGTACGAATGTCGCCCTGTTGATCCTTCCAACGATGCAGTAGACCCAGATCTGGGGGAGGGACTATGGAGGTTTAGTGAACAGCTTATAGCTGATAGAATTGGGTCTAGGACTCTAGTTAGCAATGAGTAGTACTCTCAGTGATGTCAAAATGTGATTATTGTTTCAACCCATGTAATGAAAGCAATGTGAAGATTTGATGTAGTGATTGCGTTTGTTAAAGTCCACTTTCTGCACACACTGTGTCCTCAGTTTTGGCAATGGAGTACTTCATGTTGTCTCTCCCTACTGACTTCTTCAGCTTCAACTTTTGAAGGATGTTACTAAACAATCCTCTCTCGCCCTCTCCTTCCTCCCCTTCCTTGTCTCCCTTCTCACTCTTCACGTAGTAATAGACAGGCCGACTTTTAAAGAGGAATACGAGGTTTAGAACAGTACTCAGAAGACTGAGTAGCCCCACAGATGTTACCATGGGGTACAGTTTTTGTAGGATGACATCACACGATTCAACTCCGATGAAATAGGCCGACTTATCTAAAAGGAAGGGCGTGTTGCAGCCCTTGGCCTTGCGGTCACGATAGAGATAGCAACAGTAGCAGGAGTTGGGAGGGAGGTTGAGATTAGAGCATATTTCTGTGTCACAGTCGACAGCTAGGTGAGTATCTGTATGCAAACAGCGGGAAAAATCGGTGCGGTAGAGCATGTAAGATGACATAGTGTCGATGATGGCAGCTGTAATTGTCACTAGTACACAGATGACACACAATGCTATGAGTCCATGGTACTAGAGAATGGGAGGGAAAAGAATGCTATTAATTGCACCTGCAATTAGAGCTCAGCTACTTACCAGGAATTGTTTACACTTTCGAAACCATGTTCTCTTATGAAATGCAAGCTTGAGGCAGAGCAGCGTCAGGCTGTATATACTCAGCAGAAGAATCTGAAAAATATGTAACACATGAATTTGGACCGAGGTGACAAAGTTATTGACTCTTACCACCAGCCCAGCCCAGAAACAACCAGGGCGATAATTGGAAGTAGTTGCAAAAGCAGCCCCGCCTACCCCCACGATCGCAGCTCCCACGATTAGCTGCGCGATGCTCAACGCTACGTACG
>CAXANZ010000050.1:10000-12500 GCA_963970385.1 Theonella swinhoei
CGACGGATACTACCGTCGAAATGTGCCCACTTCACCGTCAACGGATGCCGTCAAAGTTTGCCACCGTCGAAGTGTACCTACTTCACCGTCGACGTGATTTTTCGACAGTGATGTGGGTACACGATATTTCGACCCCGACGTGGGTAACCAACACTACCGTCGACGGTACACTTCCACGGTGTACGGCGGTGTGTGTGGAATATGTAGTGATTTTGTACAATTCCATCGGGACTGTGTACATTAAATGCATATTCAAGAAGGAATTTGCTTGCCAGCTGTTGAGTACTACCAGACCTAGACTCTAGTTTTGTGAAAATGTAGGTGCAATGTACATAACGTGTATGGGAGACTATGTAAAAATGTAGGTGCAATGTACAAACATGTATGGGAACACCACCACAGATGACATGATAGTAGTAGCTTTTGAGTGCCTGGCAGGTTACCTCCCTGCATTTTCTGCTGCTGGAGGGTTTGTGTGAGGTGAGCTGCTGTTCTACCATTTCTAAGCCTAGAGGCTGCACATGTATGTATTGTCCCAAGCCTTTATTTTTCTAAGCTTAGAGGCTGTATGCATACTCGAGTGTATTTGGGCTGTTTATGTTCGTATTTTATTGGAGTTTGGACACTGTGCGTGTGTGTGTGTGTGTGTGTGTGTGTGTGTGTGTGTGTGTGTGTGTGTGTGGAGAGTTGGCCGGCCAAAAGATCTGTAACCCACCGCCCCGGTTCTGGAGGCTGTCCTGCTCCAGTCTGTGCATGTCGTGTGTCATACGTCTTGTGCATAGTTATTGTTCGGTTTGTTGAGATTAGGGTTCCGGCTTTCCTTCTCTCTAATACCTCTTGGCCAGTGTGCTATACGCATGCTTTTCCATGTATAGCGATGCAACATCTGTAGTCGGATATGACATCCAGATGTGCCAAACGAGTTAGGCAAGGCCGTCCACTTAGCCCACTCTTGTTCTGTCAATTCATTAGTGACCTTAGACTGTACTCTACAGTCAAGCAGTGCGGGTAAGATCATGATAATATTATCGACCAAGAGGAGCATCAAACAAACAACACCGAAATTGAGCTTATGCATTGAAAATTCTGTTAATTGATCTGGAATGTCCCATCATCAGCTACAAACATCGGTGTATACGGAGAATTGGGCAGGATTCCACTGAAAATAAGAGGAAATATTGAATATTGGCTACGTCCTTTAACATCACACAAGTACTAGTTGTTGCATGGGCCCGAGTGCCACACAGGATATGTTGGCACAGTTATATAACTATCCCGTGTGAGCACGAGGGCCCATGCAACAACTAATCTGTTGCCACTTGAATGGTTTCCCAACCCCTAACCACTCCCTTACTAGCCTCACGTAATTAGTGATGTAATAAGTGTGCCACACACGATACGTTGGCACACTTTAGCCTTTGATCTGTTACTCTACCAGGAAAAAACATATCTCCCCGTACTGTGGGCCTGCTATAGAAAACACCAACAGTTCAACTCATTGTGTGATTATCACATATACGGTCTGTATTGAATCATTGCGATTTATCCAATTACGACGAAGTGTCCAGACTAGAGCCAGCAGAGGTAGCACTTAGAGCCGGAGAACGTCTATACGATCAATATGCAAAAGTGGAGACAGGATACATCACACTCCCAAAAATGAGACCCTACCAACTTATTTGTTTCTACCATCCCACTTGCGCACGGCAGTTGCAAGGTTCAGAAGAAGTCGCCATTCGCTAGCCATTGAAACAGGACGATACACTCACTAGACCACCTTTACCTCCAGAGGAAAGAGTGTGTCGAACGTGTGGAGTTGTATGGAAGATGAAACGCATTACCGCTCTTCGATACACAGATTGCCAGAATACGAGGACTTTGTACCCGCGAAAAGAAAGCGCAATTAACATGCTCCCCACAGATGCAAAGTTTACAACAGCTGCGAATTACAACGAAATATTCGGTTTGAAACTAGGACAATAAGATGTAGTCTCAATCTTTTTCCTTTTTTTGTTTGTTGTTGCTGTTGTTGTTGTTGTTGTTGTTGTTGTTGTGTTGTACCGTCGCCATTGGTGGTGGTGGTGTTTTTGTTGTCGTAGAATCGACACCTTTCAGACCACGCCTTCGCAAAATGCCCCCTTAGGCAGCGTGCACAGTGCAGAGCAGCAATGTTTATACCAGGAAACGGCTGAAATTGGCGTTGGAAGCGGCAAATTGAAACTGAAAATGAAAAAATTGACTTGCACACGCACATCCCGTAGACTTGCCGTGACCCCGCCCGCATCCGCAACCACCCAAAAATGCAATTCAATCCCCATTAATTAACTAATTAATTAACCAGGGGTTAATTAATAATTCATCAAGTCTAGTCGCTTAACTCCGCCCAGTCATTTGCACGCCTTCTCGCACCTGGCAGAACCTTGCCACAGTCGTCGAGGCCAGTGAGGCCTGCCGGAACTCCCCCCCTTCGTCCTACGGACTGGCCCCCTCCGATCTGCGG
>CAXANZ010000050.1:22500-25000 GCA_963970385.1 Theonella swinhoei
TTTATTGGAGTTTGGACACTGTGCGTGTGTGTGTGTGTGTGTGTGTGTGTGTGTGTGTGTGTGTGTGTGTGTGGAGAGTTGGCCGGCCAAAAGATCTGTAACCCACCGCCCCGGTTCTGGAGGCTGTCCTGCTCCAGTCTGTGCATGTCGTGTGTCATACGTCTTGTGCATAGTTATTGTTCGGTTTGTTGAGATTAGGGTTCCGGCTTTCCTTCTCTCTAATACCTCTTGGCCAGTGTGCTATACGCATGCTTTTCCATGTATAGCGATGCAACATCTGTAGTCGGATATGACATCCAGATGTGCCAAACGAGTTAGGCAAGGCCGTCCACTTAGCCCACTCTTGTTCTGTCAATTCATTAGTGACCTTAGACTGTACTCTACAGTCAAGCAGTGCGGGTAAGATCATGATAATATTATCGACCAAGAGGAGCATCAAACAAACAACACCGAAATTGAGCTTATGCATTGAAAATTCTGTTAATTGATCTGGAATGTCCCATCATCAGCTACAAACATCGGTGTATACGGAGAATTGGGCAGGATTCCACTGAAAATAAGAGGAAATATTGAATATTGGCTACGTCCTTTAACATCACACAAGTACTAGTTGTTGCATGGGCCCGAGTGCCACACAGGATATGTTGGCACAGTTATATAACTATCCCGTGTGAGCACGAGGGCCCATGCAACAACTAATCTGTTGCCACTTGAATGGTTTCCCAACCCCTAACCACTCCCTTACTAGCCTCACGTAATTAGTGATGTAATAAGTGTGCCACACACGATACGTTGGCACACTTTAGCCTTTGATCTGTTACTCTACCAGGAAAAAACATATCTCCCCGTACTGTGGGCCTGCTATAGAAAACACCAACAGTTCAACTCATTGTGTGATTATCACATATACGGTCTGTATTGAATCATTGCGATTTATCCAATTACGACGAAGTGTCCAGACTAGAGCCAGCAGAGGTAGCACTTAGAGCCGGAGAACGTCTATACGATCAATATGCAAAAGTGGAGACAGGATACATCACACTCCCAAAAATGAGACCCTACCAACTTATTTGTTTCTACCATCCCACTTGCGCACGGCAGTTGCAAGGTTCAGAAGAAGTCGCCATTCGCTAGCCATTGAAACAGGACGATACACTCACTAGACCACCTTTACCTCCAGAGGAAAGAGTGTGTCGAACGTGTGGAGTTGTATGGAAGATGAAACGCATTACCGCTCTTCGATACACAGATTGCCAGAATACGAGGACTTTGTACCCGCGAAAAGAAAGCGCAATTAACATGCTCCCCACAGATGCAAAGTTTACAACAGCTGCGAATTACAACGAAATATTCGGTTTGAAACTAGGACAATAAGATGTAGTCTCAATCTTTTTCCTTTTTTTGTTTGTTGTTGCTGTTGTTGTTGTTGTTGTTGTTGTTGTTGTGTTGTACCGTCGCCATTGGTGGTGGTGGTGTTTTTGTTGTCGTAGAATCGACACCTTTCAGACCACGCCTTCGCAAAATGCCCCCTTAGGCAGCGTGCACAGTGCAGAGCAGCAATGTTTATACCAGGAAACGGCTGAAATTGGCGTTGGAAGCGGCAAATTGAAACTGAAAATGAAAAAATTGACTTGCACACGCACATCCCGTAGACTTGCCGTGACCCCGCCCGCATCCGCAACCACCCAAAAATGCAATTCAATCCCCATTAATTAACTAATTAATTAACCAGGGGTTAATTAATAATTCATCAAGTCTAGTCGCTTAACTCCGCCCAGTCATTTGCACGCCTTCTCGCACCTGGCAGAACCTTGCCACAGTCGTCGAGGCCAGTGAGGCCTGCCGGAACTCCCCCCCTTCGTCCTACGGACTGGCCCCCTCCGATCTGCGGCTGTGGACGTGCGCCAAATGAAAATATGCCTTCGGCAACACACCCCTGCACGCTCCCACTAGCACCGCAACCAAACACGCGTCCACACTTCACCCGTCACACTTTTCGCCATATATGGTCAAACACCCACCTGACAGTCACGTGACCTCACCCTCACCTTCACCACAATCGGTGACCACCTCTCACCGAAGGAGGTGTCGATGCAACCTTCCCGGTCCGAGTTACGGCAAGACACACACACACACACACACAAACACACTGTCACTGACAGGTGCTCCGATCTTACAAACACTCTCAGTCGTCGCCCCAACTTAGACTAAAATTCAGTCGTTTCTTGCCTATATCGGGTGGTGAGGGGGGGGAGGTTTGCAAAAAATTGTTTTGCAAAGCTCTCTACAACTACCCAGTTTCGCTCGGTCGTGAAGGCACCTACCGTCGGTTTGTTGCCGTTCAGTGCGAGACGGGTGCTGTCGGTGAGCGAGGTGCGGTTGCCCGTGGCCACTGTAGGCGCGGTTGCATTGTCCTGCCGCCGTTTGCCGTCGACGGTGGAGAGTGTACGGCTTTCCTCGGCATTTTGGGGCCGGGTGAGAGTCGTCGGTCTCGTCAGAT
>CAXANZ010000051.1:2500-5000 GCA_963970385.1 Theonella swinhoei
GTCGACGGT
The DNA here is from genome assembly GCA_963970385.1 of Theonella swinhoei. Classification (NCBI taxonomy): domain Eukaryota; kingdom Metazoa; phylum Porifera; class Demospongiae; order Tetractinellida; family Theonellidae; genus Theonella; species Theonella swinhoei. The sequence continues at coordinate 2,510 of CAXANZ010000051.1, forward strand.
GAAGTGGGTACACTTCGACGATAGTACCTGTCGACGGTGAAGTGGGAACACTTCGACGGTGACAGTTCGACGATAGTACCTGTCGACGGTGAAGTGGGTACACTTCGACGATAGTACCTGTCGACGGTGAAGTGGGTACACTTCGACGGTGACAGTGCGACGATAGTACCTGTCGACGGTGAAGTGGGTACACTTCGACGATAGTACCTGTCGACGGTGAAGTGGGTACACTTCGACGATAGTACCTGTCGACGGTGAAGTGGGTACACTTCGACGATAGTACCTGTCGACGGTGAAGTGGGTACACTTCGACGATAGTACCTGTCGACGGTGAAGTGGGAACACTTCGACGGTGACAGTTCGACGATAGTACCTGTCGACGGTGAAGTGGGTACACTTCGACGGTGACACACCGGCGATAACCGTCGACGGTGAAGTACCCGTCGAGGTTGGTGAAGTGGGTGCACTTCGACGGTGGTGAATCGACGGTGACACACTTCGACGGCACCCGTCGACGGTGAAGTGGGTACACTTCCGACGGTTACAAACACGGTGAAGTGGGTACACTTCGACGGTGGCACACTTCGACGGCGACACACTTCGACGGTAAAGGGGTACCCGCATCACCGTCGACGGTGATGTGGGTACAGTCCGACGATAGTACTTGTCCAATTCAATCCTCGACGGGTACTACCATCGAAGGTACCCACATCACTTCGACGGTGACCACTTTGACGGGGATGTGGGTACACTTCGACGGTGACACTTGGACGGTACCCGTGGACGGTGAAGTGGGTACACTCGACGGTAGTACCCGTCGACGGTTCGACGGTACGGTAGTACCCGTCGACGGTGAAGTAGGTACACTTCGACGATACGGTAGTACCCGTCGACGGTGAAGTGGGCCCATTTCGACGATAGTACCCGTCGACGGTGAAGTAGGTACACTTCGACGGTGACACACTTCGACGCGGTACCCGTGGACGGTGAAGTAGGTACACTTCGACGGTAGTACCCGTCGACGGTGAAGTGGGTACACTTCGACGATACGGTAGTACCCGTCGACGGTGAAGTGGGCACATTTCGACGGTAGTACCCGTCGACGGTGAAGTAGGTACACTTCGACAGTGACACACTTCGACGGTGACACACTTCGACGGTACCCGTCGACGGTGATGTGGCTACACTTCGACGGTACGGTAGTACCCGTCGACGCGTCGAAATGTGCCCACTACACCGTCGACGGATACTACCGTCGAAATGTGCCCACTTCACCGTCAACGGATGCCGTCAAAGTTTGCCACCGTCGAAGTGTACCTACTTCACCGTCGACGTGATTTTTCGACAGTGATGTGGGTACACGATATTTCGACCCCGACGTGGGTAACCAACACTACCGTCGACGGTACACTTCCACGGTGTACGGCGGTGTGTGTGGAATATGTAGTGATTTTGTACAATTCCATCGGGACTGTGTACATTAAATGCATATTCAAGAAGGAATTTGCTTGCCAGCTGTTGAGTACTACCAGACCTAGACTCTAGTTTTGTGAAAATGTAGGTGCAATGTACATAACGTGTATGGGAGACTATGTAAAAATGTAGGTGCAATGTACAAACATGTATGGGAACACCACCACAGATGACATGATAGTAGTAGCTTTTGAGTGCCTGGCAGGTTACCTCCCTGCATTTTCTGCTGCTGGAGGGTTTGTGTGAGGTGAGCTGCTGTTCTACCATTTCTAAGCCTAGAGGCTGCACATGTATGTATTGTCCCAAGCCTTTATTTTTCTAAGCTTAGAGGCTGTATGCATACTCGAGTGTATTTGGGCTGTTTATGTTCGTATTTTATTGGAGTTTGGACACTGTGCGTGTGTGTGTGTGTGTGTGTGTGTGTGTGTGTGTGTGTGTGTGGAGAGTTGGCCGGCCAAAAGATCTGTAACCCACCGCCCCGGTTCTGGAGGCTGTCCTGCTCCAGTCTGTGCATGTCGTGTGTCATACGTCTTGTGCATAGTTATTGTTCGGTTTGTTGAGATTAGGGTTCCGGCTTTCCTTCTCTCTAATACCTCTTGGCCAGTGTGCTATACGCATGCTTTTCCATGTATAGCGATGCAACATCTGTAGTCGGATATGACATCCAGATGTGCCAAACGAGTTAGGCAAGGCCGTCCACTTAGCCCACTCTTGTTCTGTCAATTCATTAGTGACCTTAGACTGTACTCTACAGTCAAGCAGTGCGGGTAAGATCATGATAATATTATCGACCAAGAGGAGCATCAAACAAACAACACCGAAATTGAGCTTATGCATTGAAAATTCTGTTAATTGATCTGGAATGTCCCATCATCAGCTACAAACATCGGTGTATACGGAGAATTGGGCAGGATTCCACTGAAAATAAGAGGAAATATCGAATATTGGCTACGTCCTTTAACATCACACAAGTACTAGTTGTTGCATGGGCCCGAGTGCCACACAGGATATGTTGGCA
>CAXANZ010000051.1:15000-17500 GCA_963970385.1 Theonella swinhoei
CTTGGACGGTACCCGTGGACGGTGAAGTGGGTACACTCGACGGTAGTACCCGTCGACGGTTCGACGGTACGGTAGTACCCGTCGACGGTGAAGTAGGTACACTTCGACGATACGGTAGTACCCGTCGACGGTGAAGTGGGCCCATTTCGACGATAGTACCCGTCGACGGTGAAGTAGGTACACTTCGACGGTGACACACTTCGACGCGGTACCCGTGGACGGTGAAGTAGGTACACTTCGACGGTAGTACCCGTCGACGGTGAAGTGGGTACACTTCGACGATACGGTAGTACCCGTCGACGGTGAAGTGGGCACATTTCGACGGTAGTACCCGTCGACGGTGAAGTAGGTACACTTCGACAGTGACACACTTCGACGGTGACACACTTCGACGGTACCCGTCGACGGTGATGTGGCTACACTTCGACGGTACGGTAGTACCCGTCGACGCGTCGAAATGTGCCCACTACACCGTCGACGGATACTACCGTCGAAATGTGCCCACTTCACCGTCAACGGATGCCGTCAAAGTTTGCCACCGTCGAAGTGTACCTACTTCACCGTCGACGTGATTTTTCGACAGTGATGTGGGTACACGATATTTCGACCCCGACGTGGGTAACCAACACTACCGTCGACGGTACACTTCCACGGTGTACGGCGGTGTGTGTGGAATATGTAGTGATTTTGTACAATTCCATCGGGACTGTGTACATTAAATGCATATTCAAGAAGGAATTTGCTTGCCAGCTGTTGAGTACTACCAGACCTAGACTCTAGTTTTGTGAAAATGTAGGTGCAATGTACATAACGTGTATGGGAGACTATGTAAAAATGTAGGTGCAATGTACAAACATGTATGGGAACACCACCACAGATGACATGATAGTAGTAGCTTTTGAGTGCCTGGCAGGTTACCTCCCTGCATTTTCTGCTGCTGGAGGGTTTGTGTGAGGTGAGCTGCTGTTCTACCATTTCTAAGCCTAGAGGCTGCACATGTATGTATTGTCCCAAGCCTTTATTTTTCTAAGCTTAGAGGCTGTATGCATACTCGAGTGTATTTGGGCTGTTTATGTTCGTATTTTATTGGAGTTTGGACACTGTGCGTGTGTGTGTGTGTGTGTGTGTGTGTGTGTGTGTGTGTGTGTGGAGAGTTGGCCGGCCAAAAGATCTGTAACCCACCGCCCCGGTTCTGGAGGCTGTCCTGCTCCAGTCTGTGCATGTCGTGTGTCATACGTCTTGTGCATAGTTATTGTTCGGTTTGTTGAGATTAGGGTTCCGGCTTTCCTTCTCTCTAATACCTCTTGGCCAGTGTGCTATACGCATGCTTTTCCATGTATAGCGATGCAACATCTGTAGTCGGATATGACATCCAGATGTGCCAAACGAGTTAGGCAAGGCCGTCCACTTAGCCCACTCTTGTTCTGTCAATTCATTAGTGACCTTAGACTGTACTCTACAGTCAAGCAGTGCGGGTAAGATCATGATAATATTATCGACCAAGAGGAGCATCAAACAAACAACACCGAAATTGAGCTTATGCATTGAAAATTCTGTTAATTGATCTGGAATGTCCCATCATCAGCTACAAACATCGGTGTATACGGAGAATTGGGCAGGATTCCACTGAAAATAAGAGGAAATATCGAATATTGGCTACGTCCTTTAACATCACACAAGTACTAGTTGTTGCATGGGCCCGAGTGCCACACAGGATATGTTGGCACAGTTATATAACTATCCCGTGTGAGCACGAGGGCCCATGCAACAACTAATCTGTTGCCACTTGAATGGTTTCCCAACCCCTAACCACTCCCTTACTAGCCTCACGTAATTAGTGATGTAATAAGTGTGCCACACACGATACGTTGGCACACTTTAGCCTTTGATCTGTTACTCTACCAGGAAAAAACATATCTCCCCGTACTGTGGGCCTGCTATAGAAAACACCAACAGTTCAACTCATTGTGTGATTATCACATATACGGTCTGTATTGAATCATTGCGATTTATCCAATTACGACGAAGTGTCCAGACTAGAGCCAGCAGAGGTAGCACTTAGAGCCGGAGAACGTCTATACGATCAATATGCAAAAGTGGAGACAGGATACATCACACTCCCAAAAATGAGACCCTACCAACTTATTTGTTTCTACCATCCCACTTGCGCACGGCAGTTGCAAGGTTCAGAAGAAGTCGCCATTCGCTAGCCATTGAAACAGGACGATACACTCACTAGACCACCTTTACCTCCAGAGGAAAGAGTGTGTCGAACGTGTGGAGTTGTATGGAAGATGAAACGCATTACCGCTCTTCGATACACAGATTGCCAGAATACGAGGACTTTGTACCCGCGAAAAGAAAGCGCAATTAACATGCTCCCCACAGATGCAAAGTTTACAACAGCTGCGAATTACAACGAAATATTCGGTTTGAAACTAGGACAATAAGATGTAGTCTCAATCTTTTTCCTTTTTTTGTTTGTTGTTGCTGTTGTTGT
>CAXANZ010000051.1:27500-30000 GCA_963970385.1 Theonella swinhoei
TAGACTCTAGTTTTGTGAAAATGTAGGTGCAATGTACATAACGTGTATGGGAGACTATGTAAAAATGTAGGTGCAATGTACAAACATGTATGGGAACACCACCACAGATGACATGATAGTAGTAGCTTTTGAGTGCCTGGCAGGTTACCTCCCTGCATTTTCTGCTGCTGGAGGGTTTGTGTGAGGTGAGCTGCTGTTCTACCATTTCTAAGCCTAGAGGCTGCACATGTATGTATTGTCCCAAGCCTTTATTTTTCTAAGCTTAGAGGCTGTATGCATACTCGAGTGTATTTGGGCTGTTTATGTTCGTATTTTATTGGAGTTTGGACACTGTGCGTGTGTGTGTGTGTGTGTGTGTGTGTGTGTGTGTGTGTGTGTGTGGAGAGTTGGCCGGCCAAAAGATCTGTAACCCACCGCCCCGGTTCTGGAGGCTGTCCTGCTCCAGTCTGTGCATGTCGTGTGTCATACGTCTTGTGCATAGTTATTGTTCGGTTTGTTGAGATTAGGGTTCCGGCTTTCCTTCTCTCTAATACCTCTTGGCCAGTGTGCTATACGCATGCTTTTCCATGTATAGCGATGCAACATCTGTAGTCGGATATGACATCCAGATGTGCCAAACGAGTTAGGCAAGGCCGTCCACTTAGCCCACTCTTGTTCTGTCAATTCATTAGTGACCTTAGACTGTACTCTACAGTCAAGCAGTGCGGGTAAGATCATGATAATATTATCGACCAAGAGGAGCATCAAACAAACAACACCGAAATTGAGCTTATGCATTGAAAATTCTGTTAATTGATCTGGAATGTCCCATCATCAGCTACAAACATCGGTGTATACGGAGAATTGGGCAGGATTCCACTGAAAATAAGAGGAAATATCGAATATTGGCTACGTCCTTTAACATCACACAAGTACTAGTTGTTGCATGGGCCCGAGTGCCACACAGGATATGTTGGCACAGTTATATAACTATCCCGTGTGAGCACGAGGGCCCATGCAACAACTAATCTGTTGCCACTTGAATGGTTTCCCAACCCCTAACCACTCCCTTACTAGCCTCACGTAATTAGTGATGTAATAAGTGTGCCACACACGATACGTTGGCACACTTTAGCCTTTGATCTGTTACTCTACCAGGAAAAAACATATCTCCCCGTACTGTGGGCCTGCTATAGAAAACACCAACAGTTCAACTCATTGTGTGATTATCACATATACGGTCTGTATTGAATCATTGCGATTTATCCAATTACGACGAAGTGTCCAGACTAGAGCCAGCAGAGGTAGCACTTAGAGCCGGAGAACGTCTATACGATCAATATGCAAAAGTGGAGACAGGATACATCACACTCCCAAAAATGAGACCCTACCAACTTATTTGTTTCTACCATCCCACTTGCGCACGGCAGTTGCAAGGTTCAGAAGAAGTCGCCATTCGCTAGCCATTGAAACAGGACGATACACTCACTAGACCACCTTTACCTCCAGAGGAAAGAGTGTGTCGAACGTGTGGAGTTGTATGGAAGATGAAACGCATTACCGCTCTTCGATACACAGATTGCCAGAATACGAGGACTTTGTACCCGCGAAAAGAAAGCGCAATTAACATGCTCCCCACAGATGCAAAGTTTACAACAGCTGCGAATTACAACGAAATATTCGGTTTGAAACTAGGACAATAAGATGTAGTCTCAATCTTTTTCCTTTTTTTGTTTGTTGTTGCTGTTGTTGTTGTTGTTGTTGTTGTTGTTGTGTTGTACCGTCGCCATTGGTGGTGGTGGTGTTTTTGTTGTCGTAGAATCGACACCTTTCAGACCACGCCTTCGCAAAATGCCCCCTTAGGCAGCGTGCACAGTGCAGAGCAGCAATGTTTATACCAGGAAACGGCTGAAATTGGCGTTGGAAGCGGCAAATTGAAACTGAAAATGAAAAAATTGACTTGCACACGCACATCCCGTAGACTTGCCGTGACCCCGCCCGCATCCGCAACCACCCAAAAATGCAATTCAATCCCCATTAATTAACTAATTAATTAACCAGGGGTTAATTAATAATTCATCAAGTCTAGTCGCTTAACTCCGCCCAGTCATTTGCACGCCTTCTCGCACCTGGCAGAACCTTGCCACAGTCGTCGAGGCCAGTGAGGCCTGCCGGAACTCCCCCCCTTCGTCCTACGGACTGGCCCCCTCCGATCTGCGGCTGTGGACGTGCGCCAAATGAAAATATGCCTTCGGCAACACACCCCTGCACGCTCCCACTAGCACCGCAACCAAACACGCGTCCACACTTCACCCGTCACACTTTTCGCCATATATGGTCAAACACCCACCTGACAGTCACGTGACCTCACCCTCACCTTCACCACAATCGGTGACCACCTCTCACCGAAGGAGGTGTCGATGCAACCTTCCCGGTCCGAGTTACGGCAAGACACACACACACACACACACACAAACACACTGTCACTGACAGGTGCTCCGATCTTACAAACACTCTCAGT
>CAXANZ010000052.1:0-19679 GCA_963970385.1 Theonella swinhoei
AGGCCTTAATTCTGCCATCTTCGTTGGTGCATGGCGCCACGCGACTCCCCTTTTGTTGGTTGTTGTGGACTGTGACCGGTGAATATATCTATCTCTCCCCCACAGCTTCACCCACCCCAACAGGGGGCAGGGAGGGAGAGGGGCCGGGGGCCGGTGACTCGAGACTCGGAGCGTTGCCGACTGTTGTGGAGGTGTTAACAGTCGTGGGGAATGCTCGACTTCTGTGACCGACCACTATTTCTTCGATCACAGATCTACATGCATGAAGTAGACAATCGTTTAATAAATAGTACAGTAGTTTTATATATGTATAAAAAGTGTTCATTCATTTAATGGTTTTGTATATACTGTTCACTAAGAGAACAAGAGAAAATCATTCAATATTATGATATACAGTTTGACGACGACGACGACGACGACGACATCGATACAAAAAGTGCAGAGCTAATCATAACAGTACAGTACACTATCATACTGACTGATGGTAATTCGAAGACATCTCTATATAAGCGATTCCTGCTGGTCGATCGCGACTCGCAATCGTTCCTCACTTCGATCTGCATGAGGGAGGGAAGGGAGAGAGGGGGGGGAGATGTATTAGGGCAATGCAGGGAGGGAGGGGAGAGGGAAGGTGGAGGGAGGGAGGGAGGGAGGGAGGGAGGGAGGGAGGGAGGGAGGGAGGGGGAGAGGGAAGGGAGAGGTGGGAGGAAGAGGGGGGTGGGAGCGAGGGAAAGGGGAGGGAAGGGCACGAAGGAGGGAGGCGCGTGGGGTGTTCGCTGGCAGCTGCTACAAGTAAAACTCACCAACAGGTGTAAGAAGCGATCGACCTTGAACGTGAACGAAGTCCACACGCTCCTCGGTGCGTGGAAGTATCCAGTTGCCTGCCCCAACGACTGTCGATGTGTCCATGGTCAAGAGGCGGAGACTGGAGAGCCATCTGAAGGAGCAATGTCGGAGAGGGGGGAGGCTGAGAGAGGGAGGGGAGAGAGGGAGATGTATTTTAAGGGCGGTGGACGGGAGGGAGGGGGAGGGGGTGGGGAGGGTGGTGCGTGGGGGGTGGACTGTTCAATGATGCACTGTGGAGTGTTCGCTGGACACTCCACAGTGCAGTTGCAGCAGTGAACTGTCGACGGTACGAGTAAAACTCACCGAGAGGTTGGTTCACCAATCGTATGGCAACATCGGCCAATCGTCCATCTGCATGAGGGGAGAGGGAACGGAGAGGGAGGGAGGGAGGGAGGGAGGGAGGGAGGGAGGGAGGGAGGGAGGGAGGGAGGGAGGGAGGGAGGGAGATGTATTTTAAGTGCAGTCAACGGGAGGGGGGGGGGTTGGTGGAAGTGGGCGAGGCATGAAGCAGGGAGAGGGAGGGGGTGCATGGGGGGGGGGGAGGGGGAGGGGGGGTGGACTGTTCGCTGGCTGGCTGGCCGGCTGGTGGGGAGGTGCATGCAGTGAACTCTACTACAAGTAAAACTCACCGACAATCGTATCCAATCGCTAGCAACCAACCGCTCCTGACCTCGATTGGCACGAGGGGAGGGAGAGAGGGTGAGAGGGTGAGAGGGAGGGAGCGGGGGTGAGAGGGGAGGGAGAGGGGGGAAAAGAGAGGGAGGGGAGAGGCAAGGGAGGGAGGGAGGGAGGGAGGGAGGGAGGGAGGGAGGGAGGGAGGGAGGGAGGGAGGGAGGGAGGGAGGGAGGGAGAGAGAGAGGGAGATGTATTTTAAGTGCAGTCGACGGGAGGGGTGGGGGTGGGGGGGGGGGGGGTAAGTGGGCGAGGCATGAAGCAGGGAGAGGGAGGGGGTGCGTGGGGGGGGCAGTGTTCGCTGGCTGGCTGGCCGGCTGGTGGGGAGGTGCATGCAGTGAACTCTACTACAAGTAAAACTCACCGACAACAATCGTATCCAATCGCTAGCAACCGACCGTTCCTGACCTCGATTGGCACGAGGGGAGGGAGAGAGGGTGAGAGGGTGAGAGGGAGGGAGTGGGGGGAAAAGAGAGGGAGGGGAGAGGCAAGGGAGGGAGGGAGGGAGGGAGGGAGGGAGGGAGGAGGAAGGGAGGGAGGGGCGGGAGAGGGAAGGCATAGAGACGGGACGGAGAGGGAAGGCATAGAGACGGGACGGAGAGGGAAGGGAGGAAGAGAGGGGGGGAGATGTATTAGGGCAATGCAGGGAGGGAGGGAGGGAGGGAGGGAGGAGGGAGGAGGGAGGGAGAGGGAGGGGCTCGTTGCATGGTACAGTAACGCTCACCAAAAGTCAGGCAGGCGGTCTTGCTTGCTTGCTCTGATTGCTAGGGAGGGAGGGAGGGAGGGAGAGGGGTGGGGTAACTGAGTGCCCAGCCAACACGAGCCACCAGGCTTAGACAACTCTACACGTACATCATCCCTATTATACTCACCTCATGTCCACCACGAACTCGCCTCACGATCGATCTTCTTCTTCTTCTTCTTTATAACCTCCACTGAAGGAGCACGCATGCGCAGCGCTTCCTACCTTTTAGAGGCGCGCGCGGCGTACCCGGGGTGGTCAGGCGCGCTCCGTGTTAATGAGATATGGGTGGAGTCAGCAGCGATCTGGGTGGAGTCAGCGGGGGATGACCTCTGACCTCGCGCGCTCCGTGTTAATGAGATCTGGGTGGAGTCAGCAGAGATCTGGGTGGAGTCAGCAGGGAACGACCTCTGACCTCTCGATCTGGTGCGTGCAGCACCACGGCCACGGGGCAGATGTATATTTAACAAGAGTGGCTTAGGAGGGCGCGGAGGGAGGGGAGATTCGTCGACACTCGCTCGAGGCGGCATCCGTCGACATGTAGACGTGAGTCACAACCCACGCAGCCTGTACGCCTTGACATTGGATGTAGCCAGCCTAACGTTGAGCATAACAGCCCCACGACGGCACAGCACAGCAGAGCATTATTCCAGCATAATAGACGGAAAAGTAAAGCATAACAGAAGTAAAGTAGGACAATGATATCTGCGCATGCGCACTCGGTAGCCTGTAGGCCCATGCGTCCGCTCCAGCAGAGAGTTGGCGACTGTTGGAGCAGTATAAATGTTTTATTTTGACAGAATGTGGGCCTAACAGGCATCACCTGGGGGCCGAAATCCGTCGAGGCCTTAATTCTGCCATCTTCGTTGGTGCATGGCGCCACGCGACTCCCCTTTTGTTGGTTGTTGTGGACTCTGACCGGTGAATATATCTATATATACATATATATATATATATCTCCCCTACAGCGTCACCCACCCCAACAGGGGGCAGGGAGGGAGAGGGGCCGGGGGCCGGTGACACTGAGCGCCGACACACAGTGACTAGAAGATCAAAGACCATCACAATGGTAATGTAAAGTTTTCCTCCTTCCCTTCCCTCTTCCATCCTCCCTCCTCCCTCCTCCCTCCTCCCTCCATCCCTCCTTCCCTTCTCCCCTACAAATACTGAATATCTCGGGCATCACCTGGGGGCCGAAATCCGTCGAGGCCTTAATTCTGCCATCTTCGTTGGTGCATGGCGCCACGCGACTCCCCTTTTGTTGGTTGTTGTGGACTGTGACCGGTGAATATATCTATCTCTCCCCCACAGCTTCACCCACCCCAACAGGGGGCAGGGAGGGAGAGGGGCCGGGGGCCGGTGACTCGAGACTCGGAGCGTTGCCGACTGTTGTGGAGGTGTTAACAGTCGTGGGGAATGCTCGACTTCTGTGACCGACCACTATTTCTTCGATCACAGATCTACATGCATGAAGTAGACAATCGTTTAATAAATAGTACAGTAGTTTTATATATGTATAAAAAGTGTTCATTCATTTAATGGTTTTGTATATACTGTTCACTAAGAGAACAAGAGAAAATCATTCAATATTATGATATACAGTTTGACGACGACGACGACGACGACGACATCGATACAAAAAGTGCAGAGCTAATCATAACAGTACAGTACACTATCATACTGACTGATGGTAATTCGAAGACATCTCTATATAAGCGATTCCTGCTGGTCGATCGCGACTCGCAATCGTTCCTCACTTCGATCTGCATGAGGGAGGGAAGGGAGAGAGGGGGGGGAGATGTATTAGGGCAATGCAGGGAGGGAGGGGAGAGGGAAGGTGGAGGGAGGGAGGGAGGGAGGGAGGGAGGGAGGGAGGGAGGGAGGGAGGGGGGAGAGGGAAGGGAGAGGTGGGAGGAAGAGGGGGGTGGGAGCGAGGGAAAGGGGAGGGAAGGGCACGAAGGAGGGAGGCGCGTGGGGTGTTCGCTGGCAGCTGCTACAAGTAAAACTCACCAACAGGTGTAAGAAGCGATCGACCTTGAACGTGAACGAAGTCCACACGCTCCTCGGTGCGTGGAAGTATCCAGTTGCCTGCCCCAACGACTGTCGATGTGTCCATGGTCAAGAGGCGGAGACTGGAGAGCCATCTGAAGGAGCAATGTCGGAGAGGGGGGAGGCTGAGAGAGGGAGGGGAGAGAGGGAGATGTATTTTAAGGGCGGTGGACGGGAGGGAGGGGGAGGGGGTGGGGAGGGTGGTGCGTGGGGGGTGGACTGTTCAATGATGCACTGTGGAGTGTTCGCTGGACACTCCACAGTGCAGTTGCAGCAGTGAACTGTCGACGGTACGAGTAAAACTCACCGAGAGGTTGGTTCACCAATCGTATGGCAACATCGGCCAATCGTCCATCTGCATGAGGGGAGAGGGAACGGAGAGGGAGGGAGGGAGGGAGGGAGGGAGGGAGGGAGGGAGGGAGGGAGGGAGGGAGGGAGGGAGGGAGGGAGATGTATTTTAAGTGCAGTCAACGGGAGGGGGGGGGGTTGGTGGAAGTGGGCGAGGCATGAAGCAGGGAGAGGGAGGGGGTGCATGGGGGGGGGGGAGGGGGAGGGGGGGTGGACTGTTCGCTGGCTGGCTGGCCGGCTGGTGGGGAGGTGCATGCAGTGAACTCTACTACAAGTAAAACTCACCGACAATCGTATCCAATCGCTAGCAACCAACCGCTCCTGACCTCGATTGGCACGAGGGGAGGGAGAGAGGGTGAGAGGGTGAGAGGGAGGGAGCGGGGGTGAGAGGGGAGGGAGAGGGGGGAAAAGAGAGGGAGGGGAGAGGCAAGGGAGGGAGGGAGGGAGGGAGGGAGGGAGGGAGGGAGGGAGGGAGGGAGGGAGGGAGGGAGGGAGGGAGGGAGGGAGAGAGAGAGGGAGATGTATTTTAAGTGCAGTCGACGGGAGGGGTGGGGGTGGGGGGGGGGGGGGTAAGTGGGCGAGGCATGAAGCAGGGAGAGGGAGGGGGTGCGTGGGGGGGGCAGTGTTCGCTGGCTGGCTGGCCGGCTGGTGGGGAGGTGCATGCAGTGAACTCTACTACAAGTAAAACTCACCGACAACAATCGTATCCAATCGCTAGCAACCGACCGTTCCTGACCTCGATTGGCACGAGGGGAGGGAGAGAGGGTGAGAGGGTGAGAGGGAGGGAGTGGGGGGAAAAGAGAGGGAGGGGAGAGGCAAGGGAGGGAGGGAGGGAGGGAGGGAGGGAGGGAGGAAGGGAGGGAGGGGCGGGAGAGGGAAGGCATAGAGACGGGACGGAGAGGGAAGGCATAGAGACGGGACGGAGAGGGAAGGGAGGAAGAGAGGGGGGGAGATGTATTAGGGCAATGCAGGGAGGGAGGGAGGGAGGGAGGGAGGAGGGAGGAGGGAGGGAGAGGGAGGGGCTCGTTGCATGGTACAGTAACGCTCACCAAAAGTCAGGCAGGCGGTCTTGCTTGCTTGCTCTGATTGCTAGGGAGGGAGGGAGGGAGGGAGAGGGGTGGGGTAACTGAGTGCCCAGCCAACACGAGCCACCAGGCTTAGACAACTCTACACGTACATCATCCCTATTATACTCACCTCATGTCCACCACGAACTCGCCTCACGATCGATCTTCTTCTTCTTCTTCTTTATAACCTCCACTGAAGGAGCACGCATGCGCAGCGCTTCCTACCTTTTAGAGGCGCGCGCGGCGTACCCGGGGTGGTCAGGCGCGCTCCGTGTTAATGAGATATGGGTGGAGTCAGCAGCGATCTGGGTGGAGTCAGCGGGGGATGACCTCTGACCTCGCGCGCTCCGTGTTAATGAGATCTGGGTGGAGTCAGCAGAGATCTGGGTGGAGTCAGCAGGGAACGACCTCTGACCTCTCGATCTGGTGCGTGCAGCACCACGGCCACGGGGCAGATGTATATTTAACAAGAGTGGCTTAGGAGGGCGCGGAGGGAGGGGAGATTCGTCGACACTCGCTCGAGGCGGCATCCGTCGACATGTAGACGTGAGTCACAACCCACGCAGCCTGTACGCCTTGACATTGGATGTAGCCAGCCTAACGTTGAGCATAACAGCCCCACGACGGCACAGCACAGCAGAGCATTATTCCAGCATAATAGACGGAAAAGTAAAGCATAACAGAAGTAAAGTAGGACAATGATATCTGCGCATGCGCACTCGGTAGCCTGTAGGCCCATGCGTCCGCTCCAGCAGAGAGTTGGCGACTGTTGGAGCAGTATAAATGTTTTATTTTGACAGAATGTGGGCCTAACAGGCATCACCTGGGGGCCGAAATCCGTCGAGGCCTTAATTCTGCCATCTTCGTTGGTGCATGGCGCCACGCGACTCCCCTTTTGTTGGTTGTTGTGGACTCTGACCGGTGAATATATCTATATATACATATATATATATATATCTCCCCTACAGCGTCACCCACCCCAACAGGGGGCAGGGAGGGAGAGGGGCCGGGGGCCGGTGACACTGAGCGCCGACACACAGTGACTAGAAGATCAAAGACCATCACAATGGTAATGTAAAGTTTTCCTCCTTCCCTTCCCTCTTCCATCCTCCCTCCTCCCTCCTCCCTCCTCCCTCCATCCCTCCTTCCCTTCTCCCCTACAAATACTGAATATCTCGGGCATCACCTGGGGGCCGAAATCCGTCGAGGCCTTAATTCTGCCATCTTCGTTGGTGCATGGCGCCACGCGACTCCCCTTTTGTTGGTTGTTGTGGACTGTGACCGGTGAATATATCTATCTCTCCCCCACAGCTTCACCCACCCCAACAGGGGGCAGGGAGGGAGAGGGGCCGGGGGCCGGTGACTCGAGACTCGGAGCGTTGCCGACTGTTGTGGAGGTGTTAACAGTCGTGGGGAATGCTCGACTTCTGTGACCGACCACTATTTCTTCGATCACAGATCTACATGCATGAAGTAGACAATCGTTTAATAAATAGTACAGTAGTTTTATATATGTATAAAAAGTGTTCATTCATTTAATGGTTTTGTATATACTGTTCACTAAGAGAACAAGAGAAAATCATTCAATATTATGATATACAGTTTGACGACGACGACGACGACGACGACATCGATACAAAAAGTGCAGAGCTAATCATAACAGTACAGTACACTATCATACTGACTGATGGTAATTCGAAGACATCTCTATATAAGCGATTCCTGCTGGTCGATCGCGACTCGCAATCGTTCCTCACTTCGATCTGCATGAGGGAGGGAAGGGAGAGAGGGGGGGGAGATGTATTAGGGCAATGCAGGGAGGGAGGGGAGAGGGAAGGTGGAGGGAGGGAGGGAGGGAGGGAGGGAGGGAGGGAGGGAGGGAGGGAGGGGGGAGAGGGAAGGGAGAGGTGGGAGGAAGAGGGGGGTGGGAGCGAGGGAAAGGGGAGGGAAGGGCACGAAGGAGGGAGGCGCGTGGGGTGTTCGCTGGCAGCTGCTACAAGTAAAACTCACCAACAGGTGTAAGAAGCGATCGACCTTGAACGTGAACGAAGTCCACACGCTCCTCGGTGCGTGGAAGTATCCAGTTGCCTGCCCCAACGACTGTCGATGTGTCCATGGTCAAGAGGCGGAGACTGGAGAGCCATCTGAAGGAGCAATGTCGGAGAGGGGGGAGGCTGAGAGAGGGAGGGGAGAGAGGGAGATGTATTTTAAGGGCGGTGGACGGGAGGGAGGGGGAGGGGGTGGGGAGGGTGGTGCGTGGGGGGTGGACTGTTCAATGATGCACTGTGGAGTGTTCGCTGGACACTCCACAGTGCAGTTGCAGCAGTGAACTGTCGACGGTACGAGTAAAACTCACCGAGAGGTTGGTTCACCAATCGTATGGCAACATCGGCCAATCGTCCATCTGCATGAGGGGAGAGGGAACGGAGAGGGAGGGAGGGAGGGAGGGAGGGAGGGAGGGAGGGAGGGAGGGAGGGAGGGAGGGAGGGAGGGAGGGAGATGTATTTTAAGTGCAGTCAACGGGAGGGGGGGGGGTTGGTGGAAGTGGGCGAGGCATGAAGCAGGGAGAGGGAGGGGGTGCATGGGGGGGGGGGAGGGGGAGGGGGGGTGGACTGTTCGCTGGCTGGCTGGCCGGCTGGTGGGGAGGTGCATGCAGTGAACTCTACTACAAGTAAAACTCACCGACAATCGTATCCAATCGCTAGCAACCAACCGCTCCTGACCTCGATTGGCACGAGGGGAGGGAGAGAGGGTGAGAGGGTGAGAGGGAGGGAGCGGGGGTGAGAGGGGAGGGAGAGGGGGGAAAAGAGAGGGAGGGGAGAGGCAAGGGAGGGAGGGAGGGAGGGAGGGAGGGAGGGAGGGAGGGAGGGAGGGAGGGAGGGAGGGAGGGAGGGAGGGAGGGAGAGAGAGAGGGAGATGTATTTTAAGTGCAGTCGACGGGAGGGGTGGGGGTGGGGGGGGGGGGGGTAAGTGGGCGAGGCATGAAGCAGGGAGAGGGAGGGGGTGCGTGGGGGGGGCAGTGTTCGCTGGCTGGCTGGCCGGCTGGTGGGGAGGTGCATGCAGTGAACTCTACTACAAGTAAAACTCACCGACAACAATCGTATCCAATCGCTAGCAACCGACCGTTCCTGACCTCGATTGGCACGAGGGGAGGGAGAGAGGGTGAGAGGGTGAGAGGGAGGGAGTGGGGGGAAAAGAGAGGGAGGGGAGAGGCAAGGGAGGGAGGGAGGGAGGGAGGGAGGGAGGGAGGAAGGGAGGGAGGGGCGGGAGAGGGAAGGCATAGAGACGGGACGGAGAGGGAAGGCATAGAGACGGGACGGAGAGGGAAGGGAGGAAGAGAGGGGGGGAGATGTATTAGGGCAATGCAGGGAGGGAGGGAGGGAGGGAGGGAGGAGGGAGGAGGGAGGGAGAGGGAGGGGCTCGTTGCATGGTACAGTAACGCTCACCAAAAGTCAGGCAGGCGGTCTTGCTTGCTTGCTCTGATTGCTAGGGAGGGAGGGAGGGAGGGAGAGGGGTGGGGTAACTGAGTGCCCAGCCAACACGAGCCACCAGGCTTAGACAACTCTACACGTACATCATCCCTATTATACTCACCTCATGTCCACCACGAACTCGCCTCACGATCGATCTTCTTCTTCTTCTTCTTTATAACCTCCACTGAAGGAGCACGCATGCGCAGCGCTTCCTACCTTTTAGAGGCGCGCGCGGCGTACCCGGGGTGGTCAGGCGCGCTCCGTGTTAATGAGATATGGGTGGAGTCAGCAGCGATCTGGGTGGAGTCAGCGGGGGATGACCTCTGACCTCTCGCGCGCTCCGTGTTAATGAGATCTGGGTGGAGTCAGCAGAGATCTGGGTGGAGTCAGCAGGGAACGACCTCTGACCTCTCGATCTGGTGCGTGCAGCACCACGGCCACGGGGCAGATGTATATTTAACAAGAGTGGCTTAGGAGGGCGCGGAGGGAGGGGAGATTCGTCGACACTCGCTCGAGGCGGCATCCGTCGACATGTAGACGTGAGTCACAACCCACGCAGCCTGTACGCCTTGACATTGGATGTAGCCAGCCTAACGTTGAGCATAACAGCCCCACGACGGCACAGCACAGCAGAGCATTATTCCAGCATAATAGACGGAAAAGTAAAGCATAACAGAAGTAAAGTAGGACAATGATATCTGCGCATGCGCACTCGGTAGCCTGTAGGCCCATGCGTCCGCTCCAGCAGAGAGTTGGCGACTGTTGGAGCAGTATAAATGTTTTATTTTGACAGAATGTGGGCCTAACAGGCATCACCTGGGGGCCGAAATCCGTCGAGGCCTTAATTCTGCCATCTTCGTTGGTGCATGGCGCCACGCGACTCCCCTTTTGTTGGTTGTTGTGGACTCTGACCGGTGAATATATCTATATATACATATATATATATATCTCCCCTACAGCGTCACCCACCCCAACAGGGGGCAGGGAGGGAGAGGGGCCGGGGGCCGGTGACACTGAGCGCCGACACACAGTGACTAGAAGATCAAAGACCATCACAATGGTAATGTAAAGTTTTCCTCCTTCCCTTCCCTCTTCCATCCTCCCTCCTCCCTCCTCCCTCCTCCCTCCATCCCTCCTTCCCTTCTCCCCTACAAATACTGAATATCTCGGGCATCACCTGGGGGCCGAAATCCGTCGAGGCCTTAATTCTGCCATCTTCGTTGGTGCATGGCGCCACGCGACTCCCCTTTTGTTGGTTGTTGTGGACTGTGACCGGTGAATATATCTATCTCTCCCCCACAGCTTCACCCACCCCAACAGGGGGCAGGGAGGGAGAGGGGCCGGGGGCCGGTGACTCGAGACTCGGAGCGTTGCCGACTGTTGTGGAGGTGTTAACAGTCGTGGGGAATGCTCGACTTCTGTGACCGACCACTATTTCTTCGATCACAGATCTACATGCATGAAGTAGACAATCGTTTAATAAATAGTACAGTAGTTTTATATATGTATAAAAAGTGTTCATTCATTTAATGGTTTTGTATATACTGTTCACTAAGAGAACAAGAGAAAATCATTCAATATTATGATATACAGTTTGACGACGACGACGACGACGACGACATCGATACAAAAAGTGCAGAGCTAATCATAACAGTACAGTACACTATCATACTGACTGATGGTAATTCGAAGACATCTCTATATAAGCGATTCCTGCTGGTCGATCGCGACTCGCAATCGTTCCTCACTTCGATCTGCATGAGGGAGGGAAGGGAGAGAGGGGGGGGAGATGTATTAGGGCAATGCAGGGAGGGAGGGGAGAGGGAAGGTGGAGGGAGGGAGGGAGGGAGGGAGGGAGGGAGGGAGGGAGGGAGGGAGGGGGGAGAGGGAAGGGAGAGGTGGGAGGAAGAGGGGGGTGGGAGCGAGGGAAAGGGGAGGGAAGGGCACGAAGGAGGGAGGCGCGTGGGGTGTTCGCTGGCAGCTGCTACAAGTAAAACTCACCAACAGGTGTAAGAAGCGATCGACCTTGAACGTGAACGAAGTCCACACGCTCCTCGGTGCGTGGAAGTATCCAGTTGCCTGCCCCAACGACTGTCGATGTGTCCATGGTCAAGAGGCGGAGACTGGAGAGCCATCTGAAGGAGCAATGTCGGAGAGGGGGGAGGCTGAGAGAGGGAGGGGAGAGAGGGAGATGTATTTTAAGGGCGGTGGACGGGAGGGAGGGGGAGGGGGTGGGGAGGGTGGTGCGTGGGGGGTGGACTGTTCAATGATGCACTGTGGAGTGTTCGCTGGACACTCCACAGTGCAGTTGCAGCAGTGAACTGTCGACGGTACGAGTAAAACTCACCGAGAGGTTGGTTCACCAATCGTATGGCAACATCGGCCAATCGTCCATCTGCATGAGGGGAGAGGGAACGGAGAGGGAGGGAGGGAGGGAGGGAGGGAGGGAGGGAGGGAGGGAGGGAGGGAGGGAGGGAGGGAGGGAGGGAGATGTATTTTAAGTGCAGTCAACGGGAGGGGGGGGGGTTGGTGGAAGTGGGCGAGGCATGAAGCAGGGAGAGGGAGGGGGTGCATGGGGGGGGGGGAGGGGGAGGGGGGGTGGACTGTTCGCTGGCTGGCTGGCCGGCTGGTGGGGAGGTGCATGCAGTGAACTCTACTACAAGTAAAACTCACCGACAATCGTATCCAATCGCTAGCAACCAACCGCTCCTGACCTCGATTGGCACGAGGGGAGGGAGAGAGGGTGAGAGGGTGAGAGGGAGGGAGCGGGGGTGAGAGGGGAGGGAGAGGGGGGAAAAGAGAGGGAGGGGAGAGGCAAGGGAGGGAGGGAGGGAGGGAGGGAGGGAGGGAGGGAGGGAGGGAGGGAGGGAGGGAGGGAGGGAGGGAGGGAGGGAGAGAGAGAGGGAGATGTATTTTAAGTGCAGTCGACGGGAGGGGTGGGGGTGGGGGGGGGGGGGGTAAGTGGGCGAGGCATGAAGCAGGGAGAGGGAGGGGGTGCGTGGGGGGGGCAGTGTTCGCTGGCTGGCTGGCCGGCTGGTGGGGAGGTGCATGCAGTGAACTCTACTACAAGTAAAACTCACCGACAACAATCGTATCCAATCGCTAGCAACCGACCGTTCCTGACCTCGATTGGCACGAGGGGAGGGAGAGAGGGTGAGAGGGTGAGAGGGAGGGAGTGGGGGGAAAAGAGAGGGAGGGGAGAGGCAAGGGAGGGAGGGAGGGAGGGAGGGAGGGAGGGAGGAAGGGAGGGAGGGGCGGGAGAGGGAAGGCATAGAGACGGGACGGAGAGGGAAGGCATAGAGACGGGACGGAGAGGGAAGGGAGGAAGAGAGGGGGGGAGATGTATTAGGGCAATGCAGGGAGGGAGGGAGGGAGGGAGGGAGGAGGGAGGAGGGAGGGAGAGGGAGGGGCTCGTTGCATGGTACAGTAACGCTCACCAAAAGTCAGGCAGGCGGTCTTGCTTGCTTGCTCTGATTGCTAGGGAGGGAGGGAGGGAGGGAGAGGGGTGGGGTAACTGAGTGCCCAGCCAACACGAGCCACCAGGCTTAGACAACTCTACACGTACATCATCCCTATTATACTCACCTCATGTCCACCACGAACTCGCCTCACGATCGATCTTCTTCTTCTTCTTCTTTATAACCTCCACTGAAGGAGCACGCATGCGCAGCGCTTCCTACCTTTTAGAGGCGCGCGCGGCGTACCCGGGGTGGTCAGGCGCGCTCCGTGTTAATGAGATATGGGTGGAGTCAGCAGCGATCTGGGTGGAGTCAGCGGGGGATGACCTCTGACCTCGCGCGCTCCGTGTTAATGAGATCTGGGTGGAGTCAGCAGAGATCTGGGTGGAGTCAGCAGGGAACGACCTCTGACCTCTCGATCTGGTGCGTGCAGCACCACGGCCACGGGGCAGATGTATATTTAACAAGAGTGGCTTAGGAGGGCGCGGAGGGAGGGGAGATTCGTCGACACTCGCTCGAGGCGGCATCCGTCGACATGTAGACGTGAGTCACAACCCACGCAGCCTGTACGCCTTGACATTGGATGTAGCCAGCCTAACGTTGAGCATAACAGCCCCACGACGGCACAGCACAGCAGAGCATTATTCCAGCATAATAGACGGAAAAGTAAAGCATAACAGAAGTAAAGTAGGACAATGATATCTGCGCATGCGCACTCGGTAGCCTGTAGGCCCATGCGTCCGCTCCAGCAGAGAGTTGGCGACTGTTGGAGCAGTATAAATGTTTTATTTTGACAGAATGTGGGCCTAACAGGCATCACCTGGGGGCCGAAATCCGTCGAGGCCTTAATTCTGCCATCTTCGTTGGTGCATGGCGCCACGCGACTCCCCTTTTGTTGGTTGTTGTGGACTCTGACCGGTGAATATATCTATATATACATATATATATATATATCTCCCCTACAGCGTCACCCACCCCAACAGGGGGCAGGGAGGGAGAGGGGCCGGGGGCCGGTGACACTGAGCGCCGACACACAGTGACTAGAAGATCAAAGACCATCACAATGGTAATGTAAAGTTTTCCTCCTTCCCTTCCCTCTTCCATCCTCCCTCCTCCCTCCTCCCTCCTCCCTCCATCCCTCCTTCCCTTCTCCCCTACAAATACTGAATATCTCGGGCATCACCTGGGGGCCGAAATCCGTCGAGGCCTTAATTCTGCCATCTTCGTTGGTGCATGGCGCCACGCGACTCCCCTTTTGTTGGTTGTTGTGGACTGTGACCGGTGAATATATCTATCTCTCCCCCACAGCTTCACCCACCCCAACAGGGGGCAGGGAGGGAGAGGGGCCGGGGGCCGGTGACTCGAGACTCGGAGCGTTGCCGACTGTTGTGGAGGTGTTAACAGTCGTGGGGAATGCTCGACTTCTGTGACCGACCACTATTTCTTCGATCACAGATCTACATGCATGAAGTAGACAATCGTTTAATAAATAGTACAGTAGTTTTATATATGTATAAAAAGTGTTCATTCATTTAATGGTTTTGTATATACTGTTCACTAAGAGAACAAGAGAAAATCATTCAATATTATGATATACAGTTTGACGACGACGACGACGACGACGACATCGATACAAAAAGTGCAGAGCTAATCATAACAGTACAGTACACTATCATACTGACTGATGGTAATTCGAAGACATCTCTATATAAGCGATTCCTGCTGGTCGATCGCGACTCGCAATCGTTCCTCACTTCGATCTGCATGAGGGAGGGAAGGGAGAGAGGGGGGGGAGATGTATTAGGGCAATGCAGGGAGGGAGGGGAGAGGGAAGGTGGAGGGAGGGAGGGAGGGAGGGAGGGAGGGAGGGAGGGAGGGAGGGAGGGGGGAGAGGGAAGGGAGAGGTGGGAGGAAGAGGGGGGTGGGAGCGAGGGAAAGGGGAGGGAAGGGCACGAAGGAGGGAGGCGCGTGGGGTGTTCGCTGGCAGCTGCTACAAGTAAAACTCACCAACAGGTGTAAGAAGCGATCGACCTTGAACGTGAACGAAGTCCACACGCTCCTCGGTGCGTGGAAGTATCCAGTTGCCTGCCCCAACGACTGTCGATGTGTCCATGGTCAAGAGGCGGAGACTGGAGAGCCATCTGAAGGAGCAATGTCGGAGAGGGGGGAGGCTGAGAGAGGGAGGGGAGAGAGGGAGATGTATTTTAAGGGCGGTGGACGGGAGGGAGGGGGAGGGGGTGGGGAGGGTGGTGCGTGGGGGGTGGACTGTTCAATGATGCACTGTGGAGTGTTCGCTGGACACTCCACAGTGCAGTTGCAGCAGTGAACTGTCGACGGTACGAGTAAAACTCACCGAGAGGTTGGTTCACCAATCGTATGGCAACATCGGCCAATCGTCCATCTGCATGAGGGGAGAGGGAACGGAGAGGGAGGGAGGGAGGGAGGGAGGGAGGGAGGGAGGGAGGGAGGGAGGGAGGGAGGGAGGGAGGGAGGGAGATGTATTTTAAGTGCAGTCAACGGGAGGGGGGGGGGTTGGTGGAAGTGGGCGAGGCATGAAGCAGGGAGAGGGAGGGGGTGCATGGGGGGGGGGGAGGGGGAGGGGGGGTGGACTGTTCGCTGGCTGGCTGGCCGGCTGGTGGGGAGGTGCATGCAGTGAACTCTACTACAAGTAAAACTCACCGACAATCGTATCCAATCGCTAGCAACCAACCGCTCCTGACCTCGATTGGCACGAGGGGAGGGAGAGAGGGTGAGAGGGTGAGAGGGAGGGAGCGGGGGTGAGAGGGGAGGGAGAGGGGGGAAAAGAGAGGGAGGGGAGAGGCAAGGGAGGGAGGGAGGGAGGGAGGGAGGGAGGGAGGGAGGGAGGGAGGGAGGGAGGGAGGGAGGGAGGGAGGGAGGAGAGAGAGAGGGAGATGTATTTTAAGTGCAGTCGACGGGAGGGGTGGGGGTGGGGGGGGGGGGGTAAGTGGGCGAGGCATGAAGCAGGGAGAGGGAGGGGGTGCGTGGGGGGGGCAGTGTTCGCTGGCTGGCTGGCCGGCTGGTGGGGAGGTGCATGCAGTGAACTCTACTACAAGTAAAACTCACCGACAACAATCGTATCCAATCGCTAGCAACCGACCGTTCCTGACCTCGATTGGCACGAGGGGAGGGAGAGAGGGTGAGAGGGTGAGAGGGAGGGAGTGGGGGGAAAAGAGAGGGAGGGGAGAGGCAAGGGAGGGAGGGAGGGAGGGAGGGAGGGAGGGAGGAAGGGAGGGAGGGGCGGGAGAGGGAAGGCATAGAGACGGGACGGAGAGGGAAGGCATAGAGACGGGACGGAGAGGGAAGGGAGGAAGAGAGGGGGGGAGATGTATTAGGGCAATGCAGGGAGGGAGGGAGGGAGGGAGGGAGGAGGGAGGAGGGAGGGAGAGGGAGGGGCTCGTTGCATGGTACAGTAACGCTCACCAAAAGTCAGGCAGGCGGTCTTGCTTGCTTGCTCTGATTGCTAGGGAGGGAGGGAGGGAGGGAGAGGGGTGGGGTAACTGAGTGCCCAGCCAACACGAGCCACCAGGCTTAGACAACTCTACACGTACATCATCCCTATTATACTCACCTCATGTCCACCACGAACTCGCCTCACGATCGATTTTCTTCTTCTTCTTCTTTATAACCTCCACTGAAGGAGCACGCATGCATCTTCCTACCTCTCGTCCTCCCTCCCTTCCTACTCCCTCCATCCCTCCAAATGGCAACAACAGTTTCATTTATGACTGTGAGTGTACAGCATATAATCTCCTCCCTTTTATTACACTTATACTGCAGCATACAGTTGTCATAGTGTAGTTCACACTCACCTGTTCATTTAAGAGACAATCATTTATATTATACATTGATGATGGTGGTGGTGATGACTAATACTATGATGATGATATACATGTGATATATAGTAAAAAGTAGTATATAAGTGCAGAGCTAAATATACCATATAACTAATTGACATATATAATGGAAGAGGGAGAGAGCGAGAGAGGAGGGGTGGGGGGGGGGTGGGGGGGGGGGGGGGAGAGAGAGAGAACTAATCAACATCTATAATGGCAGAGAGAGAGAGAGAGATGCGTGTGTGCATGATAGTATTATGTCCCAGTAAATGCCAACCGTACTCTGCTGGGCAGGCACCCCATCCTATGCAAAAGAGAACAATTACCAACTTGATTTAGACCAGTGACAACAATGTCAATTATCCTCACATCATATTGTGTAGTGTGAGTAAGCAATATTCAGTACATATTGGAAATGCTGTGTTCTGCAATGAATGTCTCCAGCTCTGTATCCTTGTTCATCAACAAGTCATGAGTCATGTAGGGTATGAGCTAGTACCTGTGGCATTACACAAACTGAGTGTATTATAAGGAACCTTGTTTTCAATTATTAAGGTCTTACAGAGAAGTGGGAGTCAGAAATGGGCTCAAAGTATTCATTCATCAAAGCCAGTGCAGCTTCACTATCTGAGTCATGGTATAGCATTGCAGAATGACCTATAAACACACAACCCATTAGAAAGCAGTTCAGTGTACATTATTACCCTCGGTGCATGACAAATGCCACAGACTGGCGCACTTTGACTTTCATTCAATCACCTGACATTTAGCCTCTTCTAGCAGGCCCTCCAGCTTGTCTCTGCAGCATTCTAGCTCGGGAAAGTCTATTAGTCTCTTAAACAGACAGAAGATTGACTTCATATGCAGAGCAACGTCGTTGTGGTCTAAATGGAGCCTATTGCAGAGTGAAATAAAAGTCATGATGTGTATCGTATGCGGTGACATGGTCTCCCGAGAGAGGCCACTACAGCAAACTGAGGAAGAAATAAGTGCAACAGTAGACAAAAGGGCGGGAAGATAGGTGGTGATTTATTGTACCATTGAGGATGTCTAGCCATTTTTGGTTGAAGTAAAGTTTGTGGCACATTACAGTCCATGCCACCAGTTGGGTTATCCCTTCAAGATACTCATTATTTTGTAGTTCATTATCTGAGAGGGGCGGGATTGGAATAATATACATGCGTATATAGTACCGTACAACGAGCTAACCAAGTATGCAAGAGCTAGTCGCTTGATCTGTCCAATGGAGTGTGCAGTGAACAGTTCATTAAAAAAGTGATCTGTCCAATGGAGCGTCCAGTGAACAGTTCATTATGAAGGGCTATTGCAATATGCGCTGGGGCTATTTAGGGCTATTGTGATTTTTAGGGCCAGGGCTAGGGCTAGGGCTAGGGCTAGGGCTAGGGCTAGGGCTAGGGCTAGGGCTAGGGCTAGGGCTAGGGCTAGGGCTAGGGCTAGGGCTAGGGCTAGGGCTAGGGCTAGGGCTAGGGCTAGGGCTAGGGCTAGGGCTAGGGCTAGGGCTAGGGCTAGGGCTAGGGCTAGGGCTAGGGCTAGGGCTAGGGCTAGGGCTAGGGCTAGGGCTAGGGCTAGGGCTAGGGCTAGGGCTAGGGCTAGGGCTAGGGCTAGGGCTAGGGCTAGGGCTAGGGCTAGGGCTAGGGCTAGGGCTAGGGCTAGGGCTAGGGCTAGGGCTAGGGCTAGGGCTAGGGCTAGGGCTAGGGCTAGGGCTAGGGCTAGGGCTAGGGCTAGGGCTAGGGCTAGGGCTAGGGCTAGGGCTAGGGCTAGGGCTAGGGCTAGGGCTAGGGCTAGGGCTAGGGCTAGGGCTAGGGCTAGGGCTAGGGCTAGGGCTAGGGCTAGGGCTAGGGCTAGGGCTAGGGCTAGGGCTAGGGCTAGGGCTAGGGCTAGGGCTAGGGCTAGGGCTAGGGCTAGGGCTAGGGCTAGGGCTAGGGCTAGGGCTAGGGCTAGGGCTAGGGCTAGGGCTAGGGCTAGGGCTAGGGCTAGGGCTAGGGCTAGGGCTAGGGCTAGGGCTAGGGCTAGGGCTAGGGCTAGGGCTAGGGCTAGGGCTAGGGCTAGGGCTAGGGCTAGGGCTAGGGCTAGGGCTAGGGCTAGGGCTAGGGCTAGGGCTAGGGCTAGGGCTAGGGCTAGGGCTAGGGCTAGGGCTAGGGCTAGGGCTAGGGCTAGGGCTAGGGCTAGGGCTAGGGCTAGGGCTAGGGCTAGGGCTAGGGCTAGGGCTAGGGCTAGGGCTAGGGCTAGGGCTAGGGCTAGGGCTAGGGCTAGGGCTAGGGCTAGGGCTAGGGCTAGGGCTAGGGCTAGGGCTAGGGCTAGGGCTAGGGCTAGGGCTAGGGCTAGGGCTAGGGCTAGGGCTAGGGCTAGGGCTAGGGCTAGGGCTAGGGCTAGGGCTAGGGCTAGGGCTAGGGCTAGGGCTAGGGCTAGGGCTAGGGCTAGGGCTAGGGCTAGGGCTAGGGCTAGGGCTAGGGCTAGGGCTAGGGCTAGGGCTAGGGCTAGGGCTAGGGCTAGGGCTAGGGCTAGGGCTAGGGCTAGGGCTAGGGCTAGGGCTAGGGCTAGGGCTAGGGCTAGGGCTAGGGCTAGGGCTAGGGCTAGGGCTAGGGCTAGGGCTAGGGCTAGGGCTAGGGCTAGGGCTAGGGCTAGGGCTAGGGCTAGGGCTAGGGCTAGGGCTAGGGCTAGGGCTAGGGCTAGGGCTAGGGCTAGGGCTAGGGCTAGGGCTAGGGCTAGGGCTAGGGCTAGGGCTAGGGCTAGGGCTAGGGCTAGGGCTAGGGCTAGGGCTAGGGCTAGGGCTAGGGCTAGGGCTAGGGCTAGGGCTAGGGCTAGGGCTAGGGCTAGGGCTAGGGCTAGGGCTAGGGCTAGGGCTAGGGCTAGGGCTAGGGCTAGGGCTAGGGCTAGGGCTAGGGCTAGGGCTAGGGCTAGGGCTAGGGCTAGGGCTAGGGCTAGGGCTAGGGCTAGGGCTAGGGCTAGGGCTAGGGCTAGGGCTAGGGCTAGGGCTAGGGCTAGGGCTAGGCTAGGGCTAGGGCTAGGGCTAGGGCTAGGGCTAGGGCTAGGGCTAGGCTAGGGCTAGGCTAGGGCTAGGGCTAGGCTAGGGCTAGGGCTAGGGCTAGGGCTAGGGCTAGGGCTAGGGGCTAGGGCTAGGGCTAGGGCTAGGCTAGGGCTAGGGCTAG
>CAXANZ010000053.1:0-22851 GCA_963970385.1 Theonella swinhoei
AAAAATATGTTGCCAAATATTACCTTCATCATAACAACAGTTTTAAAAGTATAATTTTGAAAACTCAGAACCCTGTAGTAAATGGAGACCACATTATAAAAACTGTTTATATACATGTGTGAGTCTGGAAAATCATGCAGGTAATAGTTCTTTTGCCTTATTCTAGTTAGAATATTCCTACTCTTTTCCTACTTTTCACTAAAAAGTCCTACTTTTTTTTACCATTCCTACCGCTTGACACTCCGGAAAGGAGAAGTAAGGTAAATTTGTCATAGCTGCAGGGCTCCCACAGCACCTGGAAAACCTTGTAAACCTGGAGCATGCCAGTAACCTTTCCATCATGGAAATTTAAATTTTGAAAAATATCATGGAAAAATTAGAACAAACCTGGAAAAATGAGAATTCCAGTTATTAAATGTGGCTGAATGGTACTGTGGGAAGATTCATTCTTTAGACAAGAACGACAAACAGGGCGTAGTGGTATAGCTAGTGGCGAATTTACTCTCATGTATGGCGAGTGATGAGAGTCAGTAGTACGGTCCACTGCAGTATCATAGTTTATGCAGTGAAAGAATGGGTAATGTTGGGTGAAATACGGGAGGAATAGAAACAGAAACAGGGCAAACATACAATTTCTACTGTATTTACTGCCCAGCCTGGATGGCATAAAGACTTATATTCATATTGCCTGAGAAACATTTTATTCCTATGACGTGTACGGCGATAAAATAACGACTCAAAAGAACTTAAGTTTGAGATCGAGAAATTTAATCGATAAATTCCAAATGGCTAATAAAAGGTCTACTTCACACACATTGCCTTATACCACAGGCTTCCATTACAGAAGCGAAAACTCAAATAGTAGTAGACAGTTTATCCAAGAAAACCATTGGTCGAAAAATGTTCCATAACGACTACTTGATTTGCGATATTAATATCTGTAGACGCACAGAACCCATCAGATGATGCGGCAGCTCCCTCTTGTGGTAAAGGTGATGAGATACTCATATCTGAGTTCGACCCAGAGACCCTGGCCACGGAAACTGAAGGTATTACAGTACTTGCAGAGCATCAAGTTCCTATTTTTCCTATTTTTTCTATTTTCTCAGCATACTCCTATTTTTCCTATTTTTAGCAATTTCCTTCTATTTTTCCTATGTTTTAGCTATTTTACATTTAACTTGTATTTCATGTATTTCTTTTTAGGGGTTTCTTTTCAGCATTTCATTTTTCTTTGGTGTGGTACACTAATTATTCTTAAAAATTGTCCAGCCTCACTTTGTTTGGCATTATTTTTCCAAGTGTGAATTTTTTTTAGAATTATTTAGACCTGTATTTGGCCTTTGATGGATTTGTAATGAAATGTCTTTCTTACCCAACAGTTCTTGTAGCTATATATTCAGGAACATAGACTCAACACACAGCATTCTCAGTTGCATAGTTTATTGTACTTCTAGTTGTTTACATCAGTAGAGTTAGTTGAGTTCTTGTACAGATAGACCAAATTCTGGCCAGCTTATATACCATAACATGAAAGGATTTCTTTGTTCTATTGATACACAAATAGTATGGATTCTTTAATTAGGTTGAGCTGTATATGAAATGAGCAGTTACACAATTCAATAGAATTAGTTGTGGTGGCATAAGTTGCCTCACAATGGACCAATATTTGGCAGATGTCATATTGGCTATGTGTCCCTTTATTTGTATGCATTACATTTGGTAATTATGGAAAATAGCTGTGTGTCACTTTGAGAGTTTGACACGTTTGAATTTTAAAATACATCGCTACGTTACACTCTCCCCTTTCTTACAGGATTGATGTTATGATTGGAAGATAGCTTTTACAGATTAGGCTATAGGGGTGCATGCTACTTATTAAAATACATTGCTACACATAACATTTTTTAAACAATATACACAATTGATGATGTAAAGAGACAAATTACACATTTAATGTTAAGATATATATAGAATGAGTACAATCCTATTTAGATTAATCAGTTAGCAATCAAATCAATTTAAATCAATATATACCAATGATATACAATCATATGCATATCATTACAATGAAATACATCAATCAATTAGCAATCAAATCAATTCACACTATTTAACATACAATCATATGAATATAATTACCATAAAATACATTCAGAATCACACAAGTTCAATCAATTGCTTACACTACTTAAGTAATTTCATTTAATAGAACATGGTCAAACATACACATAAACACATTCATCATGACCAATCTGAGTTAAGAAAATTTTTTTTGTGATAAAATTATTGGAGTTGTAAGAATATGTAATTTGACAAATATAGGCCTAAAGACTATTTTGCCTTGGATACAATGTGAAGGTTAATACTCAATTTCAGGTATTGCAGCATATTGCTTTTTCTTTAGCTTCCCGCGATGCCCCTTTGACATCGGCGCCATTTTGCTGCAAGCTGGTCTAGGACAGCTTCAGTAAAAGCATGCTGCACTCAAGCATCAACTACCTTTCCCATGTCCCCCACTGGGTCCTGGATCCTAACAGTCTTAAGACCAAGATCTGACCCTCTGGTAGATCTTATGGCTTCCTCTCTGGTATGCATCATGTTTGGTTCTCGTTTGGTTCTCTGGAGCAGTAAAGGTGACATGGGGTGGTGATCTGGCACCTGGGTACTGAGGATTCTTACATCTCCAGTACAAACAACCACATATTATAAGAATTAATATGAAACCAGAACCTGATCCACCTCCAACAATATAAACCAAGATTTATCTGTATCAGTATTAATTATGCCTGAAGCTTGCAATTTGTGCTCTTAATTGGTCAATAGGAATGGTTGGTGCTGGAACCAATTTCTTTCTGTGGTTTACATAATCTTCTAGCAGGGTGTTTATTGAGCAAAGTTGTGTGAATTAAAATATAGACAATTCAAACATAAAATATGGACAATACAAACATGAAATATGCAAAATGAGATACAAAAGAAATAAATTTATTGCCAAATATCAAGTCCTTAAGTCAGAAATGGGTCAAATACCAATGTGTGCACTCCCTTGAAAAATGAGTATCATTTAATTTTAACTCTTGGCCTTTTTAGCAACAATCTGTCCAGGAGGGGGAAGGTATTATGGACTGCTCCAATAACTGATTCCATGATGCCTCTAAGCTCAATGAATTTTTTATTTAGGGGTATTGTTATAAAGCCTTGCATTATTGTTATGCTTTGATTTCTTTGACCATATGGCTCTCATATCCAATTGAGACTTGAGCTTCTTTTTATATATCCTTGGAGTTTGGATTTTCCTGACTTTACCACATTTTCCCCTTTTTATAATTAGAGACATTTGTGGCATACTCCCCTTGGACATCTTCAAGGCCTTTGTTTTGTAATTTTGTTTTGTGTCTTGGACCTCCAAAACAATTTTTGAACTATCACCTTTAGGGATTCCAGAGTCAGGGACTGTGGAGTCACATGACATATTTGGTGATTTAATTGGAGTGTTTTGGCTATCTTGAATTTTCTGAGAAGGTGTGAACTTTATTTTGTGAACCCCCGGGGATTGAATTTCCTGAACTTTACCACCCTTCTTGATTCTCTTCAATTTGTGTCTTGGTGTAATTGGATTTGGGTTTGGAGTTAGTTGTGTATCTTGAGTATTCAAGTCTACAGTCGCCATGTCATTCTTTGGAGCTTCAGATTCAGTGATCCTAGAGTCAACTGACTGTTTGTTAACTCAGTTTTAGCTTCAGTTGTAGCTTCAGTTTCAATAGCCTTAGGGTAACTGCAGTGTGACATGCCATTGGGGTAAGCCCATTGTAACAATATTTGCAACATAGTTATCTGATCTTGGTTACCCACTTCAAGATAGGGTAAGAAATAAGCAGGGTCACAGTGACCACAGGCTATCAATGTTGCTTTGACTTCCTCTCTCAACTGTTTAACTCTTACATTATAAAAGTCAAGTTGAATATCTGCTTCTGCCAGTTCAGTGAGAATTTTTTCTTGAAACTTTGCTACAACTGTCTCATCAGGTGTCACTGAAGGTTCGTTATACACTTTTGAATCAACCTTGCTAACTTGGCTACAGTTCAAAACAAACTTAATAGCCTCATTCCTAAGTCTGACTAAAGCAGCCAGTTGTGTAAGTTTATGGCCAAGTGATGTTAGGTCATTGCTTTTCCAGTTTCCTTCCAAATTGAGGTTCAAGAGCACATCATGTATGGCATTGGTATTATTGTCATATTCTTGGTAAATTCTTAAAAACTCATGGTAGTATCTTATTTTGGTAACAAGCAATTAACTTGATCAAATGAATAAAAATGTTCAAATATTTCAAATACAGGGAAATTGGATCTAAGTGCAAAGTCTGCTGGTATAATCTTGGAATTTTGTACTTGTGGTACTAACTCAGAGATGAGGCCCAGGGCTAACCATTGTTTGTGGCATTCCTCTGCATCAGCACCCAAGAGAAAAAAGTGTTTTTCAGAAATGACTCTTGGTTTAATATTCCCAGGACACAATATATCATGTAATTAACCAACTAGGTCCCCCAGATAGAGAAGAGTTAACAGGTAGATCCTCAATGAGCAACCAAGACAAAAAAAAATATACCATGCAAGTCCCTACCTGATTGATTTCTCACATTTGACAGTCTATTACCAGACACCACAAGCAAGAGAGGTCAGACTCCCCCACAAGGCTGCCCTTCTATATAGCCCAGCAAACATTCAAAACCAACCTCTTTTAACTTAACTAAGTATTAACTTAGTTTGGACAAAAACCCACAAGTTCCCACATGTAAGTTACACAATAACAATATTACAATGTTACAATATTATAAGACAGTATTACAATGATAAGACCTATCCTACTTATCCTGTGCAGATAGCTCAGACTAAAATACCATAGAAGATATAATCACAGGATATCTAAACAACAACAGACCTGGCTGCCATGATGTGGGTGTGGCAGAGTGGTAGAGTTAGCAGCTGATTGGCTGGCTGGAGGCTGGCTGATGTGGTGCCTGCTGGCTGGTGGTGGAAGCTGGAACCTGATTTTGATTTGGTGCTGTTGCCTGGTGGTGGAAGCTGGAAGCTGATGCTGATTTTACCAATGTCCAAGTGTTTACAGTGTAAATATCCAATATCAAGAATGTTCACAATGTCATATCACCACTTTTGTGTTTTTGTGCAATTTTGTTCAGTTTGTGCAATTCACCTGGGTCTCTTGGAGGTGTAAGAGTGTTTGTGGTCCTTTCAGTTTGCTGATTTTCGCTGAATTTGCTGATTTTCGCTGATTTTCATTGATTTTGCTGGTCATGCCTTCCCTGGGTGACGATGCGGTTCTCTGGGTACGGAGTGGATACGACTTTTTGGCTGGAGAGGTTTCCCGCCAAAAGTGCCCGAATTTGACTGGAAACGGTGGTCCCTTGTTACGAAAGTTTGAAATCGGCGGTAACTCGGTCTAGCTGGCAGGTGCAAGATGAAGAAGAAGCCAATATGGCTACCACAAGTCAGACATGTTGAAATTTCAATGTAATTTTACTGGATTTAACCAATTTTATGCAATTTCGTGGATATATATCACTATTACAGGGTAAGTCAATTGTTTTTACACATATATGAATAAGTTCAGAGGCCGCTGGGCTTCTATTTGATACCTTTCCTTGGTTTTCAATGGTAGTCAGTTCTGAGCTGGATCCTGGATAGGGGTGCAGTAGATTGTCTGTGGTTCAGTCCTCGATGGTCCAATCGGCCTGGCGTTTTGTGTGGCTGTTGCCAAGAGGTCCTTCTATGAAGATCTGCTGGTATTTTGGTTCAAAATGTTCTCAGTTTTTGCCTGGAAAGCTCGAAAGTCTGAGGTACGCATGCGAAAATCGGCGAAAATTCGGCCCTCCGAGGTGGTTTTAGTGTTCATTTGATGTTTTTCCTGAAGTCTAGTTGGGGTAAATGCTTAGAAATTGTCCATCCGAGGTAGATATGTTTCCTGTAGTTTTGTAGAATTTTATTTTGGTTCAAAAAATGCTGTAGAATATGTCCCAAAGCTATGGTCACTAGGCACCAGTAAGTGTAATGAAATGACTATCACAGTACACTTGAATGTGACCCAATGGTTCTTAGCTATATTCATGGAACACAACACACAGCATTCTCAGTTGCATAGTTTATTGTACTTCTAGTTGTTTACATCAGTAGAGTTAGTTGAGTTCTTGTACAGATAGACCAAATTCTGGCCAGCTTATATACCATAACATGAAAGGATTTCTTTGTTCTATTGATACACAAATAGTATGGATTCTTTAATTAGGTTGAGCTGTATATGAAATGAGCAGTTACACAATTCAATAGAATTAGTTGTGGTGGCATAAGTTGCCTCACAATGGACCAATATTTGGCAGATGTCATATTGGCTATGTGTCCCTTTATTTGTATGCATTACATTTGGTAATTATGGAAAATAGCTGTGTGTCACTTTGAGAGTTTGACACGTTTGAATTTTAAAATACATTGCTACGTTACAGATTGCGATGGCTATAAGGGTGTTGGGAGACAATCATAAGATATAATAAAATATGTAATTTACATCAATTTACAAAGAAATATGTGAATAAAGTTCCTATTTTTTCCTATTTTCTGTGCAAAATCCTATTTTTTTCCTATTTTTTGGGATGCAAATTCCTATTTTCCTATTTTTTTGACCCTTTCTATTACTTGACGCCCTGTACTTGCTATGTTCAGATATAAGAAGAATGTTAACAAATCTAGTATCCAATTTGTTGTGTCCATGATTTGAAATGAGAGTGTGCACAGTACTTCTTTCTATGTAAAATAGAATTAAGTGTGTTGTAAATTTAAGGCTGTACCGATTCTCTGCATATTCATTGATCGATCGGAGGAATTTAAATTCGCGATCACCGATGTTAAATTCCATCATCGGTTATTTAAATCAGTGTGTATATATTTATTACAAGCTTTTGTTTCATAGCAATGGCCAACCTGTGGAAATATCAACAACTTATCATTTTGTAAAACATCGTTGAAACCACAAATATTTTACTTTGAAGTTAGTGTCAGTTGACACAAATCAAGTTTTCATTCATATCGAAAACATTTTTCTCTAATTTGTACATTTTGTGTGTGTAATTAAATACCAACATATATCCGGATATTCATCGATTTCAAAGCTCCGATCATCGATGACAACTTTTATCTGAAGACAGAGCTCTTGTTGTAATAGCAATA
Source organism: Theonella swinhoei (assembly GCA_963970385.1). Lineage (NCBI taxonomy): Eukaryota > Metazoa > Porifera > Demospongiae > Tetractinellida > Theonellidae > Theonella > Theonella swinhoei. The sequence goes on from CAXANZ010000053.1 coordinate 7,239, forward strand.
GCCGTCGCATTCGCTCAAAGTCATCATTGATTAAAGGACCACTGAACATGGGTTCGAATCAAAGGAGGACATTTTACCCAAAAGGAAGGAGTCCATGTATGATGTATGAATGTATGATGTAGATAAAGAAGAAGGAGATGAAGAGTTTATTCCAAATAACGATGGTGATGACGACGAAGAATGGAAACCGTATTCGGTATGTGTTCATTATCTTGCTTTCTTCAGATAAATAAGAGGAAACAAAATAAAGAATAGTGGTAGAAATGAAGGTCATGGCTGGTAAAAAATATAACCGTGGTATTTATGTTTGTAATAAATACTGTATTTTAGTCCAGGAAGATTCCACGTGTTTTGATGGAAGAAACGGAAGAAGATCGGATCCAGAAACTGTGCGACATTTGCCAAAAGCCCGTGTTCACGTTTAGTGTGAGAAGACACATGGAAAGCCATGCCAGGAAGGAGGCAGAAATAGCTGCAAAGGTGCGGAATAAAACGATGGGTGTAAAATAAAACAATCTCGTGTATATTTGTATTTTCGTTTTGTGAGAGAAAATATATGGAGGTCATACATACAAAGGAAATAACATTACATAGTATTGTAGGAGAAAGCCAAAGCGATTGCACTGGGTCTTGATGCAGTGCCTGACATTCCAGTCAATGATTTGTCCACAACAGAGATGGCAAAAGAAGTGGACACGGAAACACATCTCAGTGTGGAAGCCACAGCTATAAAAGGTACCAAAGAATTTCTAATGAGACTGAGACTTTTTAACTAAATAAAATTAGCACAAAATGTAAGCCCATGTTATCGTGACTGCTGTATCACCGTTGCCAAATGTGTTTAACAGTCTTCAATTGCATCAAATGGCCTTTCCGTTACCACAGCTGTGAACTCTTTGGACTTATGAATGACAATTGTAGGATCAACTGAGGTAAGGGAGACTTCAAGGACAGCCACATGGTAGTTCCAACAAATAATAATAGTAATAACAATTGCAGGGCACAGTAGAAATTTTGGAAACTTCTGGTGTAGCCGCCATAGCTGTTCCAGCTCAACCGGAAATACATCTAGCCGGGAGTACTCACCAGATGGAAGCTGACTTTCCCCAACGCGAGGTTACCATAGCGATAAAAGAGAACGACGTCATTCCAGAGACGGCAGTGGAGAATGGTGAAACTTCTATTACTAATGGTAATGGCAAACTATGTATTTAATGGTGCGCCATGTGTGGGAACTTTGGCTGATAGGTTGCTTCTGGTCGTATACTTGGCACAAGGGTTTGTAGTGAATACAAAAGTTACATTGTAACTGTTTTCCCCATTTGCTGCTGCTTTCACTGATTGGAAGTGGTGCGTAAATTGTGAAAATGGACAAAATCGGCAGACGTACGCCCCTACAAGGAGTGAACCAAATTTGGGAAGAGGAATTCTGGGATATCTTATCGGACGTGTAGGATATGTCGTCTCCCATCCTGTCTACTTCTGTGAACCCCAACTTCCCTGCTGGTCCGCCTAGTTCTTCCTTATTTTTTGTTGGCTCATTTGGCATAAATACCACAAAGATCCTATGTAATCATGAATTGTCCTTCCCGTTTCGTCCTTGTTGTCTGGCATTGTCATCATCGTCTGTGGACGCTCCTCCTAACAGATTTGATCACAGAAAATTCATATCGTGCACACATATGCACAAGCTACCAGTATATACACATGAAATATTCAATTTTACCAATATATTTTAATGGCAGTCAGTCTTCATGTTTCCTATATCTGCTTCTCCTGCCTATATGGTTAACCATAGAGGTTTCATATTTGGCACAAATATGCACTTTTACTGGCCTAAGCGCACAAAAGAACTAGATCTCTATAACATGTATTGTCAAATTTGTGGAAGCATTTTTCAATTGGTCGCATGCAGGATTTCTTTATTCATCTAAACTTCATTAAACCCTAAGTTTGTTTGCTTTGAGATTTGTGCTACATTGACCTTGCATGGTATCTTAACACTTAAACCATGGTATATTAATTTGCCAAATGCTAAATGAAGGGCTATGTTATTTGACAATTTTCAGCGAGAAATGATTTCATTGTACCCAAGACGATACCCAAGGGTCTGGCACTGAAGAAAACGTTGTTTCCGTGTAAGATACATGAACTGTACTTTGTGTCTCAAGAAGCGCTAACAGAACACTTCATATCAGAACACTGGGGAGGATTTGTGGAGCCAGCAAGTGTGCTGCCTCACATAAAGAGAGGTAAGTTCAGTTTTATACGATTAAAACTTAAAAGTTGGTTATAATTTGCTGTAAAGGGTTGGTTGCAGGCCGGAGTGAACAGGAAGAAAATTCAGAAATAGGTCACAGGCATTATGTAAATAAGGTGCAGTGCTAGATATTTTCTGAACAAATGTGCCGTGATTGCGACATTTTGTACAATAGTTGGAACCCGTTCCTCAAGATAAAATATCTGTAGACAGTCATTTTGTAGCAGTGGGCATGTGTAATGATAGACTTCACGATAATTCACAAACATGTTTCTATTGGGGTTTAGGTCGTGGGCGACCACGTGGAGCAGCAGCAGGGGACGAGGTGGAGGCAACGTTAAGGTGTCAGGAAGACCAGGTAAATAAATAGAATATCTTTTAGTCGAAGAGCTATTCCCGCTTGCTGATAAAAAGTGAAACGTCTTTAATTTGACCTAGGAACGACGTTAACGTTAAAATTATGTCCAGTGGGAAACAGTCTTGTAAACATGGGTCTTGTAGTGGGCCATCTTGAATGTCGTACACATCGAGGGCACACCTGAACACATCTATTCAATTTTAGGACATGCCTAACAATCCAGCTAATCACAGGGTTGATTATTCACTTCCAGGTCAGGTCATCAAAATGTAAACATTGATTTTTCACTTCCAGGTCAGGTCATCAAAATGTAAACAGTCAGCAGTGCTGACTTATCACATGGACGACATGGTAGTGTCGTATAGCCCTCTATGACAATAGAGGGTAAGTGATAGCCTAGGAAACAGTCATTTTATTGTCTATGACCTTGATACTAGAACATTACCTAGATATAATCACAGCATCACACCAGAAATTGGAAATTTCTGTCAACTCGTTTAAAAGTTACAGCCGATCAAACATAGACACAAACAGAGAGATACTACTATGCCAAATTAGAAGACTATGTCATCATGAATTGTCCATCGTGTGGTATTGTTGACGTCTATTTCGAATATCACTGCTGCCCAAGTTAGCATCCACCGTTGAGTGCCCTCCGCTTCTTGCATGATGGATGTCCGGAAGGTGGGCCTGCTGTACACATGCTTATACAGTGTAAATTGGTGGAAAAAGGCAGGTGTAGCACCAGACATGACCCTTAGGTTCACTGCATGCAAGCAAGTAAGTGTGGAGGTGAGAGAACCACCCTGGCTTTGAAACCCATGGGGAGGGTCACACGAAGTCCATAATAGGGGCAATCAGTGGCCCCACAAAATGGACTTGGTCAAACAAAACATTAAAAATAGGACCATGGGTCTTTGGCTCATCTGGCATTTAGTGAGGCCAATTGGTGAAATCCACCAGATTTCATGGTCATTTTACTGAGTGCATGAAATCTGGCAGATTTCATGGAAAATGTAAAATTTTTAAAACATTTATAACTTTAAACCTACATAAACAAGTTCAGCGATTCCTTGGCTATAGGTAGCCCCAGATTGGATCCATGACTGAGTGCAATATTGAGCCTCTAAGTTTAACAATAGAGACAGGAGAGCCATTTAAAAATTTTGAGCAAAATGGCTGCCAGTTGAAAAGTACATGTGATATTGACTAAATATTTCATATGCATCAATTGGGGGCATTATGTGATATACCTGCAAAATATGAAGTTTGTGCGATTAATACTCTGGCCAGGAGGAGCATACACAGACACTATACATGCCCCCAAAGCCAAAATCATGATCCCATATTATGATGAAATTGTGAATCATGATTATATAGGCTCATTTGGTAATGCCAAATGTGCCAAAAAGCCCTGTTGCTGACCAATTCCATGTTCCAGAATTGATTGTTCATAACTTACAGGTTCGACAGTGAAATCATGTTGTTCACCAATCCCAGATCCCAAAATTGAACCGATCTTATTATTCTTTTACAAATAAATAACTTCTCTGCAGGTATAACCCCAGATGAGGAGGCTGCTGCTGTAGCTATGTCTGTCATGCGTCACTCTAAACTTGCTTGGTCACGCCAGAAAGTCACCCCTGGGCGCACTGGACCAGTCAAGTGTCCGGTCTGCTACAAGAAGTTCTCCACCAACTTCCGGTTGGATATGCACAACGCCCGTGCACACACAACAGAGAAGATGAAACCAGTTCCTTGCCAGGCTTGTGGTAAAGTTAACCGTTTACTTTCATGAACATATCCGTGAAATCAGTTTCTGTAAAAGGGTGAAAGCAGAGAACTCAGGATTAGGAGTTTACGTTACAGTCACATGTCCAAACGAACCAGGGGATATAATTGGTTACTCTAGCCCTCTTCGATTAGTAGTCATTTTGGCTCATTTGGCATACATGCCAATTAGCCTATGCAATCATGATTTGTCCATCAGTCATCATCATTGGTGTCATGGTTGTTGGCATTGTCATCATCATTGTCATCATTGTGTTGTTGTCTGTGTACAGCTGTCCCAGTGACAGCATTGCTCATAGAAACTTCATATCTTGCAGATACATGTACATATATCCCTAATATATGCACATTAAATATTGGGTCAATGTGACATATACTTTTGAAATGGCAGCCATTTAACAAAATTCTTAATGTGGCTCTCCTGTCTATATGGTTAAGCTTAAAGCCTTTATATGTAGCTCAGTTATGTATTTATACTGGGGCTACCCACAGGAAAAAAATTATATATCTGCAAGTAATTTTCTTAAAATTATGAATTTTTAAAAAGAATTACATTTTGCACTTTTTGGCTCACATACATGCCAAAGATACCAACTCCCACCCTCATTTGTCATTGTGTACATGATGACATACTGCAGGTGCCTCTGGTGTCTACTCATTTTATTAAATGTTCACATTGATATCCTCTAAAATGCCAAATGAGCTAAGGTCCCCATGGACCTATTTTTAAACCTGCCATCCCAAACCAGTGTGAACACATACATGTCCATGATACATGCACATTATTGATCCCCACATACACACATGGTGCCACAGCCAGTTGCACACATTCATGCATCTGATTGGACACACACACACACACCTCTGGTGCCATGCCCACTCGCACACGTACAAGCACCTAACCACAAACATGCATACACATGCCAGTGGTGCACCTTATCAACTACACATATAGTTGACCACATGCACAAATTCCCATGCAATTCATCATTACCCACATAATTCTGAAAATTAGTCATCCAGCTGTATTCATCACAATTAGTCAGCGTATTTTTGAGTCGAATTATCCTGGTCTGACTGTAGTTGACTGCTTAAAGGTCTTTTCGCACAAAGCGTCTGCGTTTGCGTCTCCGATTGTTTCCTTTGGCACCGTTTAATGTAAATAACCCCCTTGAAATCAATAGTACCCATTTAGTCGCAGACGCAAGGGCATGCACTTAGTGTAAACGGGCCTCAATTCTTAGTTCCTACCGAACGAATGCGAACACGAATTTTTTCTTTGATATTTAATGTCGGATAGTGTATATAGTTACATATTTCTTAGCGATCTTCCTTTTGCGTTCGTTTTCACTCAGTGTGAATGAACTCTAAATGCTGATCGCCATGCCTCCCAATGGGTAAGAAGCTGTTGTAGATGTAACGGGGCGACTACCACTCACGCCTTAGTAACATGTGTCATCAATTTTTCAGGTAAACTTTTCAGAAATCAGGTTCAACGCAGGAATCACTACAGAATCGTGCACGAAGGAAAAAAGCGAATCCAGTCTAAGAGTGTTAATATCAAGAGAGAGAAAAAACTGTTCATATGTGATGTAAGTATGTGTGACCTCGTCATATGTGACGTCGTCTGTGATATAAGTATATGCAACGTATGTATTTATGTCATGGAATTTATGTGACGTCACAAAAAGAAACATCAGTGACGCGAGGATTAAAGCTGTAACGCATCAGTGTAGTAAGCAGAACAATATGAGACCTCAAAAGAAATCTGTGACCTTGCCATAACCAGACCTTAATGAATAATAAAGTAAGCGGTAATGTGCAGTCTCTTGTAATGTTTTGCACAAAATACTACAGCAATAGAGAAAACATTTACCTGGGCCTCATTAGCCACTGCAGCTTTTATGTTGTAATCTACTTTCCAGCTGTGTGGCTACTCGACACCAGACAACTCCCGGTTAAAGAATCACATCATGTCTGTACACCAGGGTATCATGCCTTACGCATGTGACCAGTGCGACTACAAGTGTAACGAAAAGTCTGACATAGGTAACTATTGTTGCAATCGATCCTACATACAAGATTGTATGGTTGGCTTTGTGAGCTTATTCGAAAAGAATTTCGCTAATGAGATACTGGAATAAACCCTGAGATATGTTAAAATTGTTGTTTCTATTGCAGTGCGCCACAAGCACAAACATCTGGGTATTAAGCGTTATTCCTGTGAATATTGTACTTATCGTGCGGACCAACGGTGGTTACTAGTCAACCATGTGGCCAAACAGCATGGGGTCCAATTGCCTAAGGTTTGTTTTTAGCCCAGCTGTTAAGCACATTTAAAATGGACGGTTCAGGAGTAATGTTATGTAATTCGCTTGGGTGAGTAACTCACACGCAAGCACAGATTTTTTTCCAATTTACTGCATTTTGATTACTTTGCTGATTTTAAAGATAGTAAATTTGACAACTTGAGTCACAACAATAATATAACCTAAAAATACAATTTCTAATGGAATGTCAGCACTTTGCATTGAGAGTTAGGATCAACATGATCTGGGACCAGTGTAAAGAAATAACTATCACAGTACACTTTAATGTGACCCAATGGTTCTTAGCTATATTCATGGAACATAGACTCAACACAGCATTCTCAGTTGCATAGTTTATTGTAGTACTTCTAGTTGTTTACAGTAGTAGAGTTGGATGAGTTCTTGTTCTAGATCAAATTCTGGCCAGCTTATATATTGTAACATGAAAGGATTTCTTTGTTCTATTGATACACAGGATGACATGCATTCTTAATTAGATTGGGTTGCATATCAAATGAGCAGTTACACAACCCAATAGCATAATTAAAAGTGGCATCAGTTTGTCTTAACAATGGACTATTCAACATTAATATGTTGACATATGTCACATTAGAATTTTGACATTATTTTGACATGTGTCACTTGAGAGATGAAATAGTTTAATTTATTTGTATGCATCCATTTCGTAATTGGAATCTTTATTTTATGGAAATAGACACATTTGAATTTAAAATACATTGGTACATTACACTCTCCCCTTTCTTACAGGATTGATGTTATGATTGGAAGATAGCTTTTACAGATTAGGCTATAGGGGTGCATGCTACTTATTAAAATATATTGCTAGAAATATACACAAAGAAATTTAAACAATATACACAATTGAGGATGTAAAGAGACAAATTATACATCTAATATAAAAAATATATACAGAATGAGTTCAATCTCAATTAAATCAATCAATGAGTAATCAAATCAATGTAAATCAATGTATACCAATAATATACAATCATATGAATATAATTACAATAAAATAGATTCAGAATCACACAAGTTCAATTAATACCTATACAATTTCATTTAATAAGACATGGTCAATCATTCACATTTAACACATTCATCATGACAATTTAATGACAGTCTTTAAAAGATTCAAATGGATTTTTAAGGTCAATCAACAGCAACCTTGGGATTCATTTGCACCTATACTTGATATTACATTATAATGCCTACAGTTTCCTGTGATGTCCTCTGACATTAGCACCATTTGCTACAAGCAGGTCAAGGACAACTATAGTGCCATTACTATAAATCATTTCATATCCCCACTTTCCTACATATACTCATTGGTCCTGGATTCTAACAGTTGTAAGACCAAGATCTAAACCCATATCAGATCTTATGGCACCCTCTCTGGTATGCATCATGTTTAGATTCTCTGGGCAAAATAAGTGTAGGCCTAGGTTCATTCTAGGGAAACTATTTCCCTTCTATATCATTAGCACTAAGCTCTGTACCTCCTTCCAAGGTTAGACATAATTGAAAATTATTCCAAAATTAAATCTTTATAAAGATCAGTCATTCATTTTCAAAACAAATTCACAATGAAAAGTACATTGTACCCAACTTTGGTGCAATGTAAAATATATATATTAATTTGTATTTATATCAATTATAATGTTGGGATGCATTCTCAGGTTCTTGCATTATTAGCTGGTTAGAATGCTTTGCAATAATAATGTAGACAAACAAGTATGTAGACTTCCAAATATTGAGATTGTATTTATTGCAGTGACTCATTACAAAGATTCACTGTTCATCAGTTCCATAACTATGTGAAATCCATGCTGGTACATCAAAGCCCAGGATAAATCTGCCTTAGTGCTGCATCTGCAATGCCTTATATTGGCATAGTAAGAGGATTGTGGGAAGGTGACTGCTTGACTGAACATGGGCGCCCATTGGATGGAGCCCTTGGGCATGCCCAGTGGACACATTGCACATGCATCCCTTAGGGAGGACACATAGTTACATTACCATTTATTAATGGATTTCACTGCTTATAAAGATCAAACTATTTCTAATAGATAGGGACCGAAATTCGGGTACACGGTACCTATCAACAATTAACATACCAAAAATATGTTAAAATAACTTTCTGTAGGTTACATAAGCTTCTAGTAGAGTGTTTACTGAGCAAAAGGTGTATGAATTAAAACATAGACAATACAAACATGAAATATGCAAAATGAGATACAAAAGAAATCAGTTTATGGTCAAAATATCAAGTCCTTAAGTCAGAAATAGATCAAATACCAGTGTGTCCACTCCCTTGAGATTGAGTATCATACTATTTAATTTTAACCCTTGGCCTTTTTAGCAACAATCTATCCTGGAGGGGAAGGTATTGTGGAATGCTCCCATAACTAATTTCATGATGCCTCTAAGCTCAATGAATTTTGTATTTAATGTATTGTTATGGAGCCTTGCATTATTGTTATGCTTTGATTTTAGTGACCATTGGGCTCTCATGTCTAATTGAGACTTGAGCTTCTTTTTATATATCCTTGGGGTTTGAATTTTCTTGACCTTACCACATTTTTCCTTCTTTTAACTAAAGGCATTTGTGGCATACTCCCCTTGGACATCTTCAAGGCCTTTGTTTTGTAATTTTGTTTTGTGTCTTGGACTTCCAAAACCATTTTTGAACTATCACTTTTAGGAATTCCAGTGTCAGGAACTGTGGAGTCACATGATATATTTGGTGACTTTATTGGAGTGGTTTGGCTATCTGCAATTTTGTGAGAAGGTTTGAACTTCATTTTGTGAACCCAGGGGGTTGAATTTTCTGAACTTTGCCGCCATTCATGATTCTCTTAAATTTGTATCTTGGTGTCATAGTTTTCTTAGATTCAGATAATTTTGAATTTGGTGCTTTTTTTCCCCCAAACAAATCTGCTTTTGAACCAGTACTAATTACATTGCTAGGTTTGGCAGTATGAGTAGGACTTGGTGATATAAGTTCATCATTTGAGCAATTTTCCCCACACTTAGGAAATGCATGTGTGGCATTATCAGGGCACAACCAATCCAAAATAGTCACCAGTGAGAGTTTCTGACCCATATGTCACTTTTCAAGGTGAGGGGAGTTATATATCAGTATCTATAGATCCTCCGTCTGTCTGTATTACTATGGCTAGTCATTTAGTCTAGCTTTATAACTGTGCCAAAAGGCACATGCTATTCTAATGGCTGTTTCTAGTTTGAATGCTGTACTGAACACAAGCACCTTTTATAAATAAATACAATTATTTAATACAGCACAATAGCAGACTATTATTTAATGGAAGAAAGTACAGAACAGGTCTACCAGTGATAGATGTTCACAAAAAGGAGATCGAGAGAGAAATTGAGAAAATATCTGAGAACAGATCAGAACTTGTTAGTAAAGGCAAAGAATTGCCAAAGCTTCCAGTAGGAACTGAAATATTGTATGAGTTTAACCCAGATTCAGACAAAACTAAACATCCAAAATGGTGTAAAGGCACCATAAAAATTGATTCAATCCCCGAAAGTATGAGATTTTAAAGGGCAGTGACAGGGTGATAACCCGATCAAGAAAGCATATAAAAGGCTATAAAACTAGATCTGGTAGGATTAGTAAAATGCCAGATAGATTTAGTGAGAATTAGAAGCAATAATGGCTTCAAAACAACTGTATTTTTAGACATTTTCCTCATTTTGTTTGTTTCTTGTAGCATGTAAAATTCATGTGATTCATGTTACATAATTTCACAGGGTCAAGGCCATTCAAATAGCATGTAAGTCAACACATCTGTGCCCATGAACATGGTAATCTATTTGTTGGTTGTTACTCCCATTTTAATACAGTTGTGTGTATATATCTATTTGTTTTTTGTGAAGAGGAAAATGGGATGGAGACAGGCCTCTATACAGCCTGGGGAACTCTGAATTTTCCGATTTATCTATTTATTTGTTCAAAATGATCGTCATGATCATTGTCTGATGTGCTGTTACAAAAACAGCTATGGATTAGGTTAACCCTGTACAATTCAATTTAAAGTATTAAAATTAGTCAATATTTATTATATTGTATTTTAAACTAGGTATCCGTTTGACCACTTTTGATAAAAATTTGTAATTCAACAGATTGGGTTGTACATTGATAACACATGAACCAGGAGGTTTGCCATTGTGTTAGGATTTCATTTGTTTTATGTATTTGGTAAATTGTTTTTTGTTTACTTGAATTTGCTATATAATCTATTGTAATATTTGTAAAATTCAATGTAATGTACAAAAGCTTTAACCGCATCTCAGTAACCAGTGATACTGTCCACAAATGGTATGGTACATCGCATATTGACATTACACCTTAGATTCATTTTATTTAATAGAAAGAACAATAATTTCTCAATGATATTTTATTTAGGTTTTATTGAAATACTGAATCTATACATACATTAATATGGTATTTATATAACAAGTATTTATTCAAATATTTAAAGTCAAAATTGGTGGTCATATACACCCATCTTTGTTCGCATACATATACTTAGTCATGATAATTTGCCATTGTTACATTTTTAGCATGTATTTATTTAGTGAAATTTGTTTAATTTCTCCATTAAACTGAATAGTACTTGTCTTCAAATACCCTCCACTGCTTAGCCCATTCATCCTGAAAATATAAATGCAAAATTTTAAATTATTCTCAAAGTGTAAATTTGGGCTCATTTGATAAAAAGGGGGAAGTTATATATTGGTATCTATAGATCCTCCATCTGTCTGTATTACTATGGCTAGTCATTTAGTTTAGCTTTATAACTGTGCCAAAAGGCACATGCTATTCTAATGGCTGTTTCTAGTTTGAATGCTGTACTGAACACAAGCACCTTTTATAAATAAATATGATTATTTAATACAACATAATACCAGACTATTATTTAGGGGTCAGATAATTGATGTCATAACAACCATTTGTGCTAAGCATTGATCTGATTGCATCTCTCAACTGATTGAAGCTTTCTTCAGTCCCAAGACTTACAGACTGTTTTGCCTTGAGTAGAGGTACTAGCATTTTAGCCTGTTGTGATAGTAAGGAGCATTCAACTTCAGTAAGTGATTCTTGACTGGGTTTTGACACAACACGATTAAATACTGTTTCCAGTTCTAATTGGAAAGCCATATTCTGACCATGTTGTTTGTTTAAATTCCAAAAGTGGGAGAGTTTATGGCCAAGAAGTGTAAGGCCTTTTCTGTTATCATTATCAAAATCATCCTCAGCCAGATTTAACAATGCCTCACTTTGGTTTGTGATTGTAATATTAAGTTTTTCAATTGTTTCACTAATGTATTCAAATTCTTTTTGATATCTCATTTTTAACAGTATGAGAATAATTGCATTGACAACAAGATGGGACCCCCTTTCCAAACAAAATAATACAATTTGATTTCAAATATAGGTGAAGTTTAATCTAAGTGCAAGGTCTGCTGGAATTGATCACCTTAGGCTAAATACCAAAGTTTAAAGTAAGAGGTATAATCTTTGAAATTTGTACTTGGGATACTAACTCAGAGATGAGGCCCAGGGCTAACCATTGTTTGTGATGTTCCTCTGCATGAGCATAGTAACTAGGCTATACATAGTGTTCATCCAAGAGATCAACCATTAAAAAAAATCCAAGATACTTGATGGAGAAGTGGCAGACCAATTTCAAAGTGCAAGCTATGTTTACAAGGGGAATTGTTTTTCTTCAAAAATAACTCTGTATAATAAAAGGTATTCCCAGGGCACAATATATCATGTAATTAACCAACTAGGTCCCCCAGATAGAAGAAGAGTTAACAAATAGATCTTTAATGAGCAACCAAGAACCAAAAAAAATAGACCATGCAAGTCCCTACCTCTGGAGTATGTGCTAATCACCTGAGACAAACCTATGCAGTCACCAGTTCCAGGAGAAGTTAGAAGAGCTCCCCCCCCCAGGCCAGGCTGCAGAACTTAAGAATGAATCTGTACTCCAGTCTTTTAACTTAGCTAAGTATTAACTTAGCTTGGACAAAAACCCACAAGTTACACAATAACAATATTACAATATTACAACATAATGGGACTTATCCTACTTTATCCTTGTGCAGATAGCTCAGACTAAAAATATAATAGAAGAAAATAATCACAAGATATCTAAACAACAACAGACCTGGCTGCCATGATGTGGGTGTGGCAGGGTTGTAGAGTTAACAGCTGATTGGCTGGATGCCTTGTTGGAGGCTGGCTGATGTGGTGCTGCTGCCTGGTGGTGGAGACTCAAAGCTGATGCTGATTTGATGCTGCTGTCTGGTGGTGGAAACTGGAAGCTGAGGCTGATTTTGGTGCTGCTATCTGGTGGTAGAAACTGGTAGCTGATTTGGTGCTGCGGTCTGGTGGTGGAAGCTGATGCTGATTTGGTGTTGCTGCCTGGTGGTGGAAACTGGAAGTTGATTTTGGTGCTGCTGATAGTTGCCTGGATCTCTGGGCTGGCTATAGATCACTGGGAACAGGTCCTGGATCTCTAGGAGGCTGTCGGGGCCACTGAGGTGTGTGTGGTCCTTGCAGTTTGCTGGTTTTGCTGATTTTCACTGATTTGCTGGTCTTAGCCTTGGGTGAAACCTGTGGATATGGAGTGGATATGACTCATGGCAAAAGTCAATTTGGTTGCAGTTCAAACTTTGAATGGTCCTCCTGGAGCATTTTTAGCACTTTTTGATCCGGTTTCTTCACAATAAGCCAGAAAAATGTCTAAAATGTCAATTTCCAGTGGTTTGCAGTGTATTTCTTTGTCAAAAATTGGTTAAAAATGTATTTAACCTAAGGATTCAAAAATCATCCTCTGGGTATGGGGTGGATACGACTCATGGCAAAACAGTCAATTTGGCTGGAAATGGTGGTCATGACATCACCAAAAATTTGAAATTAGCTTATTTTATAGCTAATTATGAGCTGTAATTAGTGTCCAATTATTGCAAAAAATATTATCCACAAAATATCAGTCCCAAATTGTGGTGTAAAGTTCAAAATCTGCTGGATTTTCCAAATTCTCCATAGCCGGTAACTCAGTCAATGGCATGTACAAGAAGCCAATATGGCTGCCAGTGGTTTGCACTTAGATTTTTTTTGGAATATATGCCTTAAAAACAGAAATTCATCCAAATATAGGGGTATGTATAAACCTTCCTCACCTATATGAACAAGTTCACATGCTGCTGGGCTTTTATGTGATACCTTTCCTTGGTTTTGTCAAAAGTCAGTCTTGAGCTGGATCTACCTTCCCTCAGTGACAGGGGTGTAGTAAAATGGCTGTGGATCAGCACTCGGTCGTCCAATTGTCCTCTCGTCTTGTGTAGACTTTCTCAAGATCCTGTACTACAAAGATCTGGTTGTGTTTGGGTGTTGAATTGTGTCAGCTTTGCCCTGAGAGGCTTGAAAATTGGAGGTATGAGTGGGAGAAAATCGGCAAAAATGACAGATGTTGGCCCTCTGAGGTGAAATTTAGTAGTTTTCAGTAAAGTTTTTGCCTTAGAAATTGTCCATCTGAGGTGTATATTCAATTTAAAAATGACTATTTGTGGTTCAATACTGTAGATTTCTTGTTGGAAACTGTCTAGTTGAAGTAAAGTATGCTGAAAAATGTTCCAAGCTAAAGTCACAGGCACCAGTAAGTGTTATGAAATAACTATCACAGTACACTTTAACCCTTCGGCCACTGTGCCTTGTCCCCTACTACCTACTGTCAAGCGCTGAGCACTAGTATACTAGTCCTACTGGTTTATACCCTTGGCTGCTGAAGCAAGTATACTCGTTCCTGTGTGATTTTCACATTATTTCAACATGTAAATGCAACTCTAGGAGGTGGCTCCCCACTCAATTTGTTAAGGGCAAAATTTTCTGGCTAATAGTTTGTGGGGTAAACTTTTGCATTGCACACCAAAGTCACAGAAAGGCAAAGAAAAATCCATTGTTTTGTGTCACGTGATCAAGTCTGACATTTGAACTTTACACAATGTCTCAGAGCATAAATGATGTTTTTGCTACATTCCCACAAGTTGTTTGTGCTCACTTTCATTCTCGTCAGATGCAACATTGGACAGACTTCAAGGCACAGGTATAATTTTGGAATTTAGAAGCGAAGTGGGTAGCAGAGGCCCTGGAACAATACGTGTTGTAATGCGAAGCGAGCACTTCAGCTCGTTCTCTCCTGAGACACTGTATACCGGGGGATCCTGTTTTGTTTTCAACCACATCTTTCATGTGAGTTCAGTTCTCACAGTGGATGAAATGTTTATGCGACTTGAAGCCATTTTAGCATCTCTTCACCCACTCTATCTGGACATGAATCTTGCCCACAGAGACAACCGATTTGAGGATTAGGCCAATTTCCAATATGGCTGCCCCCATAACTCAACACCATTTGCAATCAAACTATCAACACTGAAAACAATTACATGTTATAACTAGTCAATTTAAATGAATCAGCTGTAAGTAATTGTAACAAATTATATAAAAAATGTCTGGCCATAGTACAGAAGTCATGGAACTGTCCCTTGATGTTGATAGTGATGATCGTGTTTTGCCATCTGATCCAGATGATTATGATTACAATTACCAAGAAGTTTTACGTATTCCTCCGAGAGTACAAAGTAATTTCACTGACAGCAGTTCTGACTCTGGAAACAGTTCTGATGGCAACAGTGATGACAATTTGTACATGCAAGAACAACATATTGCCCAAAACTTCCCTGACAAGCCCATGACGCTGGTCCCCAGTCCTGCAGAGTATGATGAAGACTTTTATAATGACTGGACATTACTAGAGAATGGTGAAGATACAGGTC
>CAXANZ010000054.1:5000-10000 GCA_963970385.1 Theonella swinhoei
CACTTCGACGATAGTACCTGTCGACGGTGAAGTGGGTACACTTCGACGATAGTACCTGTCGACGGTCGATAGTACCTGTCGACGGTGAAGTGGGTACACTTCGACGATAGTACCTGTCGACGGTCGATAGTACCTGTCGACGGTGAAGTGGGTACACTTCGACGATAGTACCTGTCGACGGTGAAGTGGGTACACTTCGACGATAGTACCTGTCGACGGTCGATAGTACCTGTCGACGGTGAAGTGGGTACACTTCGACGATAGTACCTGTCGACGGTGAAGTGGGAACACTTCGACGGTGACAGTTCGACGATAGTACCTGTCGACGGTGAAGTGGGTACACTTCGACGATAGTACCTGTCGACGGTGAAGTGGGTACACTTCGACGGTGACAGTGCGACGATAGTACCTGTCGACGGTGAAGTGGGTACACTTCGACGATAGTACCTGTCGACGGTGAAGTGGGTACACTTCGACGATAGTACCTGTCGACGGTGAAGTGGGTACACTTCGACGATAGTACCTGTCGACGGTGAAGTGGGAACACTTCGACGGTGACAGTTCGACGATAGTACCTGTCGACGGTGAAGTGGGTACACTTCGACGATAGTACCTGTCGACGGTGAAGTGGGTACACTTCGACGGTGACAGTGCGACGATAGTACCTGTCGACGGTGAAGTGGGTACACTTCGACGATAGTACCTGTCGACGGTGAAGTGGGTACACTTCGACGATAGTACCTGTCGACGGTGAAGTGGGAACACTTCGACGGTGACAGTTCGACGATAGTACCTGTCGACGGTGAAGTGGGTACACTTCGACGGTGACACACCGGCGATAACCGTCGACGGTGAAGTACCCGTCGAGGTTGGTGAAGTGGGTGCACTTCGACGGTGGTGAATCGACGGTGACACACTTCGACGGCACCCGCCGACGGTGAAGTGGGTACACTTCCGACGGTTACAAACACGGTGAAGTGGGTACACTTCGACGGTGGCACACTTCGACGGCGACACACTTCGACGGTAAAGGGGTACCCGCATCACCGTCGACGGTGATGTGGGTACAGTCCGACGATAGTACTTGTCCAATTCAATCCTCGACGGGTACTACCATCGAAGGTACCCACATCACTTCGACGGTGACCACTTTGACGGGGATGTGGGTACACTTCGACGGTGACACTTGGACGGTACCCGTGGACGGTGAAGTGGGTACACTCGACGGTAGTACCCGTCGACGGTTCGACGGTACGGTAGTACCCGTCGACGGTGAAGTAGGTACACTTCGACGATACGGTAGTACCCGTCGACGGTGAAGTGGGCCCATTTCGACGATAGTACCCGTCGACGGTGAAGTAGGTACACTTCGACGGTGACACACTTCGACGCGGTACCCGTGGACGGTGAAGTAGGTACACTTCGACGGTAGTACCCGTCGACGGTGAAGTGGGTACACTTCGACGATACGGTAGTACCCGTCGACGGTGAAGTGGGCACATTTCGACGGTAGTACCCGTCGACGGTGAAGTAGGTACACTTCGACAGTGACACACTTCGACGGTGACACACTTCGACGGTACCCGTCGACGGTGATGTGGCTACACTTCGACGGTACGGTAGTACCCGTCGACGCGTCGAAATGTGCCCACTACACCGTCGACGGATACTACCGTCGAAATGTGCCCACTTCACCGTCAACGGATGCCGTCAAAGTTTGCCACCGTCGAAGTGTACCTACTTCACCGTCGACGTGATTTTTCGACAGTGATGTGGGTACACGATATTTCGACCCCGACGTGGGTAACCAACACTACCGTCGACGGTACACTTCCACGGTGTACGGCGGTGTGTGTGGAATATGTAGTGATTTTGTACAATTCCATCGGGACTGTGTACATTAAATGCATATTCAAGAAGGAATTTGCTTGCCAGCTGTTGAGTACTACCAGACCTAGACTCTAGTTTTGTGAAAATGTAGGTGCAATGTACATAACGTGTATGGGAGACTATGTAAAAATGTAGGTGCAATGTACAAACATGTATGGGAACACCACCACAGATGACATGATAGTAGTAGCTTTTGAGTGCCTGGCAGGTTACCTCCCTGCATTTTCTGCTGCTGGAGGGTTTGTGTGAGGTGAGCTGCTGTTCTACCATTTCTAAGCCTAGAGGCTGCACATGTATGTATTGTCCCAAGCCTTTATTTTTCTAAGCTTAGAGGCTGTATGCATACTCGAGTGTATTTGGGCTGTTTATGTTCGTATTTTATTGGAGTTTGGACACTGTGCGTGTGTGTGTGTGTGTGTGTGTGTGTGTGTGTGTGTGTGTGTGTGTGTGTGTGGAGAGTTGGCCGGCCAAAAGATCTGTAACCCACCGCCCCGGTTCTGGAGGCTGTCCTGCTCCAGTCTGTGCATGTCGTGTGTCATACGTCTTGTGCATAGTTATTGTTCGGTTTGTTGAGATTAGGGTTCCGGCTTTCCTTCTCTCTAATACCTCTTGGCCAGTGTGCTATACGCATGCTTTTCCATGTATAGCGATGCAACATCTGTAGTCGGATATGACATCCAGATGTGCCAAACGAGTTAGGCAAGGCCGTCCACTTAGCCCACTCTTGTTCTGTCAATTCATTAGTGACCTTAGACTGTACTCTACAGTCAAGCAGTGCGGGTAAGATCATGATAATATTATCGACCAAGAGGAGCATCAAACAAACAACACCGAAATTGAGCTTATGCATTGAAAATTCTGTTAATTGATCTGGAATGTCCCATCATCAGCTACAAACATCGGTGTATACGGAGAATTGGGCAGGATTCCACTGAAAATAAGAGGAAATATTGAATATTGGCTACGTCCTTTAACATCACACAAGTACTAGTTGTTGCATGGGCCCGAGTGCCACACAGGATATGTTGGCACAGTTATATAACTATCCCGTGTGAGCACGAGGGCCCATGCAACAACTAATCTGTTGCCACTTGAATGGTTTCCCAACCCCTAACCACTCCCTTACTAGCCTCACGTAATTAGTGATGTAATAAGTGTGCCACACACGATACGTTGGCACACTTTAGCCTTTGATCTGTTACTCTACCAGGAAAAAACATATCTCCCCGTACTGTGGGCCTGCTATAGAAAACACCAACAGTTCAACTCATTGTGTGATTATCACATATACGGTCTGTATTGAATCATTGCGATTTATCCAATTACGACGAAGTGTCCAGACTAGAGCCAGCAGAGGTAGCACTTAGAGCCGGAGAACGTCTATACGATCAATATGCAAAAGTGGAGACAGGATACATCACACTCCCAAAAATGAGACCCTACCAACTTATTTGTTTCTACCATCCCACTTGCGCACGGCAGTTGCAAGGTTCAGAAGAAGTCGCCATTCGCTAGCCATTGAAACAGGACGATACACTCACTAGACCACCTTTACCTCCAGAGGAAAGAGTGTGTCGAACGTGTGGAGTTGTATGGAAGATGAAACGCATTACCGCTCTTCGATACACAGATTGCCAGAATACGAGGACTTTGTACCCGCGAAAAGAAAGCGCAATTAACATGCTCCCCACAGATGCAAAGTTTACAACAGCTGCGAATTACAACGAAATATTCGGTTTGAAACTAGGACAATAAGATGTAGTCTCAATCTTTTTCCTTTTTTTGTTTGTTGTTGCTGTTGTTGTTGTTGTTGTTGTTGTTGTTGTTGTGTTGTACCGTCGCCATTGGTGGTGGTGGTGTTTTTGTTGTCGTAGAATCGACACCTTTCAGACCACGCCTTCGCAAAATGCCCCCTTAGGCAGCGTGCACAGTGCAGAGCAGCAATGTTTATACCAGGAAACGGCTGAAATTGGCGTTGGAAGCGGCAAATTGAAACTGAAAATGAAAAAATTGACTTGCACACGCACATCCCGTAGACTTGCCGTGACCCCGCCCGCATCCGCAACCACCCAAAAATGCAATTCAATCCCCATTAATTAACTAATTAATTAACCAGGGGTTAATTAATAATTCATCAAGTCTAGTCGCTTAACTCCGCCCAGTCATTTGCACGCCTTCTCGCACCTGGCAGAACCTTGCCACAGTCGTCGAGGCCAGTGAGGCCTGCCGGAACTCCCCCCCTTCGTCCTACGGACTGGCCCCCTCCGATCTGCGGCTGTGGACGTGCGCCAAATGAAAATATGCCTTCGGCAACACACCCCTGCACGCTCCCACTAGCACCGCAACCAAACACGCGTCCACACTTCACCCGTCACACTTTTCGCCATATATGGTCAAACACCCACCTGACAGTCACGTGACCTCACCCTCACCTTCACCACAATCGGTGACCACCTCTCACCGAAGGAGGTGTCGATGCAACCTTCCCGGTCCGAGTTACGGCAAGACACACACACACACACACAAACACACTGTCACTGACAGGTGCTCCGATCTTACAAACACTCTCAGTCGTCGCCCCAACTTAGACTAAAATTCAGTCGTTTCTTGCCTATATCGGGTGGTGAGGGGGGGGAGGTTTGCAAAAAATTGTTTTGCAAAGCTCTCTACAACTACCCAGTTTCGCTCGGTCGTGAAGGCACCTACCGTCGGTTTGTTGCCGTTCAGTGCGAGACGGGTGCTGTCGGTGAGCGAGGTCGGGTTGCCCGTGGCCACTGTAGGCGCGGTTGCATTGTCCTGCCGCCGTTTGCCGTCGACGGTGGAGAGTGTACGGCTTTCCTCGGCATTTTGGGGCCGGGTGAGAGTCGTCGGTCTCGTCAGATTCTTGTGTACGGGGAGTTTCTGTTCGGATGCACGTTGTTGCCCCACACTGGTGTGGCAGTGCCGTTGGTCGGAGTGTGGTCTGTGTGCGTCGGTTCCGTGCTCTGAGCGAGCACCCGGGGCCCGTGGTGGCCTGCAGGCGTCCTAGTCGTCTTAACGACGGCGATTTTGCGACGCCTGGTGGCCAGGAGGTGTATTGTCTTGAGGGAGGCGAGTCCGGTTTCGTACGA
>CAXANZ010000054.1:17500-20000 GCA_963970385.1 Theonella swinhoei
CGACGGTGAAGTGGGTACACTTCGACGATAGTACCTGTCGACGGTGAAGTGGGTACACTTCGACGGTGACAGTGCGACGATAGTACCTGTCGACGGTGAAGTGGGTACACTTCGACGATAGTACCTGTCGACGGTGAAGTGGGTACACTTCGACGATAGTACCTGTCGACGGTGAAGTGGGAACACTTCGACGGTGACAGTTCGACGATAGTACCTGTCGACGGTGAAGTGGGTACACTTCGACGGTGACACACCGGCGATAACCGTCGACGGTGAAGTACCCGTCGAGGTTGGTGAAGTGGGTGCACTTCGACGGTGGTGAATCGACGGTGACACACTTCGACGGCACCCGCCGACGGTGAAGTGGGTACACTTCCGACGGTTACAAACACGGTGAAGTGGGTACACTTCGACGGTGGCACACTTCGACGGCGACACACTTCGACGGTAAAGGGGTACCCGCATCACCGTCGACGGTGATGTGGGTACAGTCCGACGATAGTACTTGTCCAATTCAATCCTCGACGGGTACTACCATCGAAGGTACCCACATCACTTCGACGGTGACCACTTTGACGGGGATGTGGGTACACTTCGACGGTGACACTTGGACGGTACCCGTGGACGGTGAAGTGGGTACACTCGACGGTAGTACCCGTCGACGGTTCGACGGTACGGTAGTACCCGTCGACGGTGAAGTAGGTACACTTCGACGATACGGTAGTACCCGTCGACGGTGAAGTGGGCCCATTTCGACGATAGTACCCGTCGACGGTGAAGTAGGTACACTTCGACGGTGACACACTTCGACGCGGTACCCGTGGACGGTGAAGTAGGTACACTTCGACGGTAGTACCCGTCGACGGTGAAGTGGGTACACTTCGACGATACGGTAGTACCCGTCGACGGTGAAGTGGGCACATTTCGACGGTAGTACCCGTCGACGGTGAAGTAGGTACACTTCGACAGTGACACACTTCGACGGTGACACACTTCGACGGTACCCGTCGACGGTGATGTGGCTACACTTCGACGGTACGGTAGTACCCGTCGACGCGTCGAAATGTGCCCACTACACCGTCGACGGATACTACCGTCGAAATGTGCCCACTTCACCGTCAACGGATGCCGTCAAAGTTTGCCACCGTCGAAGTGTACCTACTTCACCGTCGACGTGATTTTTCGACAGTGATGTGGGTACACGATATTTCGACCCCGACGTGGGTAACCAACACTACCGTCGACGGTACACTTCCACGGTGTACGGCGGTGTGTGTGGAATATGTAGTGATTTTGTACAATTCCATCGGGACTGTGTACATTAAATGCATATTCAAGAAGGAATTTGCTTGCCAGCTGTTGAGTACTACCAGACCTAGACTCTAGTTTTGTGAAAATGTAGGTGCAATGTACATAACGTGTATGGGAGACTATGTAAAAATGTAGGTGCAATGTACAAACATGTATGGGAACACCACCACAGATGACATGATAGTAGTAGCTTTTGAGTGCCTGGCAGGTTACCTCCCTGCATTTTCTGCTGCTGGAGGGTTTGTGTGAGGTGAGCTGCTGTTCTACCATTTCTAAGCCTAGAGGCTGCACATGTATGTATTGTCCCAAGCCTTTATTTTTCTAAGCTTAGAGGCTGTATGCATACTCGAGTGTATTTGGGCTGTTTATGTTCGTATTTTATTGGAGTTTGGACACTGTGCGTGTGTGTGTGTGTGTGTGTGTGTGTGTGTGTGTGTGTGTGTGTGTGTGGAGAGTTGGCCGGCCAAAAGATCTGTAACCCACCGCCCCGGTTCTGGAGGCTGTCCTGCTCCAGTCTGTGCATGTCGTGTGTCATACGTCTTGTGCATAGTTATTGTTCGGTTTGTTGAGATTAGGGTTCCGGCTTTCCTTCTCTCTAATACCTCTTGGCCAGTGTGCTATACGCATGCTTTTCCATGTATAGCGATGCAACATCTGTAGTCGGATATGACATCCAGATGTGCCAAACGAGTTAGGCAAGGCCGTCCACTTAGCCCACTCTTGTTCTGTCAATTCATTAGTGACCTTAGACTGTACTCTACAGTCAAGCAGTGCGGGTAAGATCATGATAATATTATCGACCAAGAGGAGCATCAAACAAACAACACCGAAATTGAGCTTATGCATTGAAAATTCTGTTAATTGATCTGGAATGTCCCATCATCAGCTACAAACATCGGTGTATACGGAGAATTGGGCAGGATTCCACTGAAAATAAGAGGAAATATTGAATATTGGCTACGTCCTTTAACATCACACAAGTACTAGTTGTTGCATGGGCCCGAGTGCCACACAGGATATGTTGGCACAGTTATATAACTATCCCGTGTGAGCACGAGGGCCCATGCAACAACTAATCTGTTGCCACTTGAATGGTTTCCCAACCCCTAACCACTCCCTTACTAGCCTCACGTAATTAGTGATGTAATAAGTGTGCCACACACGATACGTTGGCACACTTTAGCCTTTG
>CAXANZ010000055.1:0-33729 GCA_963970385.1 Theonella swinhoei
GGCTTGTTCTATTGAATTAATATTCCAAACTCACTCTCTTGTTCCACTCATAAGTTCACTTGTGCACTCAATGACATCAACAGACACTTCAAACTCGACTGTGTCACCGACCCAACAGCATTACACACACCATCAATAATCCTACAATGATGATTTTACACATGTGTGTATTTTGCTATTAACACATGTATTAGCATGCATGCATTGCAGAGGTGGTGGCAGCAGTTTGGAGTGGGGGGGGGGGGGGGGCAGATCGCAATTTACGCAATTTGCATTTGCTGATATCTGCATAGTAGCGCGAAACGCATCGAGTGCATGTCACACATTCCGTTGTTATAGATCTATTGGGGGGGCAATCACCCCCCTGCCCCCCTCTGCCACCACCTATGCATTGCATACTGTGCTGCATCCATATAGCTCATAGTTTGCATGGTACACACACACACACACACACACACACACACACCACTTTTGCCTACCTTCCATCGTCACAGTCAGTGATAGCAACAGTGACAGACACACCAGGAACAGTCTCAGGTGTGAAGACAATACGCCTGGAAATTTCCTACAAAATTTGATTTAAAATATACTCAGCCTTGCTCACTTACAATGCCCTGAATCTCACTAGTTAATTCACTTTTTACTAACTAGTAAACTTACACGATACAGGGTTTCTACCAGGTCCACTACATTGCTTGAGTCTCTCGCCAACGTGCCCACATACGCACGACTACCCAATTCAGCTCTTAGTAACTGTATGTGAAAGGAGAGATGTTCACAATGCATGTAGTACATGTATATACTCGAAACAGTTAGCTAAGCATAATCCAAGGCAGTGCACATGCACAGAGTGGGGTTGAGCAATTTGAATATGATGCTATTTCCGCCATGGGGTATGTATTATCCAAATACTCCACTTAATTGTTATTGTAGCATTATAACAAAGGCGCGCACACACACACACACACACACACACACACACACACACACACACACACACACACACACACACACACACACACACACACACACACACACACACACACACACACACACACACACACACACACACACACACACACACACACACACACACACACACACACACACGTCACATGCAGTGATATTCTACCTCATAAAGATCACGAAATCCTTGCACAACTGCCAAAATTGGGATGATGTCAAATTCGTCGAGTTTTTCAGCAATTTGGCCAATGGATGGAAAGTCCTGAAAGGAGAAGCTATGCACTAACAACACTAACATGGTAAATGTAATTAGGCAGCAAAAAGCCCATTTCAAAATTTCAGTGTGTCCTTATTTTGGGGGTTCACTGTATATAAACATGTACCAGTTCATCCCATTTCATATAGTCGACTGTTCCACCAGGAGACATTGGTGCCTCCATGTGACACTGCCCATCATGAGGCTTAACCACACCCCCAAGCTGTATAGGAGAGAGGGGGTTAAACCACATACATGTATGCATGGACTCAGTTACTGTCAGAGAAGGGTTATGTCATTCACAATGATACGTGGACACACTTACCAAGCCATCTCCAGCAAAATGAAAGCCAGCATCAGAAATATATACCAGGATCTTACGGGACACATTTCTCCATCCAATCACCTATATAGGTACAATATATAGACAGAATGAGACAGACAGACACACAGCAAGGCAGGGAGGCAGGCAAGCAGGCAGGCAGACACACAGCAAGGCAGGGAGGCAGGCAAGCAGGCAGGCAGACACACAGCGAGGCTGGGAGGCAGGCAGGCAGAAAGACTGACTGACTGACCAGATGAAGAGATAAAACAGACATCATACACACAGACATCCACTCACCTCTGTGCAAACAATAGACTGAAGAAAGCCATCAAATCCACCTTCAGGGAAGTCCTGATTGCCTGATATTATCTGGTCATTGACCTTGTCCTGGAGTGTATACATACAATATTTATTTCCATTCTCTCTGTTTACCTCTATGCACGTATTTCTCTGTCAAGTATACATGAAATAAGGTGTGTGCAGAGCAAACCAGGCAACAGCTGTTTTGGGCTGATTGGCCCATGTATGCCTAGCTGCTCTGCTATGCCTAGACTTACATACCCTAGGCAGGCCTGCAGTTGTGGTTTAGGCAATAATATTCATCCACAAAAACCAGACAAGCCTACACACTGTATCTCATGAAATAGACCTACCGAGAAACTCTGGTCATCATCAGTGAGGGATACAACGTGCCGGAAGCTGTAGGGTTTCTCACAACCACCCCCGCAAGGATCATCTTGTCTGTACACACAGATAATAGCGATGTAACAAGAAAACAGGTAAACAGCTGCAAAATAACCGCTGCTTCATGCAAACTAGCCCTCAGCAGCATTGTGTCATGCCTACACCCTAGGGAAGCTCGAGTAGTTGTGGTATTATTCATCCACTACAAAGTACACAAGCTTACCTATGCAATACATAGGCTCCAACTATCCCGTTCCTGAGGTGAAAAGTTGGAGCCTATGGCAATATGTCACTCAACCACCTAACTTAAAGCCGACATGTACATGTGCATAATACTCAGACCTTGAGACTCCGATATAATGTGACTCAATTCATGCATTGCAGTTATTTTCAAAGATGCTCTTACCAACTCAGCTATTGAGGCAGCTCAGCTGGTCATATTATGCAATATTATGCAAGGCAGAGTGTTTCTATCTGATAATACATGTACCTTCTAGGGTCCAGGTTGATGAAACTTGCTACTGTTTTATCAACAAAGGAGCCAAAACCAATTCTAAAGTTCTCGGAGATGGACTCTACGCGCTGAGCTGGGTATGAGGAAGGATTGGAGGGAGGGAAGGAGGTAGGGAGGGAGGGAGGTAGGGAGGGAGGGAGGGAAGGAAGGAAGGAGAGAGGAAAGGAGGGAGGGAAGAATGGAGGAAGGGTTCGAGGGAGGGAGGGAGGGAGGGAGGGACAAAATATATGTACCATAATGTACGCAAGGAAAACGTACACACACTCGACCTACAACTACGTTAATACATACCTAACTGAGTACCCAGACGCTTCAGATTAGCTAGGTCATCTTCCATAGAAAAAGAGAGATCCATCAGCAAGTAGATGTCAATGGGGAAGTTATTCACTGGTTGAACTGTCACAGGGAATTTCTCCGAAGAACCTTGCACAGGCAAGAAACAGTGAGTTAAGTCTTCGGACAAAAAGGTTCCCTTTCTATCATTCACACATGCATAATACACTGTGATAGTGACATATTGTTGAGTGTGTGTGTGTGTGTGTGTGTGTGTGTGTGTGTTACCTGGTCTAGCATGGACAATAGCTCTCTGTGGAAAGACCTGGGTTATCCCACCTTCACCTAAATCCTCCTAAAAAAAGTATAACAATTCCATGCAAATACGTACATCCAATAAACAACCTGGCTGTGAACAAAGTACCTAGATTACTAAAACAGTATATCCTCATAGACACCACAGTTATACAATTGGGTCATAACATATTCACACTGCATATGAAACTATAGAGTCACAAGGAGTCATCATATATACACACACAAGGTATGTATTTTCCTGGAATATCTAATACATGTTACTTGTACCAATGGAAGCCCTGATAAATACATTGCAAATGACTGCCCATAACTTACACCAATGACATCCACTTGGCCCTGGGGATCCTGCCGAGAAGTACAGTTCAACGAATCCTCATTTTCTCTGTCTATTGCATTACAATGTTGGCCGACTGGAATACCCTGTAGAGGGGAGAACCAAATGATGGCCCTGTTTCCAAGCTCTCCCCTTGCTTGGACACAATGACCTTTTGAACTTACAACGATCGCATGTGGAATTATTTCACAGGAGGGAGAGCCTATGAAATGGCGCCATATACAAAATATTCCCTCACATATTTTCTAATCTGGACCCCCAAAATAAAGATAGCTGCTATAGGTCAATACAACTGGACACCTTTCTATTCTAAATCCATATGCATATTACAAGCATATAGAGCCACTGTGACATTGTGTATGTTGTGTATATATTTGCCAACTTAGACTTCTTTGTGGTGGTGAGATAATCAAAGGAAGTGCAACATTGCATTCATGAAGCCACTTGATACATACTTGTGACTATAGACTAGCCACAAGACACACATTTACAAGCAGCAGCCCTGTTTACACTTATCCATTACCAGTACTTACTACAATGGAAACTGTATGTGAACAGAAATAAAAACCTAGGATGGTTGACATATAGTAGTTGTTGGAAGTTCCTAAACAACAGAAGTGTGTGGCTATACTTTGTACAACATATCGGAGTGTAAAACCCGGTCTGGGGCAGCACGAGTGCAAATGTTGCCTTTTGGGAACTGCAATAGGTTTGTTGAAAGGGCATAGTGTTCATTTGTGGTTGGTAATAAAAACAGTGGACACTATAGACATATGGTACAGCTGATTGCACCGACCTTGCCCACCCTTATAGCAGATAGAGGACCTGCCAAATAACTTATGGTCAATTACATGCATTTTAGGCACACTGCGTGCAGTATATCAACACTAGCACTACAAACCACACTGTCTGCTAATTAGCAGGCAAGTTTGCAGCAAACAGCTGTATACAGAGGTTTTCAGGTTAGTTGTCCGATTCTGAGTTTAAAATATCACGCATGCACACACCGACTGGCCCACGAATGAGCCATGTAGCCGCAAATAGTAAGTACACCACTTTTTATGTTCATATTTCACCAAGACTCTTTCAAATATGAACGTCGTAAAGAGTGGCACACTTACTATTGGCTGCTATATGGCTCGTTCGTAGGCCAGTCGGTGTGCACATGCGTAATATGTGAACTCAGAATTGGACAACCAACCTGAAAACCTCTGTACACCTCAGAAGTCCTGCTGTGCAGTAGAGGTCAAATACACAAACTGGATTTACAACATCCCTTATTTGCTGTCATGAATATATCATACCATCTGGTATGCTACCAAAATAGGAAATAACACTTAAATATACACTGTACTGGCAAAGAGCTTTGGAAAACTGTTTGAATAACTTCCACTTATTCAACAGCACACACACCTGTTTGAAGTATGTTCATCTACTTAATGTGTGTGAGCTAATCATGATCTAATGTGATTAGCATAACTTGGAGAATGTAAGGCAGTTTGGGGAGGATACTAACCAACTCTGTAGTACTAAATACAGTCCGTCAGATGGATTGATGCGCTTGTTTGCAAGTTAGTTCCTATCTAAATTCAAAAACAATGCAAGATATGCTTGATTTTTATAGCCAAAACTCGCATAAAATTAATTAATTATAACTAGGCAAAAATATTCCTAAACTTTTTCACATGCAAAAACTCACATTATCTGTACACCATACGCAGTCGGGAGATTCTCGAATACAATCTGCACATGTTCTTTGCGCCCGACACCTCGTCTGTAACTCGGAGTCCACGATTGCTCTAGAAACTGTTCAATATGGAGGGAATTTTCACTAAGTGCTCGAAGATAGTATTGCAGTACAGTTGCATTGGCTTACCCGTTGATATCGCTAGTGTAACGCAGCACAACAGCAGTGCTCGATGTAAAAAATCCATTTTCACGCTCGGAGAAGTTCAGAAGAGCGAAAAGGGAGACGGAGACCACTAGTGGAAACACGACCAATCGCTCCACTCAAAAACTTGGTTCTGTAACAGCGCTAAGTGCAACTGAGGCTCGAAAGCTGGACTGTAGCTGCACAAAATAAGGTAGGTTATCCTTTTCTGCACCGTGAATGGAATGTAATGTCACGCTTCACATCCGCTACTTGCTACGCCCAATTATGGGAAAAGTGGAACCGATTCCTGAGTCTGTGTTTCCGCTGGTCCTGGAATAGAATGTCTATAGGAGCCTATGCGTAAGTAGTGTAAGACGCGCACGCGATATGTTTTACCGCGCGCGCGGAACTTTTACGCACGCGCAATCAGAATTACGCTGACAATACAAGCTACAGTGAATGCCATACACACATAACTATTAATTGGTCCCTACAAGTCAAACACATGCGCACAAAAAGTACAATTACTTTCCATATATAGGGTTCTTGTATTCCATCCTGGGACTGTGAAATAATGGATTTTCATTCTGTGATAGGAAAAGTGTTTCATCTGCGGCTGGATATCTATTCTAAAGGCTGATGTGTACATACCTTAGTGTATTTAGTTTTGCTCAGTTCCTTTTCAAACCTTCGCAACTCAATCCAGTCCTGGGGGGATGGATAAATGATGAGAAATCAAGTGTTGTCCTCATTCCAAGGTTGTGTTTTGAAAGAGTATGTAGTACAAAGTATAGTTAGATGCCAAAACTAACACACACAGAGTTATTTCAACATTCAGTAGAGGACTGAAAGTCAAACATCATTTTAAACATGTTGTCATCAAATTTTTAACTAATTACACCAAAGAGACCTTCATGTACTATGTCTATATGCAAAAAGGTTTGTTGAAGATGCCATTGTGGTTATGCATAGCTACCTTGGTAAATACATCATTCTGCTTGCCAATAGTAACAAACAAAGTATCTCTGCACACTCACTAATAGCATGAGCAACAGTTTGAAGAGGGCAAGTGCCAGAAGCCCCAGTAGTAGCAGTAGAAGAATGAGAATAAGAGCTATGGCCCATGGCGGTATAAGTAGACCACTACCACTCTTTTTAGAAGATCTGGCTGGGCAAACTGTCAGATAAAGTATATGTAGTTATAATATTTCCTTTTGGCTTGTCATACACTATGTTATTTTGAGATAGTATTATGTACTACATACTTGGTGGATATTCCACGTGTATTGGAAGTTTGGTGCCATCAGTTGTGTTGAGTGCTACATAGTACCGGTAATAACACCTCAGAGGGTTGTAGTGACATCGTGTGGATATAAATTCTGATATCAGAGAAATAATGCAACTGAAACAAGTTAGAAACAGCTGAAAGTAATGAAAAGGGAGCAGAGAGGGCTGACTTCTGCTGGAAATCAAACTCAGTAGCCGTAAATGTGCCTGAGTCATGACTCCCAGACAAAAGCCACAAGTATGCCATTGCCTCTCATACACTGCTCTCCCTCTTAGTCTGCATGAGCTTATTTGCTAACTTTGTTTGCTAGCTAACTGTAATACAAATAAAACTAACTACAAGTGCAGCATTCAGTGAGTCTGTAATGTTAGTTTACCTTGAATTACATACTCCAGTTCTAGAGTTTGGTTGATAATGACCAGTCTGGGGCACGTTACAGAGTCATTACATTGTCTAGAGAAACTCTCAGGAAGCAATATAGACTTTTCCCCATTTAAAGTATGCAAAGTTGACCCAAATGGTAGAGTTCCATTCCTTATAGCAGTTTCAACAAATGATTCAGTCAACAGTTCCTCCACTGTCACATTTCTGGAGTAAAATTCTTCTAATAGGTCGACTACACATTCAGTACATGCTCCGTTTGGTCCAGAAATATCACATGTTCTCTGTGCACACACTTCGTCACCGGAGCACAGCTCACAGTAGATCCCAAAATATGGAGATGAACACGAGCAATGACCACAGTTGCACCAGCCTCGTCCATTACATATATGCTATGGAGAATAAGTTTGCATATATGAGCTTGAATTACATGGCAGTGAAATTGGTATTAGTCAATCTAGTGGCTATAGTCACTGTTATCGTATACAATTACACTTGAATTACATGGCAATGAAATTGGTATTAGTCAATCTAGTGGCTATAGTCACTGTTATTCTATATAGATACACTTGAATTACATGGCAGTGAAATTGGTATTAGTCAATCTAGTGGCTATAGTCACTGTTATTCTATATAGATACACTTGAATTACATGGCAGTGAAATTGGTATTAGTCAATCTAGTGGCTATAGTCACTGTTATTCTATATAGATACACTTGAATTACATGGCAGTGAAATTGGTATTAGTCAATCTAGTGGCTATAGTCACTGTTATTGTATACAATTACACATACTGTAGAGTTGATGGGGTCTCTACATGTCTGTGTGTTTGGGCTGCAGTCACAGAATGTTCCGTTATATGGTTTTCCAGAAGTTGGTTCATTAAGGCAACGACATCCATCGCAGGTGCATTCCCCATGAGTAGGTCCCGAGCAGACTTTATTGTTGTTCTCGCAAATGTTCTTGTCACATTCACATGCCTTCCCTGAGAAACGGTTTTCACCCTGTAATAATTAGAAAATGATTATTAAATAATCTTCAGTTGACACTCCTTACTTACATTGAGTCCTTTGCGGCATTCACATACCCCACAAGTGCAGGAGCCTCTTCCTGAGCACTCCAGCCCCTGAATACCCCTCCTGCAGTGCATGATATTCCTCTCACCAGGATAGCATGAACAAATGCTAAATTTGTACATGTAACTCCCAACACTTTCTTTCATGCCAATGATATAGTTTACAGTGTATAAAAGTGTCTACATGTCGAGCAGTCACTGTTCACTTCACTATGTCAACCAACTAGAATTCTATCACTCAGCTGACATTATACATGCAATTTTGATTGAAAGGATAATAGTGAAAACTCACGGGCAATTGAGTAGTTTTCCTGCACTGTTGACTCCAGTAGAGTTGCACTGGCATGATTCTCCAAAGAACCCGTGATGACACTCACATATCCCACACACCAAGTCACCCTTGCGACTACATAACTGGGAGTCCACCATCTAAAGATGAGACATTTAATTAAGTTCGAATTTATGTCATATGCTGAATTATGTGAGCTACATGTATATACACATAACATGACTATATGTATGTGTGTATTCAATGTGCAATGAGATTACTCATATGCATGGACCTACCCTGTTGTTTTCACATGAGCAGTTACAGAGGGGAGTAACTTGGATTTGTATGGTTCCAAAGCCAACAACACGAACTGGGACTCTGTAAAGAAGATGTGTATGCATTACAAATTACATGTACAGAAAGTGTCATATTGATTTCAAGGACACTCACACACGGGGCCCAGCTGCCAGTTCATTTGTGCATTCAGTAATAGTAGCTTCCACTGTGAAAGTGGCTCTTTCTCGGATCGTAACACCAGTACACACTCCATCTACTATTCTGTTGAGAAATACCATAACTGCTAAGTTACATGCATAAAATGATCAGGATTCAACTCCCACTATGAACACATGTATTTTGATGGGCAAGCTGCATGGACTTACTTTCCAGGGCAGTTATTTGGTGTAACTTTGATAGACAGGCCAGGAATAATTTCAGGAACAAAGACAATTCGTTGAGATATTTTCTGCATTATTTACAACAATTGATATTTAGTCTACTATTAAATTACATAGAGATTGACTCACATTATACAATTCTTCAACCAAATCCACAACATTTCTGGAGTCAGCCGCTAGTGTTCCTACATATGCTCTGTCTCGTCCCAGTTCTTCAACCAATGGCTACATAGATAAGTGAATATGTGTCTTACTATTGCAGAGCAAGATTAATTTCATAGTAATTACATTGTAGATGTCTTGTATGCCTCCTACGACTGCAAAGATTGGAATGACATCAAATTCAAACAACTTCTCAGCAATTTGTCCAATAGAAGGATAGTCCTACATATGAATGATATAGTACATATTTCATCACTTATATAGTGATTGTATGCTTCATAAGCTGGTGAAGAATGAACACTTTTACACAACAGATGGCTATGTAACCTGTATGTATACATTCCTTGATTTCATATATATACATATATTGAAGTAGTCGGTTTACCAGAACATTCCAGTCCTGGTAGACAATGTTTCCAGTGGAGGAGTCTGGTGCCTGATCCTCCATGTGACACTTACCATCATTTGGACGAATCACTCCTCCCAACTAAAGGAATATATATGCACAGGCACTATGCTAGTAACAAGTTGAAGTTTCTTAGTATGAAGCGCAGTTACCAATCCATCTCCTGCAAAGTGAAATCCAGCATCTGACAAATAGAGTAGCAACTTCCTCGATGCATTCCTCCATCCAACCATCTGGAATGATTAGTAGGATATAGAGTTTGTTGATAGGGGCTGAGATATATACATCTCCATTCATGTTACAGTGCATTGCAACCTTTTTGCAGACAATTGCTTGAAGAAAACCATCAAATCCACCTTCAGGGAAGTCTTGATTGGCAGATATGAGCTGTTGATCAACTCTCCTCTATATAGGAGAACAATAGTACACACTCACTTAAATGTGAATTGTACCATACAAGCTTTACACCATATATACGTACATTGTATATGGCTTACTGCAAAGAGGCTGTTGTCTGATGTGAGATTAACGACATGATGGTAGCTATAGGGAGGCTGGCATTTGTCAGGATAACATGGATCCCTTATCCTAATTTAAATGTATCATAAGACTTTCAAAAATCATTTGTTTCTGCAATAACTACCTGTTTGGGTCTAGGTCGGCAAATGATGCCAGTCTTTTGTCAACAAATGAACCAAATCCAAGTCGGAAGTTAGAAGTGATGCTGTTAATCCTAGTGGCTGATTGAGAAAAGGTATATACAAAGTGCATCTTTAAAAGTTTGCATCTGATCGGCCTATTTATTTCCTCACAAAGTTGAGATCCAAGAGATTTAAGATTTTCGAGGTCGTCTCGCATAGAGTAAGAGAGATCCATGAGTAGGTATAAGTCAATGGGAAAGTTGTTGGATGGACGTACAGTCAGATGAAACTGCTGTGGCTGATCTGAATTAATAGTTCACGCTATGAATGAATGTCTTGACATTTAAGTTTACATGCAAATTATGAATCAATGTTTACTTGGTCTGAGAGTGATGTTTGCTCGTAAGGGAGACATTTGAATGAGACTATCATCACGTGTTAAATCTTCCTAAATTTATAAATAACACATAGTATTGTAATGCACAGCTTAACAGCCTTTGGTGCAGAGCTGTGTGTACCTGAGATAGGCCTCCAATATATCCATTGGGGTTCTCTAAAAATGCCAAGTTACATATACTTTGCCTCAAATCTCTTATCACTGAGCAGCGTGGAGAGGTGGGATCGACATCCTGCATATAAGTCAAAAAAAACACACTAGCACACATTCACAAATAGGGTCTTTGGCAAAGCCTCTAATAATTAAGGTAAAAGCAATAGATGTATGAGTGTTGGTGGCCAGCAAACAAGATCAGCATTCACAAACACTAACTGTATAAAGCAATGTATAGCAGCCCAGGACTTAACTAGCTGCCCATGTTCCCAATAGCATATGGCAGTAATAACTGGCTGCTGGCATAGTGATTGATGAAGTGTTGGCTTAGACATTTCTCCTTGTAAAGTCATGAAAAAGCTTGGCCAAGTTACAGGTACATTGTATGTATGTATTATACATCTGATGATCTATACTATACACACATGCAGTTTTACGTAAGATATAGCTACACAGAGTATCATAATTTTCAAAGACTGACACTCTATATTGGTAGAATAATTAAAGGTTAGTTTTCATTTTTAAAAATGAATGTTATGCGTGTTTTCTTCTTTGCATGTGAGGTAACATCAAATAGCACTGCAATAAATATTGTGAAAAATAGAAAAGAACTCACCGAACGGAATTTCATGCACCAGGAACACTTTGGCGATGCTCGAATGCATTCTCTGCAGCTAGTCTGTGCATTACATGTCTTCTGCAGCTCCTCATCGTTCTGGCAAACTGCAAGAAATATTAGCTACACTCTGACACGGCGTAATTACTTACGTACCGTACTCTTATATACCTGCTAAAAGTACTACTGTAGCCGCGAATAACAGCACTTGTCCTGGTGTCTTCATTTTTCAGGTCTGTTAGCTACGAGCTCTAGCTTCTTAACGAGAGGATAAATGATGTACATGTGATGCTTGCGCTGTTATAAAGGGTCTGGTGGTACTCTTTGGCACAAACCACAGATGGCACGGATTGTTTAGCACAAACACGAACACAGATCTAATGCGCATGCGCACATTGTGATCGAAGCTACAGTCTCGGTCGCAAGTCATCAAGTCATCAAGCTCGAGATGATTTCAGTTAAGAGACAGTTGTCTCTGTCGTCTCTCCTTTTTTCACTGCTATGGAGCGCAGGTACCTACATTATTGAGTTCTGAGCCGCTATTTGTAGGCGTCGGCGCCATAGTTTTGGCTGCATAGCTAAATCTATATATTGACTCGCGATAGTTTGGGGAAGTACTAGTGTTTTACTAACACTGTACGCGTGACACGAGAGGGTTTATTCAGACTCTAACGTGGGACTGTATTATGGGAGTACAATTCATTTAGTTCTGTGTATCACACAGTACGGTAGTACTGTGTATAAAGTAAATCAAAAATTGATAAATTTTGAAAATGGAATATAGGGCTGGCCCAAAAAGTACAGGAGACAAGATCAGACAGTGTCTACATAATTCCCTGCCCAAGAAAATCAATGACACCATGACCCTATATACACAGTACTACCGTACTGTGTGATAGGGATGGCCATGGTTCCCATTGGTTGTGTATATAAGGAAATCTGAAATAATACTCTCAGTTTGTGGTTTTCTGAGTTCTAACTTGGTCAATGTGAACATGTGGCCATAAGGTAGCTCTGGTTTAAATTGGAGTACCACACAGTATGTAATATGGCTGGGAGAAGTGATAAACTGAAATGAGCAGATATCCAAATTCTTCTTCTTCTTTCCGTTCAAGAGGCATATCTCACTAACCACAGCACTAAAAGACATGAAACTTGGCAGATAGATAGAGTCCTGTAATCTCACGAACCTCGATTTCCTTATATACACAACCAATGGGAAACCATGGCCATCCCTATCACACAGTACGGTACATACTGTTTAAACCAGAGCTACCTTATGGCCACATGTTCACATTGACCAAGTTAGAACTCAGAAAACCACAAACTGAAAGTATTATTTCAGATTTCCTTATATATCCATCCCTATATACACAGTACGGTAGTACTGTGTATATAGGGATGGCCATGGTTTCCCATTGGTTGTGTATATAAGGAAATCTGAAATAATACTCTCAGTTTGTGGTTTTCTGAGTTCTAACTTGGTCAATGTGAACATGTGGCCATAAGGTAGCTCTGGTTTAAATTGGAGTACCACACAGTATGTAATATGGCTGGGAGAAGTGATAAACTGAAATGAGCAGATATCCAAATTCTTCTTCTTCTTCTTCTTCCCGTTCAAGAGGCATATCTCACTAACCACAGCACTAAAAGACATGAAACTTGGCAGATAGATAGAGTCCTGTAATCTCACGAACCTCGTCATATTGAGAAATATGTAAACAATATACTTCATGAAAAACAACAACAAACAATCTCGGCCAATGTATTATTAATGCATGGACATGCATATGGTTGTGGAGTCCAGTAACTCAACAACTGAAGTACTGACAAACATGAAACTTGGTAGAGAAATGAACTCCTCTACCCTCACAAATAATATCATGTTTAAAAGTGTGTAAACAATAATGAAACAACAACAAACATTCAGGCAATGTATTATTAGTGGCATATAATAGCCCAATAAAAACAGTTGTAGAAAGTAAGACTGATGTGTGGATAATGTTTTATATCCAGATACCCATTACACTGTTAAACAATGCACCTTGTAAACAACAACAAATGGATGAAGTGCCGTAGGTGAATGGAACATGGCCAAGAGGAAACAAACGTTGTAGTGTGCTTCTGTGCCTCAATGTGAACACATTTATTGCATACACATTGCACTGTATGTATATACTTCTTATACATACACATTGCACTGTATGTATATACTTCTTATACATACACATTGCACTGTATGTATATACTTCTTAGTGATGAGTCAGCACACCATACACTACGATATGAATATTAATGAGCTAAGACAATGCTGTTTTGATAGTGGGACTAGTCTTAAAGGAATTATAGCCCGTTGCTAGGTGGTTGCTAAGATTATTGTAGTGGAATAAATCCCTCCAGGAAGTGTGAGGGTGACAATATCTGTCAATATCTAATGTAGGCCCAGTAATATTCACTGACTGAGCCAAGATGTCATACTCAATGTGAAAACGGAAGTTACAGATTGACGTGGAGCAGGTCCCTGCAAAGTTTGCGCAGTTCTATTCAGCCGGCTTGATTTTCGAGTTTGAGTAATGGCTAGTAGGCGGAGCACTCCTAAATATAAGTTAGACGCCGAGTCGAGGGAACTACGTGATTTAGAAAGCCGAGGGCCGGATGTAGCGTCCCGAGCGTAGCGAGGGCGCTACCAAGGGCCCGAGGTGTCAACTAGCAATCTGATTGGACATTGCGCGGACTCTATTTCACGTAGAGTCCGCTTCTCCGGACTCTAAATGGCACTCAGCGGACTCTAAATACTAGTTAGATGCCGAGTCCAGGAAACTACGCGTATTAGAGAGCCGCGGGGGCCCTGAGCTGTAGCGTTCGAGCGCAGCGAGGACGCTACTAAGGGCCCCCAAGGCTCTCTAATACGCGTAGTTTCCATGGACGAGGCGTCTAACTTGTTTAGAGCTATGGCAACGCGTTCATTCAAATCTAACACTTATAGAAGAATGGTGGCGGATTTGATACCTTCGTAGACGCTGTATGCGAATGGCTGCAAGAACCAGACGCCGAGGAACCACAGCTAGAGTCTATAAGCTTACTACAGCAGCGAGCAACGGGTATAAATCCTCACAAGACTCCGCACCACTGTAGAGTGCGCCTGTGCAGCATGACAACAGTGCCAGCCACTCCCACTCCCGCTCCGCTTTGCTCCGAGGAGGAGATACACAACCAAAACCCTTCGGGAGCCAGAGAGGCTCGAGTAGCCTGTCCAGTACATATACATGAAGAATACGTGCGCATGCGCGAGATTTAGAGTCCGCTGAGTGCCATTTAGAGTCCGGAGAAGCGGACTCTACGTGAAATAGAGTCCGCGCAATGTCCAATCAGATTGCGCGATTTAAATTATTTAGCTCTAAATCTCGCGCATGCGCACGTATTCTTCGTATATGTACTGGACAGGCTACTCGAGCCTCTCTGGCTCCCGAAGGGTTTTGGTTGTGTATCTCCTCCTCGGAGCAAAGCGGAGCGGGAGTGGGAGTGGCTGGCACTGTTGTCATTGCGCACTCTACAGTGGTGCGGAGTCTTGTGAGGATTTATACCCGTTGCTCGCTGCTGTAGTAAGCTTATAGACTCTAGCTGTGGTTCCTCGGCGTCTGGTTCTTGCAGCCATTCGCATACAGCGTCTACGAAGGTATCAAATCCGCCACCATTCTTCTATAAGTGTTAGATTTGAATGAACGCGTTGCCATAGCTCTAAACAAGTTAGACGCCTCGTCCATGGAAACTACGCGTATTAGAGAGCCTTGGGGGCCCTTAGTAGCGTCCTCGCTGCGCTCGAACGCTACAGCTCAGGGCCCCCGCGGCTCTCTAATACGCGTAGTTTCCTGGACTCGGCATCTAACTAGTATGCAGAGCATTGAAAGCAGTCAGAGAGTCAGCACTTTATAATACGCATACGCTTCCTACTAGCTCTTTACCGCCAGTGCTGCTCACAGCTTTGGGCTTACCCAGGGATAGTTTGAGCCTTTACAAGGCGTTCCACAATTCACAGGTACAACTTGAGGGGAACGGGAGCCTTAGCAGCTGCTTTGTCGGCTTCCAAAACTATGGGGGACTAACACGGCCCTTCGCCCACCTCGTCGCTAAAAGCTGACTCGGTCTACGACTCCATTCCTATGATCTTCCGCTTCTCTAGTACACATACGCTTAGCTAGCCGCCGTTCAAACTGAGCAAGCTTACGCAAATCATGCCATATATGGCATCATGACGTCAAGAACCACCTAGCAACCGGCTATAAATGAATTATAGCACCCCTGGACCTGGTCGGGATGTTGCGGTTTATAAGCACGACACCCGAGGGCGCGTAGCACCTGAGGAGGAGTGCTTATAAACCAGCAACATCTGTGCTATAACTTATACATACAAAGTAATATTTTCAGTACTATTTTTAATTTAATTCACCTTTAATTAAATGCAGGTAATGCAATTTGTGAAGAAAGAACAAGCTGTAATGAGTGTATCACCAATTTTGATGGCCCACTATGTGGCTGGTGTGTGAATCAGGTAATTTAAGTAACATCTTTATTTATATGTACTGTGTATGGAAAGTGAAACTGAACTACATATATATGTATACAGAGTAGGCAGGATACTCGCTGCAGTGAATCTTTTAATGACTGTGATGAAATCTACAACCCTAACAGCGAAGTTATTGATACACAGGTACACATGCACATGAGAAGTGGGACATATGTCTGAACCATTAGTGCAGTAGTAGCTAGTCCTATAATCAGGACCCTGAAATGAGGACACCTCATAAACTGGAAACATGAAGTATGTCTATGTATTTTTCAATCCCCCAAATCAGGTAGCATTGGAGGGTAGCAAAGGAGGCCTTTACCCTCTCTTAGAATTGTATTGCCCACCTCAAAATAATAAAGCTAAACCATACATGTACATTTTGACAGTCAATTTCCTGTTCCATATTTTCACTAGCTATTTCTTTTAATCATTGTCTGACAATATACAGCTCAAAACACAATATTGATAGCTTGCCCTTCTTAAATCTTCCAAACCTGAAATATGCCCACTCTGCCCAGTATATTTTCTATACCACTATTCTAGTCATACCTGTATTCCCTCCAGATGGATCCAGAGAGCTCTGTTGTGCCTCAGAAGTATGTCCTCACTCTGAGACCAGGGGATCCTTTATCACTTCCAATTAGCATCACAACAGTCAGACAGGTTCCTCTGGACCTGTACATCTTGTTTGATCTGTCAGGGTCAACAACTGAAGAAGTTGCAGCCATTAGAATTGTTGCTGGAACCATCCGTAAGTGCATGGGTTGAAAGGAAGGGTGGATGGAGGGAAAAGTTTGGAGTGGGAAAAGGGAGGAGACAGTAAAGGAAGTAAAAGTAATGAAGAGGGGAAAGTGATAACTTCAAACATACACACACACACACACACACACACACACACACACACACACACACACACACACACACACACACACACACACACACACACACACACACACACACACACACACACACACACACACACACACACACACACACACACACACACACACACACACACACACACACACACACACACACACACACACACACACACCTGCAGTTACTGATCTACAGGAAATTACCAATCAAGCTAAATTTGGAGTTGGAGGATTCATTGACAAGCCTGTAAAGCCATTCACTAGGGAAGACCTGTAAGTGCATCCACCAAGCAAAAGTTATACATGTACTACTTACATGATCCATATAGCAAATTCATATGGCATCTAAGTGAAGTACAGTGGCTGTATATATTGTAGCTCCTATAGAATTCCATGGTCTCAATGGGAATATAGGGTACTGTGTGATATGATATGTGAAATGGAATTATAGGGTGGTCTCCTTGAGTTCCACTGTATAAGCTCTGTATACTAAGCACATTTAAAGGTGTATTTGTGAAGTACAAAGTAAATGTCAAAGTGGCCTGGTTTCTCTTTCTATTCCACAGAATAAATGGTGGATGTCGTTCGAGTGAACTTTGCTTCAACTTTCGTCATTTTGGACCATTCACTGATGATGGCGATGAGCTACAGAGGCGATTTGATGCTTTTGAGTTAGCTGGGAATATTGATGCACCTGAGGCAGGGTTAGATGCAATTGGGCAACTTGCTCTCTGTGGTGAAAAAATTGGCTGGAGAGATGATGCGGTCAAAATTGTTCTGTATTTCAGTGATGATGCTTTTCACTTTGCTGGAGAAGGACGGGTAAAGTCTCTCTACATAAGCACTCTCTCTCTCTCTCTCTCTCTCTCTCTCTCTCTCTCTCTCTCTCTCTCTCCTCTCTCTCTCTCTCTCTCTCTCTCTCTCTCTCTCTCTCTCTCTCTCTCTCTCTCTCTCTCTCTCTCTCTCTCTCTCTCTCTCTCTCTCTCTCTCTCTCTCTCTCTCTCTCTCTCTCTCTCTCTCTCTCTCTCTCTCTCTCTCTCTCTCTCTCTCTCTCTCTCTCTCTCTCTCTCTCTCTCTCTCTCTCTCTCTCTCTCTCTCTCTCTCTCCTCTCTCTCTCTCTCTCTCTCTCTCTCTCTCTCTCTCTCTCGTTATTAGACACAATCGACCGACAAGTGCTGGTGAGTTTGTATACATGTATAATACACAGTGTGTGTACATACATGTTTTCCCAAGTATTGAATATCAATTTCTCTAGGAAGTTGTTCAACAAACTAGGCTGGTTCCTGAAAATATTGATGGGGTATCTTTCAAAATTAAA
Source organism: Theonella swinhoei (assembly GCA_963970385.1). NCBI lineage: Eukaryota > Metazoa > Porifera > Demospongiae > Tetractinellida > Theonellidae > Theonella > Theonella swinhoei. The sequence continues at coordinate 18,375 of CAXANZ010000055.1, forward strand.
GCCAGCTGTCCACCTGTGTAAGTTCATTGTGTATGCACTATGTGTAGTACATGCCAAACTTAGATAGTTGAGAAAAAATTGCAGTCATTATCATACTAGGATTTTGTTCTATTTACTAAATCTGAAGTTAGATTGAAGGCATTCTGATGTAGTCAGACATATTGCACTGTATATTGCATTTAAAAAAGAAAATTCTGTGTACAGTGCCATGAAGACTGGTGAGGGTACTGCCATAGAGTCATGTACAAATGTTGGAGCGGGAAACACAACTGAATTTATACTGGAGTTGAGTCTGGATGATTGCATTCAGTTTGGAACTGAACCTAGGTATGATTGAGAGGGAGAGGTAATAGGGAGAAGAGGAGACAACAGAAGGGAGAAAGAGAGAAAGGGAGGGGAGGGAAGAAGAGAAGAGGGAATTAAGACAGAAGTGAAAGACAAATTTGTGGAGAAAACATAATCTTTAGAAGTAATTCTATGTATCTCTTACCCAGGGAAATGTTGGTTAATGCTTTTCCTTTGGGCAATGTGACCATACAAATAGATGGCATTTGTGACTGTGGAGTTGACATGGAAGATACTGACTCTCAACCTGCTGAAGATGTCTGTCGTCAAGTGAGGATACTATGGCAATGGAGCCTCTCTAATTAAAGATACTACATGGATAGAAGTACTCATGGATAGAAGAAATGTCTTGCCTGACTGCTGAGTTTAATAGTACAGATACATGGCATTTGGGATAGCAAAATATCTGCAATATATGTGTCAGGGATCCTAATTAGAAAGGTTCCACTGTATGTCCTTCTAATCGGGACCTCAGTAAACATGCAGGACAGCCTGTTGTACCCCATATCAAGACACTTTCTTCTGCCTCAAGGGTGTTTGAATTAGGAGTGTTCCACAACACTCTGATATGTAGAAGAATGGTTTGCTCTTTTCTGTACAGTCTCCTGCAGATGAGATATGTTCAGGTCGTGGTGTGTGTGGCAGTTTAGTGTGTGACTGCAATATTCCATATGAAGGACAATACTGTGAAGATATTGTAAGCTTGCCATATGCATAACCACTAATGCACATAGCTAGACTAGAAGTGAATTAGTCAGATTACCATTGATTAGCAGCTGGGAACTGAGCCAACTAGGTGCATACATATCTACATTTATACAAGTGTTTGCGTGTACCTTAATGCTATAAGTATATGTTAGTAATTCTATTTCAGTAGGGCATCTAGATTAGAAAGCTTCCACTGTACATGTATAAGTGGACTGATATAAATAATGTGCATCTCCTTGTATACAACAGCATGCATTGTAGCAGTGGCAATAGATTTCATGTATATTTCAGATGCAATTTGACTGTGATACTCTTATAACAAATGATGAGGCTGAGGAGTGCATTTTGCCCATAATGAATACAATTTCCAGAAAATGCAGGATCTGTGAACTAAATGATCGCACAAATGTACATGTATCTTGTGTGGACATAATTCCTGTCAGCAAACAGCCAAACAGTACTAACAACACCGAAGTTGAGCAGACAATTGAAAAATATGCTGCCAAATCCCAGCTATTTTCTGGTATGGTTATTACAAAGATTGTGTCATTGCATTTATCCAAATTTTGGCTACATAAAAAAATGTGTGTTTATGGCACTTTGTTTTGCTTTCTGCAGGAGAAAATTATGAGTTTGTGTCTCAGTGTATGTTCACTGATAGTGACAATTATGTCCATGAATATTACATCCTCTACAACAAAGATGACATTGATGATATAGTTTTCATTGCTGAAGAACAAGATAGTAAGTGAGCTTCAGGGTCAGTCATGTATGCATGTTTCATGTGAATGACATGTGGTGGCCACACTTCTGGTTACCTCAGCACAACTAAAGAGACCATTATTCCCTGTCATATTATCATTTTTAGCACTGCCATCCCTACATCCTTCAACATTTTATTGTTTGTGTCTCCACAATTACCTTATGGTAAAGTATGCCATGCATGCCTGATGGTCAGCCACATTGTGAGTTTTTCTTAACTGTAATTTGCTCCCCTCAGATCAACAGGTGGCCACCTCAGTACCTCCTACATGCACACGTAAGTGCAGTAACTCAGCTCTGATTGGAGTGTCTGCAGTATTTATCCTACTGGTCGACATTCTCACCATAATCATTGTCATTCAATGTCTACTAATGGCCAGAATGAGGAATCCTAGTAGTGTGTCACAGAGGAATAAGAGTGCTACAAACCTTACTGCCATGCTGAGTGATGTTTCAGTCACACCTAACGAGGCATATGCTACCATGCAGAGTGATGTTCCAGTCACACCTAACGAGGCATATGCTACCATGCAGAGTGATGTTCCAGTCACACCTAACGAGGCATATGCTACCATGCAGAGTGATGTTCCAGTCACACCTAACGAGGCATATGCTACCATGCAGAGTGATGTTCCAGTCACACCTAACGAGGCATATGCTACCATGCAGAGTGATGTTCCAGTCACACCTAACGAGGCATATGCTACCATGCAGAGTGATGTTCCAGTCACACCTAACGAGGCATATGCTGCCATGCAGAGTGATGTTCCAGTCGCACCTAATGAGGCATATGCTACCATGCAGAGTGATGTTCCAGTCACACCTAACGAGGCATATGCTACCATGCAGAGCGATGTTCCAGTCACACCTGATGAGGCATATGCTACCATGCAGAGTGATGTTCCAGCTATACCTAACGAGGCATATCCACTGCACAAGATAACTAACACAAGTGAAGAGCGAGAATATGAAGAGGTAGAGGGAGAATATGTAGAAGGAGAATATGAAAATTAAAGTTTAACCACACACAGAAATGCTACATGCTTAGATATTGGATTGAGAATTTTCTCTAATATAAAATAGTGAATTTCATAGATTGACACTCGATCTGTATTGGTAGAATAATTGTACGGTTAAAGGTTGGTTTTCTTTTTACATATTGTTTCAATCCACGTAAAATGATTGTGTTCGTGATATATACAAACATTATACAAATTCTTAGCCTCGGTTCCCAGGCCTTCCCCGTTGCACGTAATTTCAAATGTTTCCCTCCCCCGCACTTATTGTTCCTGGTATGAAACACCATGTGACTTACACTGTGCATGTACAATATAAGTGCATTTAGATTTGCATAACTTTGAATTATCCAATCAGATTGCAGAGCTCTAGATCCGTAGAGTCCTAGGAACTAGGACTACAATCAAAACGCGCACAATTACGTGCGACGGGGAAGGCCTGGGAACCGAGGCTAACAAATTCTATGATCACCGAACGTAATTTCATGCACCAAGAACATTTAGGCGATGCTCGAATGCATTCCCTGCAGTTGGTCTCTGCATTGCATGTCTTCTGCAGCTTCTCATCGTTCTGGCAAACTGCTACATTCTGACACGGCGTAACTACTTACGTACCGTACTCTTAGTAAGTACGTACCTGCTAAAATTACTACTACAGCTGCGAATAACATCACTTGTCCTGTTGTCTTCATTTTAGCTAGTTCTAGCTTCCTGATTACGTAGAGAGGATAAATGATGTACCTGTGATGCTTGCGCTGTTATAAAGGTGGGCACAAACCACAGATAGCACGGATTGTTTGGCACGAACAGGAATTGTCTGCTAATGCGCATGCGGACATTGTGTTCAAGCTAACACAACTACATGCGTACTATTTTTCCTGCACCAGTATTCCCTCCACCTGTATTCCCGGAGTCTGGTTACAGCCTCTCGTGCAGCCTCCTCAAATCCGGTCGCAAGTCATCAACCTCGAGATGATCTCAGTTAAGAGACAGTTGTCTCTGTCGTCTCTTCTTTTTTCACTGCTATGGGGCGCAGGTACGTATATAGAGATCTACACTCCATGTGACAATTCCACAAAAAGTCTAAAACTGCAGCATTTGGGAGTTCTGGACCGTTATATTTGTAGGCCGTTTAGGCTACATGGCTAAAAAGCTACTGACTCCTGATAGCTTTTGGGAAGTGTTACTAACACTGTACGCGTGACATGAGTAGCTATAAGGACTGTGAAAGGTGGTTTGTCTATTCAGGCTCTAACATGGGACTCTAATTATCCTTATCAAAAGTTCGTATACATCTACCCCACCCTAAAACTATTCTGCTAAATCAGTAACGAACGACATGCGACTAACTCTGCGCCTTGAGCTATGACTAGTCTTAGTTGCAAGGCCCAGAATAATAGCATAACTACAGTGCGAATAAAAGTTGATGATGAGAGGCTATTGCCATAGATATCAATGCGTAAATTAGGAAATTTGGGATACATAAAAACAACAGAGACAAGGTTGACATGTTCAATGCATAATATGCCTGTGTCCCAATCGTGTCTCTCTTTTTGTTTCCTACTTTTAAAATTTAGCTTTAATTTACTTTTAGGTAATGCAATTTGTGAAGAAAGAACAAGCTGTAATGAGTGTATCACCAATTTTGATGGCCCACTATGTGGCTGGTGTGTGGATCAGGTAAGTAACATTTTTAACTATGGAATCTTGTATGGTAATATAGTGAAACTGAACTACATATATATGTGTACAGAGTAGGCAGGATAATCACTGCAGGGAATCTTTTACTGACTGTGATGAAATCTACAACCCTAACAGTGAAGTCAATAATGTTAAGGTAGTCTAAGAGGTTCACATGCACATTAAGTAGTGCTGTGGCAGTCCTTCAGGACCCCGAAATGAGGACACCTTAATAAACAGGACACATGAAGTATGTTTATATATGTACTTTTCAACACCCCAAAATCAGGAGGGTAGCAAAGAAGGCCTTTTGCCCTCCCTTAGAATTGTATTGCCCAAAATCAGGAAGCTATACTATAACATGTAAATATACATTTTATACTCTCAATGTAGGCAAAATACACTGCTACAATGACATACGTATAATTGCCAAAACCCCAATTCTCCATCATCTGCTTCTTCTTCTTCTTCTTCTTCATCCCTTGTCTTTGCCTTCATGCTGCTCCTTATTTCATCACTGGTTTTACCAGCATATATTGCATCTAGTTCCTGTACTTTTTTAGCATTGTCATCCCTACATCCTTTAACATTTTAATGAAATATATGTTTTTCACAATTGTACCACTATATAATCATACCTGTATTCCCTCCAGATGGATCCAGACAGTTCTCTTGTACCTAAGGAGTATGTCATTACTCTGAGACCAGGGGATCCTTTAACCCTTCCAATTAATGTCACAACAGTCAGACAGATTCCTCTGGACCTGTACATCTTGTTTGATCTGTCACGGTCAACAAGTGATGAGGTTGCGGCCATTAGAACTGTTGCTAGAACCATCCGTAAGTGGGTTGAAGGGAAAGTAGATGCAATCATATCCCACAATCTTACACACCTGAAAGCAAAGTTGTAGAAAAAATTCCTAGCCCTAGATGAGAATAGAGGGAAAGGAGGGAGGGAGGGGAGAGAGGAGGAGAGTAGTTTGAAGTGTGTAATCTTAACTTTCAAACACACATACACCTGCAGTTAGTGATCTACAGGATATTACCAATCAAGCCAAAGTCGGAGTTGGAGGATTCATTGACAAGCCTGTAAAGCCATTCAATAGGGAAAACATGTAAGTGCATCCACCGAGCAGAAATTATACATGTACTTACATGATGAGCAAATTCATATGGCATCTAAGTGATGTAAATGTTGTAGCTCCTATATATTCCATGGTCTTCAATAGGAATATATAGCAATCAGGGTACTGTGTGATATGATACAGAATTAAGCTCATCTGTATACTAAGCACATTTAAATGTGTAGTTGTGAAGTACAAAAGACAATTTAATACCAAAGTGATTTCTCTTTCTATTCCACAGAAATAATGGTGGATGCCGTGATTTTTGTTTCAACTTTCGTCATTTTGGACCATTCACTAATGATGGCGATGAGCTACAGAGGCGATTTGATGCTATTCAGTTAGCTGGGAATATTGATGCACCTGAGGCAGGGTTAGATGCAATTGGGCAACTTGCTCTCTGTGGTGAAAAAGTTGGCTGGAGAGATGATGCAATTAAAATTATTCTGTATTTCAGTGATGATGCTTTCCACTTTGCTGGAGAAGGACGGGTAAAGTCTCTCCACATAAGCTCTCTCTCTCTCTCTCTCTCTCTCTCTCTCTCTCTCTCTCTCTCTCTCTCTCTCTCTCTCTCTCTCTCATAATATTTCTCAATAGTATGCAGGTATAATGACACCATATGAAGATATCTGCAAATTGGAGGGGGATTTGGCTGCGAATGGATATGAAGAATATGATGGGCTGAGCAATGTATGTGCGTGCTCTATAGTATCTTGTACCACTATACATGCACTTATAACCTCATTCTCAGACTCCCTCTTCACTCAGCAGTGTATAACTATTGAACCAAACTGTGTTTTAACTAGATATTTTCAGCCATAACGTGCCCTTCCTTATTACAGGATTACATTTCTCCTGGACATGTGCTACATCTGCTAGAGATGTCCAACATTGTTCCTGTGTTTGTTGCTGTAACTCCAACACAACCATTGTTTTTTTATAATGTGTCTACAACCCATGAGGTATGTACATGTATGTCTCCATAAACAGTCAAGTTACTGCTACTTTCCCTAATACATGTAGACACTGGCTGAATTGTTCAGGTCTCGTGACCAGTTAGCTGTTAGTTCTGCTATACTGAATAGTACCTCTGGAGATACTGATACTGTGGCTCAAAATTTGTTAGACACAATCGACAGACAAGTGCTGGTGAGTTTGTATACATATATAATACACAGTGTGTGTACATACATGTTTTCCCAAGTATTGAATATCAATTCCTCTAGGAAGTTGTTCAACAAACTAGGCTGGTTCCTGCAAATATTGATGGGGTATCTTTCAAAATTAAAGCCAGCTGTCCACCTGGGTAAGTCCATTGTCCACTATGTGTAGTACATGCCAAAAATAGATAGTTGAGAAAAAAATTGCAGTCATTATCATACTAGGATTTTGTTCTATTTACTAAATCTGAAGTTAGATTGAAGGCATTCTGATGTAGTCAGTTATATTGCACTGTATATTGCATTGAAAAAAGAAAATTCTGTGTACAGTGCTGTGAAGACTGGTGAGGGTACTGCCATAGAGTCATGTACAAATGTTGGAGCGGGAAACACAGCTGAATTTATACTGGAGTTGAGTCTGGATGATTGCATTCAGTTTGGAACTGAACCTAGGTATGATTGAGAGGGAGAGGTAATAGGGAGAGGAGGAGACAACTGAAGGGAGAAAGAGAGAAAGGGAGGGGAGGGGGAGAAGAGAAGAGGGAAGAAAGACAGAAGTGAAAGACAAATTTGTGGAGAAAACATAATCTTTAGAAGTATATGATGTCATCTATGTATCTCTTACCCAGGGAAATGTTGGTTAATGCTTTTCCTTTGGGCAATGTGACCATACAAATAGATGGTATTTGTGACTGTGACCTCGGAGTTGACATGGAAGATACTGATTCTCAACATGCTGAAGATGTCTGTCGTCAAGTGAGGATGCTATGGCAATGGAGCCTCTTTAATTAAAGATACATGTACTCATGTATAGAAGAAATATCCTGCCTGACTGCTTAGTTTAATAGTACAGATACATGGCATTTGGGACAGCAAAATATATGTGTCAGAGGATCCTAATAAGAAAGGTTCCACTGTATATATGTCTTTCTAATCAGGACCTCAGTAAACATGCAGGACAGCCTTTTGTACCTCATGCTTTTCAACTCCTGAAGTGACTATAATCAGGACACTTTCTTCTGTCTCAAGGGTGTTTGAATTAGGAGTATTCCACAACACTCTGATCTGTAGAAGAATGGTTTGCTCTTTTCTGTACAGTCTCCTGCAGATGAGATATGTTCTGGTCGTGGTGTGTGTGGCAGTTCAGTGTGTGACTGCAATATTCCATATGAAGGACAATACTGTGAAGATATTGTAAGCTTGCCATATGCATAACCACTAATGCACATACCTAGACTAGAAGTGAGTTAGTCAGATTACCATTGATTAGCAGATGGGAATTGAGCCAACTAGGTGCATGTATATCTACATTTATACAAGTGTTGGCATGTATCTTAATGCTATAAGTATAATTTTATTTCAGTAGGGCATCTTGATTAGAAAGCTTCCACTGTACATGTATAAGTGGACTGATATAAATAATGTGCATCTCTTTGTATACAACATCATGCATTGTAGCTGTGGCAATAGATTTTCTGACTCTCTTCATGTATATTTCAGATGCAATTTGACTGTGAGACTCTGATAACAAATGATGAGGCTGAGGAGTGCATTTTGCCCATAATGAATACAATTTCCAGAAAATGCAGGATCTGTGAACTAAATGATCGCACAAATGTACGTGTGTCCTGTGTGGACATAATTCCTGTCAGCAAACAGCCAAACAGTACTAACAACACAGAAGTTGAGCAGACAATTGAAAAATTTGCCGCCAAATCCCAGCTATTTTCTGGTATGGTTATTAAGAATGTGACAAGACTGTAACATTGCATTCATCCAAATTTTGGCTACTTAAAAATGCGTGTTATGACACTTTGTTTTGCTTTCTGCAGGAGAAAATTATGAGTTTGTGTCTCAGTGCATGTTCAATGATAGTGACAATTATGTCCATGAATACTACATCCTCTACAACAAAGATGACATTGATGATATAGTTTTCATTGCTGAAGAACAAGATAGTGAGTGAGCTTCAGGGTCATGCAGTCATGTATGCGTGTTTCATGTGAATGACATGTGGTGGCAACACTTCTGGTTACCTCAGCACAACTAAAGAGACCATTATTCCCTGTCATATTATCATTTTTAGCACTGCCATCCCTACATCCTTCAACATTTTATTGTTTGTGTCTCCACAATACCTTATGGTAAAGTATGCCATGCATGCCTGATGGTCAGCCACATTGTGAGTTTTTTCTTAACTATAATATCTAATTTATGTCACTCAGATCAACAGGTGGCCACCTCAGTACCTCCTACATGCACACGTAAGTGCAGTAACTCAGCTCTGATTGGAGTGTCTGCAGTATTTATCCTACTGGTCGACATTCTCACCATAATCATCGTCATTCAATGTCTACTGATGGCCAGAATGAGGAACCCTACTAATGTGTCACAGAGGAAAAAGGGTGCTACAAACCTTACTACCATGCAGAGTGATGTTCCAGTCACACCTAAGGAGGCATATCCACCGCACAAGTAGAATAAGAGGGTGGAGAATATAAAATTAAAATTTTACCGCACTACAAGCTAGCTGTACACACATGCTTAGATATTGGACTTGAAGAATTTTCTCTAAAATAGTGAAATGTATACATGTCTAAGTACAAAATTACTAGAAAATTTAAGTCAGAATTCCAGTATAGAGGCGGCGGCAGCAGTTTGGAGTTGGGGGGGAGGGGGCCCGAGGAAGTACGCGCGTGCGTTACGCAATTTGCCACGCTGCACTGGAACGAACGTGCACGCAATAAAAAGAGGTGGGGCTACTAACGTATGCGCGCGTTGTAGTTAAAGTGCATGCCGCCGTCATAGCTCCTACTTTATTGTGCGAAACAGAAAAAGTACTCACCGAACGGAATTTCATGCATGTTGGTCTGTGCATTGCATGTCTTCTGCAGCTCCTCATCGTTCTGACAAACTGCTACACTCTGACACGGCGTAACTACTTGCGTGCCGTACTCTTACCTGCTAAAATTACTACTGTACTTGTCCTGTTGTCTTCATTTTTCAAGTGTGTTAGCTAGCTCTAAGGTTTTGTGGAGAGGATAAATGATGTACATTTCGATGCTTGCGCTGTTATAAGGGTCTGGTGGCACTCTTTGGCACAAAACGCAGCTAGCTCAGATTGTTTGGCAGATCCCAGCTAGATGCGCATGCGCACATTGTGGTCAAACAAATCCGGTCGCAAGTCATCAACCTCGACATGATCTCAGTTAAGAGACAGTTGTCTCTGTCGTCTCTCCTTTTTTCACTGCTATGGGGCGCAGGTACGTATATAGAGATCGTAACTACACTCCATGTGACAATTACGGTGGCAATTTCAATTCCAGCATTTGGGAGTTCTGGATAGGTTTATTTATAGGCCGTTTAGGCTACATAGCTAGTTAAAAGAGCTCCTGACTCTCGATAGCTTTTGGGAAGTGTTACTAACACTGTACGCGTGACGTGAGTAGGCTTGTATAGCTAAGCACTGTGAAAGGTGGTTTGGCTCTAACGTGGAACTGTATTAGATCATCATTACATTATCTTTGTATACATCTACCCTATGCACCCTAAAACCATTCTGCTAAATAAACGAACGATGCGCGCGCGCAACTACGTAGCTTTCCGAGTGCAATGTCTCAATCTCTTATAGTCACATGCACTTTAGTATATATGCTAGGGAATTGTGCATGTCAACCTGGTAACCAAGCCTCCAGAAATAAAAATTGAGTAGCTAGTGCGAGAGAGTGATATAGTACGAACATACATATGAGAGTGACAGAAAAAATATAGCAAAGGAAAATGACTCATATGGGTGTAACAACAGTTAGCTAGAGTCTCATGGAGGTAATGGCTTCCGCTACCTTAAACAAGTTGTCGAAATCCTTGTTTTCCAACCACATCACAACAGTGTCCAATTGGTAGCTGGTGAGATGTTCAGCGAACAAGTGTTCTGAATATGAGGCGGAAATGATAGTATTGCAGTGAGGGCATGCTCTGTCTCCGAAAGTCGGTTTGGCTAGTGCTCCAAAGAGGCCCTGCATGAGCCTTGTGCCCCGAACACCATACTTGAGTGCTTCATCCCATATACTATTCCAGCCTGAGGCAATCCCGTCAGTAGCTGAGACTACAGCAAGTGAGGAGTGAGATCTAGAGTCTTGCAAAGTGCAAATCCAGTCTTTTTCCAAGATGTCTTCTTTCGCATCACGCACTATTGAGCATGCATGAGAGGGATTTTCAAGACATAGCTGTAGATAGCTAGTGCCAAACTGTTGCTCCAGGAAGCGACACTGCTGTACAAGACTGATCTCATAGACATCTTCTGATGCAAGTGTTCGAAAAACATGTGAGCTGAGACAGTCATCTCTCTCCAGTAATTTTGCCAGGAAAGTTAGCTTACGAGTGAGAATCCTTGCTTTAACAGAGGGCCAGTGCAGTCCAATAAGAGTGCCAGTGTTAGAGTGGTACTTGGAGATTCCCAGGATACGCTTTCCAATCTCAGCTTGAAATGATTCAAGGGTATGTAGGTGAGGTTCGGAGAGTATCCATGTTTCGCATCCATAGAGCATAATTGGCACAACAAAGGTTTCAAAAAGGCTACGACCCGAAAGAGGATTTAACCATCCATGAAAAGCCCCAATAGACCCCAGTGCAAAAAACGCACGGCGGGCTTTATGTACACACTCTTCAACTGATTTCACAGGGGATAAGTCATAACGCCACCAGACCCCGAGGCATTTAGCATCTGTCTGAGTTTGAACTTCCTGACCCACCATTTCAAAAGCACATCCATATTGCTTCCCCTTAGTGAACATCATAAGTTCTGTCTTGTTTGCATTTAGCTTCAGAGAGTTTGCTTTGCAGAATGCATTTATTAGGTTGCCTTGCGTTTGTGCTGCAGTCATACTTATGCTGGCAGCTCTGACATCATCAGCATGTGCAGAGTTTCCCACATTCAGGCCGGAAAATGTTAGCCCCTGTCCAGTACACCCTTCGCGCTTGCGCAATGACTCGACTAGCCTTAGCTAATGCTTTTGCAAAGGCTCAAAGTAATAGCATAACTACAGTGCGAATAAAAGTTGATGAGAGGCTATTCATAATTGCTCAATACAAATTTGAATGATAGAGATGCATAAAAAAGAACAGAGGGTACGTATATCATGCATGATATGTCTGTGTCCCTGTTCCTCTTAGCAATCACTATCAAATTTCCCTTTTAATTATATATTGCATTATTTTTAGGTAATGCAATTTGTGAAGAAAGAACAAGCTGTAATGAGTGTATCACCAATTTTGATGGCCCACTATGTGGCTGGTGTGTGGATCAGGTAAGTAACATGTTTGACTATGGAATCTTGTATGGTATTATAATTATATGTACTGTGTATGGAAAGTGAAACTGAACTACATATATATGTGTACAGAGTAGGCAGGATACTCACTGCAGGGAATCTTTTACTGACTGTGATGAAATCTACAACCCTAACAGCGAAGTCAATAATGTTAAGGTAGTCTAAGAGGTTCACATGCACATGAGAAACATTAATTAGTGCTGTGGCAGTCCTTTAATTGGGACCCTGAAATGAGGACACCTTAATAAACAGGACACATGAAGTGTGTTTATATATGTACTTTTCGACACCCCAAAATCAGGAGGGTAGCAAAGGAGGCCTGCCCTCCCTTAGAATTGTATTGCCCAAAATCAGGAAGCTATACAATAACATGTAAATGTACATTCTAGACTGTCAATTTCCTGTTCCATATTTTCACTAGCTATATATTTCATTGTCTGATAATATAGATCTACAGCAAAACACAATATGATTTTCACTTGCCCCAAATCCTTCCTAGTGTATGGTCATTTATTCCCTATCAACAGATATGAAATATGCCCACTCTAGATCTGCCCAGCATATGTTTTTCACACTTGTACCACATACCTTTATTCCTTCCAGATGGATCCAGACAGTTCTCTTGTACCTAAGGAGTATGTCATCACTCTGAGACCAGGGGATCCTTTAACCCTTCCAATTAATGTCACAACAGTCAGACAGGTTCCTCTGGACCTGTACATCTTGTTTGATCTGTCATGGTCAACAACTGATGAGGTCGCGGCCATTAGAACTGTTGCTGGAACCATCCGTAAGTGGGTTGAAGGGAAGGTGGATGCAATCATATCCCACAATCTTACACACCTGAAAGCAAAGTTGTAGAAAATTTCCTAGCCCTAGATGAGGATAGAGGGAAAGGAGGGAGGGAGGGAAGAGAGGAGGAGAGTAATGTAATCTTAACTTTCAAACACACACACACCTGCAGTTAGTGATCTACATGATATTACCGATCAAGCCAAAGTTGGAGTTGGAGGATTCATTGACAAGCCTGTAAAGCCATTCATTAGGGAATACCTGTAAGTGCATCCACCAAGCAGAAATTATACATGTACTTACATGATGAGCAAATTCATATGGCATCTAAGTGATGTGTATGTTGTAGCTCCTATATATTCCACGGTCTTCAATAGGAATATATAGCAATCAGGGTACTGTGTGATATGATACAGAATTATGGTGGTCTAACTTTAATAAGGTTCCACTGTATAAGTTCATCTGTATACTAAGCACATGTGTAGTTGTGAAGTACAAAAGACTAAATGCCAAAGTGGTTTCTCTTTCTATTCCACAGAAATGGTGGTGGATGCCGTGATTTTTGTTTCAACTTTCGTCATTTTGGACCAATCACTGATGATGGCAATGAGCTACAGAGACGATTTGATGCTATTCAGTTAGCTGGGAATATTGATGCACCTGAGGCAGGGTTAGATGCAATTGGGCAACTTGCCCTCTGTGGTGAAAAAGTTGGCTGGAGAGATGATGCAGTCAAAATTATTCTGTATTTCAGTGATGATGCTTTTCACTTTGCTGGAGAAGGACGGGTAAAGTCTCTCCACATAAGCACTCTCTCTCTCTCTCTCTCTCTCTCTCTCTCTCTCTCTCTCTCTCCCTCCCTCCCTCCCTCTCTCTCTCTCTCTCTCTCTCTCTCCCTCCCTCCCTCCCTCCCTCCCTCCCTCCCTCCCTCCCTCCCTCCCTCCCTCCCTCCCTCCCTCCCTCCCTCCCTCCCTCCCTCCCTCCCTCCCTCCCTCCCTCCCTCCCTCCCTCCCTCCCTCCCTCCCTCCCTCCTCTCTCTCTCCCTCCCTCCCTCCCTCCCTCCCTCCCTCCCTCGCTCTTTCTCTCGCTCTCTCTCATAATATTTCTCAATAGTATGCAGGTATAATGACACCATATGAAGATATCTGCAAATTGGAGGGGAATTTGACTGAGAATGGATATGAAGAATATGATGGGCTGAGCAATGTATGTGCATGTTCTATGGTATCTTGTACCACTATACATGTACTTGTAACCTTATTCTCAGACTCCCTCTTCACTCAGCAGTGTATAACTATTGAACCAAACTGTGTTTTAACTAGATATATTTAGCCATAATGTGTCCTTACAGGATTACATTTCTCCTGGACATGTGATACATCTGCTAGAGATGTCCAACATTGTTCCTGTGTTTGTTGCTGTCACTCCAACACTAGCATTGCCATTTTATAATGTGTCTACAACACATGAGGTATGTACATGTATATCTGCATAAACAGTCAAGTTACTGCTACTTTCCCTAATACATGTAGACACTGGCTGAATTGTTCAGGTCTCGTGGCCAGTTAGCTGTTAGTTCTGCTATACTGAATAGTACCTCAGGAGATACTGGTACTATGGCTCAAAATTTGTTAGACACAATCAACAGTCAAGTGCTGGTGAGTTTGTATACATATATAATACACAGTGGGTGTACATACATGTTTTTTTCCAAGTATTCAATATCAATTTCTCTAGGAAGTTGTTCAACAAACTAGGCTGGTTCCTGCAAATATTGATGGGGTATCTTTCAAAATTAAAGCCAACTGTCCACCTGGGTAAGTCCATTGTCCACTATGTGTAGTACATGCCAAAAATAGATAGTTGAGAAAAAACTTGCAGTCATTGTCATACCAGGATTTTGTTCTACTTACTAAGTCTGAAGTTAGGCTAGAGGCGTTCTGATATATTGCACTGTATATTGAAAAAGGAAATTCTGTATGCAGTGCCGTGAAGACTGGTGATGGTACTGCCATAGAGTCATGTACAAATGTTGGAGTGGGAAACACAACTGAATTTATACTGGAGTTGAGTCTGGATGATTGCATTCAGTTTGGAACTGAACCTAGGTATGCTCAAGAGGGAGAGGTAATAGGGAGAGGAGGAGACAACAGAAGGAAGAAAGAGAGAAAGGGAGGGGAGGGGAGAAGAGAAGAGGAAAGAAAGACATGAAGTGAAAGAGAAATTTGTGGAGAAAACATAATCTTTAGAAGTAATTTTATGTATCTCTTACCCAGGGAAATGTTGGTTAATGCTTTTCCTTTGGGCAATGTGATCATACAAATAGATGGCATTTGTGACTGTGACTGTGGTGGCAATGTAAGTACCTGCATCATGTGATTCATTTCAGTGACATAATGAGCAGGGTATATGTGTGTTGAATAGTAACTATATATGCG
>CAXANZ010000056.1:0-18379 GCA_963970385.1 Theonella swinhoei
CCTAAGATTTAGATCTTTTAGATCTTATTCAATTAGTTCTTAGATCTTATTTGTTTAGATCTATACGGCAGTTTAGGTTTAGGTTTAAATTTAGTTTAGCATTATATAACACAAAGTTACTCGCTCAATGTGAACGGACCTTTACAACTCGACTCGCACTGTTTCAACCTGCTTAAATAATGTAGGGGTTACCTTCTTAGGCAAGTGGTCTTTCGTTTCAAAAAGAAATCCATGGATTTTGACCTAATCCATAGATTTTGCGGATTTTGTGGTTTTCAGGGAAAAATTGATGTTTCCCCCTTGGACCCTCTCTCTGGACTGAGAACTAATTAGCAATTTTCTAGTTTTAAACTCACAAAACCACAAAAAATCCGCAAAATCTGCGTATTTTGACCTAAATCCATGAATTTTGCAGATTCTACCCTTAAATCCACCCAAAAACTGTCAAAACGGATTTACGGATTTTGCTATCATGAGGTTTAGGGCTTACATCAAGTAAGGTCATTCGTTGAAAAAACAAAAGACCATTAATCACAAAGCCGCCGCTATAGCAGTGAAATCTCTACCTCAAACGTATTTCCTTATTTAAGTATCTTCGCATTCTAATTTTTGCACCCACTCATTGGGCATTTCTGTCTCACAGCATGGTAAAGAGGCATTTAAAACTGCTTCATATAAAAGCATTCTAGTGATAACAAATTTACCTGCGACCATGGCCTCATGAACCCGTACGCAACTCACACCAAAATAAACAAAATTTGAAAATAAAATTTGAAACTAAAAGAAAAAGCAACATGCTCAAATAAACGCACAACTTCGAAAACTAGACCATGTGGATGTGAGCTTATCCGACAACTGTGGTAAACAACTGAGTAGGATATTTAATGCAGCGTAATGGTCCGTTCACACCAAGATTTGTGATAGCGTCTGATATTGGCTATTCACACCAATCGATGGATTATACAGCATTCGCCCACACAGACGCTAAAAATTGGTTCCAAACCAGTGGCGGATCCAGGATTTCCCGTAGGGGGCGCCAACCTCATAGGGGGGCGCCAACTCCCGAGGCAGCTACATTTCGAAAATTTGTATGTCAAAACGAAAGAATCTGGACCCTTAGGGGGGGCGTGCACCAGCAGCGCCCCCTGGATCCGCCAATGCAAACCCATTTGTAGTTAGCATCTGTGTCTAAACCCTATCCAGATGCTATTGCAGATGCTATTGCTAAGTGCAGTGTGAATAGTCCCATATACAATAATACCGAACCAATCGCAGACGCTAATTTTGGTGTGAACAGATCATAAATCTTAAATCAAATGTTCCAGATTCATTAAAAGAAAGCGACTAAAAAGAAAGCTGAAAATGGCCCTCGAATAAAAACGATAAGCAAAGCAAAATGTAAACTTAGCAAAGCTACAAGAAAATGTGGTTCACCGTTTAAGTATCGTCAGATTTTTCCCAATAGAGACTTTCATAATACACTGACAAATAAACGACAAATAAACGATTGTATCTTCTTTTGCATTTATGCAAATGAAGCCAAAGGATAACACAATTTATTCTACTCATCTTTACAATGAATTTGTAAGTTTCTGAGCTAAACATAGGTCTTTGTGGACCTGAGCTCATTTGGCATTTTGGCAAATAAATATTGTTATGTAACCGGTATGTCAAAATAGTCCCAAATGATGCCCCGTGTTGGTTTTTCCACTTTCTAATTAATTCTAATTAATTTCCTATTATCTTAAATTGTTCAAAGTTAAAACCCACACCTACAGAGTAAATAGAAACCCAAAGAGTTAAACACACAACAGTCTGCAAACCCCAATATGTGTTTACTATGCTACAGGCTAACAGCTGATAAGCATGGGTATTGTATTACCAAGCAGGGTTTTCTGCAAGATTCCCAGTAGCACCACCCCTACTACATATTATACACATAATGTTCAATTATGTTTAATTAATTAACTTTGGCAATTAGTACAATTATGAAATTAACCATATACACATATTTTAGGTGCTCTTTCACATCAGGGTGTTGGTTCTAAGATTTCTATAATTACAAGGTGATGAATCATGAAAGCTAATTAGCCCAATTATAAATTAAGTGGTAATACCTAATTTAGGTGCTCTTTCATGTCAGGGTGTGGTTCTATGATTTAGACCATAATTTCAAAGTTATACATATAAGTGTACTCCTTAGAAATAAGGGTACACCACTGAAACAAAATAAAGCCAGACAAATCCAGACCTTGATTCTTGGAACAGAGAGCCTATATCTTTAAGATCAGTGGGGTGATCATAATATGGCCTATAGTGTACACCACAGAATTCATACAGGACTGTACTCTATAAAATACATTTCCATTGGTTAAAATCTAAGGCAGGAACTGTATCAGTAAGATCAGCTGTAATTACCTAATTATCATAGTCTGGTATTATTAGCCAATTGTGTACTCCATAGAATTCACCCAGAGACTGTACTCCATGCAGCAAATAAAATAAATTATTCTATTGGTTGAATCTGCATGGATACAGCCTTGAACTGACCTTGAACTAAATTAACCATTGCCTTGTACTGTGTACTCCTTAAAGTAATGGCTTTTAATTGAATAAATCCCATAAAATTTTACAATAGTCTGGGTAGGTGGACCCTGCTTTTTGGTCCCTGACGGGCCCCAAGCCTACATAAGCAGCCACTGTCAAGGTTGGGCATTCTTGAGTTTTGCAGGACAGGGAAGCCACATCACTTGGTTTCCTTGAACAGAAATTATTGAAAATATACTTTAGAAAATACAACTTGAAGCTGCAATTGTGGAAGGCTTGGATGCTTGAAACACAGAGCTACACTTTACTCAGGATAAACCTGACTGGGTTTAAATGCCTTTTGTGGTACCAGGTTTCATTAACTGAACTGGTATTCAATTGGTGTTTGAATTTGAAAAGAATTACTGAGAATATTTAGCTACTGTTTAGTGAAGTACTGTAATGTAAAAGGAGAGGAGTTGACTTTGTATTCAGGAAAGGGAACAACATTGTCAATGGTTAATAACAAATGGTAACATTGTTGATGGTTTGGTTTTACTGATTGATTATTGTTCTCAAGTCTACGTGTGAATGTGTCTTGTGATAAATGGTATAGAACTTAAATGATTTTTGGTTTGAATTGTTGAGACAGAACTCGATGAGTTGTGGTGTTTACTGACTTGAATTACTTGGACTATTGTCAATGCCTACTGGTCTATTGGATCCCTTCAGTCCCTTGTTCTAAAAGAGCATCGGTGGCTGCTGGATATCCAATACACCCCACAGGGTATTGATGAAAGCCTAAAGTGGTTTAAGTTTGTACACTTTAATAGTTGGCTTTGACAATTGAAAACTCATGGCCACAATGCAACATGGAGGTTCCACCAAGATACCTTTATGGTATCAGGTCTAAATTCAAAAAATTCAAACTGTTTATTGCAAGACATTTGTGATATGGGTTATAAATGTGTATGAATGTACATGTAGTTTGTTATATGATTGATCCTTGTTATATGTGGCATCATAAGTGTGCCGGGATAGCTAAATGTAATTGCTGAGGCTTTGTCTGAGTTACTTGTCTTTAAATTTAAGAGTGTGTTCAGTAAATGTCTAGTAAGTGTCCCGTGAAAACTGTTGTCTTCAATGTGTATAAGAGGAAGTTTTAAAGAGATTGAGTGGAAGTTTAAAGAAGCATAAATGAAGTATGAATGTGGGGGAGAGCATATGTCAGCAAAAGAGGGAGAACAACAAATCAATCTACTAAATTTCAAAATTTAGAAATTGCTTAGTTAACAGTGTTAACTAGTGATTTCATAAAGCCTTGTTGTAAACCACTATAGTTGTTCAACAAAAACTTAGAAAAATTCATAATTTCTGGACTTAGCAAAATTCAGCATTGTCTGAACTTAGAAAATTTCAGAAGTCTTCTAAACTTAGAAAATTTCTGAATTATTTGGACTTAGCAAATTTCACATTACAGAACTTAGAGAATTCTCAACATAAGGAGAAAACTTAGGAAAAATTTCAGGACAAGTCAAGACTTGAAGAATTTTCAGATGTGATGGGACTTAGAATGATTATGAGTTGTATTAAAATTCTCAGAATTTTCTAAGTCCTGCATATTCAGAGAATTGGAGTCAAGACACAAAGAGCTGCAAACAACTTTCAACATAAATCAGAATATAAGAAAATATTCATCACAAGTCAACACTTAGAAATTTCTCAAGTGTTGGACTTAGAAATGTTCAGCATTGAGAAACTTAGAATTTTTCTATCATATGACAAAACTTAGAAAATTTCATGAAAAATCACAATTTAGAAGATTTTTAGTTAGGTTGGGACTTAGAAATATTTTGAGGCTGTTGGACTTAGAAAATTTTTAGAAAGTTTCAACTTAAACATTTCTGGCTTCAGACTTAGAAATTTTTGAAGTGAATTTAGACTTAGACTTATTTTAGGTCTAGACTTAGAAATTTTTCAAAAGATTTTAGCATAGTAGAACTTAGAATTTTTTTCCATACAGGGAAAAACTTGAAAAAACTTAGAAATTTTTCTTCAAGTCAAAACTTAGAAAGTTTTCATGACAACTCACAACTTAGGAAAATTTTTAGCTGGGTCTGAACTTAGAATTATTTTGTGTTTGGACTTAGAAATATTTTGAGTCATCTGGACTTAGAAAGTTTTTGAAACTTCAAGACTTAGAATATTTTTGAAAGATTTTTAGACTTAGAAAATTTTTGGTCTGGACTTTGAAAAATTTTCAGTTGAGATTAAATTTAGATTTATTTTAGGTTTGGACTTAAACAATTTTAAATTGAATTGAAACTTAGAATTTTTTTTTGAATTCAACTTTGAAAATTTTTGGAACTTGACTTAAACTTAATGGATGCTTGTGCAGAGGAACACCACAAACAATGGTTATCCCTGGGCCTCATCTCTGCATTGGTACCTTGAGTTTGAGGATCAAAATTATGCATTCATTTCAAGTTGAATTAAATTAAAGTTGAACTCAATTGAATTTAAGTTGAAGTTAGTTTAAGATTTTTACTTAGTTGGATTTGAGCTGAGGTTAGTTTGGATTTTAATTTAGCTTGAGTTTAATACTGAGTTGTTTGGGGAAATTTAATTCAACTTTAGAAATTTTTCAGTTTTGGTTTAAACTTTGGAAATTTTAATGAAGTTAACTCAAACTTGTTGGATGCTACAGAGGAACGCCACAAACAATGGTTATCCCTGGGCCTCATCTCTGTATTTGTATCCCAAGTTCAAAATTCTAAAAGAAGTTAATTGAACTTAATTGAAGTTGAACTGATTTGAAGTTGAATTGAATTGAAGTTGAAGTAAATTGAAGTTGAAGTTGAAGTTGATAATAGACTTAGACTTATATTAAATTGAAGTCAAGTTGACTTGAAGTTGAAATTGGTTTTAAAATTTTTTTAGACATAGATTGAAGTTGATACTGAATGGTTTGGAAGTGTGAATGGGACAACAGTCAATGTGTACTACAACTAGAACCAACAGGTAATAGTATAGCTAAATAGGTAGCAAGTAGTATAGAAGTAGTATAGATTACTAGCACTAAAGACCATAGGTCTTGGTTAACTTATTAAGTTACCTTAAACATACAACTAGGTAGCTAGGTATTCCCCCTCATACAGCAAACATGGCTAGTGGTGATGAAGATGATGACAAAGTGTCTCATCATAAACATTTTTATTGGTCACTTAGGGACATTCCTAAATTTGAAGGGAAAGATGAACAACCATTTTTACAC
Organism: Theonella swinhoei; assembly: GCA_963970385.1. Classification (NCBI taxonomy): domain Eukaryota; kingdom Metazoa; phylum Porifera; class Demospongiae; order Tetractinellida; family Theonellidae; genus Theonella; species Theonella swinhoei. The sequence goes on from CAXANZ010000056.1 coordinate 5,801, forward strand.
CTTATGGAGTTTGAAGACTATCTAGTAGCTTCAGGTGTAAGGGTAGAGCCAGAAGAAATAAGAGGCAATATGGTACAGCCAGATTATCAAGACATTGTTAACAAGTTCAAAGCATCACTCAAAAGTAATGCAAGAATTTGGTTTAGAATGTACATAGAGAAAAGAGTACCAGAGTTACATTCAGCAGATGGATGGAAGGCAGTAAAGGAAAAGTTCCTTGCTTATTTCAATCCTGTAGGTAGTACAAAAGAACAACAAATAAAAGCATGGAAAGAAATGGTATGGAAACCTGAGGAAGAGAAACTAACAGATTTTGTATTTAGATTTAGTCAGTTAGCATATGAACTTGGTTACTCAGATGAACAACAGATATCACACTTTGTGTTGTGTATACCTAAGGGACTGTACTTGTATTTGAAAGATGCACAAACAGTACCAGATGCAGTAGAAAATCTTAGAAGGGGTATAGCATTAGGAGGCTTAGATACTTTTAGTTCAGCCCCTAAAATAGTAGATCATCACAGCAGAATAACAGTACCATTACCAAAAAGGAGAGAAAACACAATAGAGTTCATAACAAAAGATACACTTAAAGCTGTAAAAGAAACAGTACAGGATTCAAGATATCAGAACTTAGTGAGGCTACTTGATAAGATGGGTGATAGGTTAGCAAATGTAGTGGATGTGGTTGAAGATTTTCAAAGAAAACAGTCTTCAAGTAATGGAAACAGAGAAAGATCAAACAGTAGAGATAGAGACTATTCAAGAGATAACTACAAGAATAGAGATAGAGAAAGAAGGGACAGTAGAGACTACAACAGAAATAGAAGTAGAGATGACAGCAGAGGGAAAGATAAACCTAACTTAATCAATGAAAGAGATAGAAGAAAGAACCAACAAAGATCTAGAACAAGTCAAAGACACTTTGACAACAATGAATTTTGTAACTACTGTGACAGAACAGGTCATACAACACATAGATGTTATAAACTAGAGAACTATCTGAAGAGGAAAGGTAAGAAGATAACCTTACATGAGGAGGATGATGCTCAAGAGATAGCACAGATGGTGCAAGACCTGAACACAAACTCCACAGTCTAAAGGTAAGAAACTCAACAAACTTTTAAAGGATTCCTTGAGCGTCGGAGGTAATCCTAAAAGATGTCCAAAACCATGTCCATCTGTAAATTATAATGACAAGCCTAGTGTACATTTATATTCAGAAACTGGTGATACAATTGCCTGCAAAGAAAAGATTCATCCTGTAAAATTAAAAGAGAATACAAAGGTTGAATCTAAAGATTTGATTGAATCTGACATTGACCTTGTAGAAATTTTTAAAACTATGTATTAAGAAAAGAATGAAGATAGTTTTTATCAAAATATGGAAGGCAGTGATCAGATTCATACTTCATTGTTTAGTGATAAAGTATTCCTAAATGAAGATTGGCACAAACACACATGCACTGAGTCATGTGCTGCCATAGGGAATGCAAGGCATGGATGCGAGTCACTTGGGACAGATATTCAGAGTATCAGGGAAATTGATGACTCAGGTTGTACAATGTTATCTGAAAATGGTAACATGTTGGCAAATATGACAGGGAGTAGTATCCTGGAGAGTACTGATCACACTAATCAGGTGAAGCCTGGAAATTTGTCAGATAGGTTCATCCTCAGTGATGGAGAACTTTACAGTGAGGACTTTTCTAAATCAGAGTCTGAGAATTTTGAAAGTGATTCTGATGATGATTGGGAGTCATGTATGAGTTCAGTAGAGGAGGATGAATGTTTCTATGATGCAGTTAGCCTTGATAATTCCCAGGACATGTCTTATTACTCTTTTCCCACCAGGTCACTGAATTCAAAAACAAATCTGAGTGGGCTGGCTATGGACTGTAAGCAAATTTCAAAATTTGATCAAGTCCCTGAGCTCAATGAGACATACTTGATAGAAAACAAGAAACAATTGAACAATGATGATAGCTCTTTGGAAATGTTGTCTGACATGATGGAAAAGGAGACACATGTTGACAGTGTTTCTTCTGATGAGCAAACAGACATAGGCCAGATAATAAATGATAATGTTAAAGACCAATCAGAAGTATACAGGAGAGCTGAAGAAGCCATCTCTGGCTTATCACAAAGTAACCAGTGTAGGTTAGGTAAGTCAGATTGGAAACCTGGTACTCCATTGCCTGCCACAAAATCTGATAGGCAGAGTCAGAAGGTAGGTTTAGGGAATCTATCACTAAATTCTCCTAATATAGTTTCTCCTAACATAGTTGCAGGAAATATGTTTCAAGATTTAGATGGCAATTCAAAATGTGAACCCTTAAATGAGTTTGGTATTTGGTCAAACTTTGTTGAAATTTTGGACTTTGTGAAGGCTGGATTAGATAGTTCAGTCACCTGTTCATATGACCTGAAAAGACATCAAAATTCAAAGATCAAATATTTTGATGCAGCCTTCTCAAATGTACCTAACATTGAAAACATTTTAGCAGATCAAAACTACAACTCAAAGAAAGAAAACTTTGATGCTGCAAACTGTAATAAGCCTAATGTTTCTGCATTTTTACAAACCCCTGCTAGAATAACACAGAAGTGTCTATTCAGTGTTTGTGAATAAAAAGGTAGTCCAGTTCTGGTCTACTAATTGTTTGTTAGACCAGTTTTCTGGATGAACCTATTTGTGTGATGGTGATTGCTATATTATTTAGAATGGCACACCAAAAGCAACAATCTGTGAGGGAGATCTGAATTTATTTCAGGATCTGATGAGATTGTATTTTCATGCAATAATGTAAAACCCTACTATATTTCCTTAATGAAACATGGGTTGAACAGAGCAGAAAGATACATAGAAACTCTGCATGACACTATGTGCAGAAACCTCACAGGAAGAAAACATATGGCTTATGTCTCTATTACTTGTGTTGCTCTACTAGTTGAGTAGTGAGCAATGAAAACACAAGTTACAAAAGTAACAGGATATTGTCCTTATAAAAATGGTTTTCCATTGTGAACAAATAATGTTCAAATCAATAAGCAATGATGGACCACAGGATCATAGAAAAGGGAATCTATGAACAAAATACCCAATGGGTAAGAGAAAGGGGAAGATATCCAAACAAAGAGACATTTGCAGTAAGAGAACTAGTTTTAGTCTATGGTTTTCTAGGATCAAATAGGATAGAATCCATTTAATGGATAGGATAGAAACTGAGTGAGACTAGACAGGAAAAACACATTATCTGTGTTTTGTCTGGTATGGAATAGTAATTCCTGAAAGGATCCCATAGAAATAGGCTAGAATAGTATTACAAAATCCTAAAATAATTTAGGTAAGGAAAGCCACTTCTTAGTAATGACATGTGGCAAATGAAAATGTATAACCTAGACATTGGTTTAAAGGTAGATGAACTACCACTTTCCTCAAAAATTGAGGAAAATATATTTGTCAATATGTAAAATGGATAAAAGTTGTAGTTAAGCAAACATATAATACCTACAGTATATTTCATTATATCTGGACAAATTGAATAAGTTGTTTATCTGAAAATTATGACTATAGGCAGAAAATTGGACATATTGCAAGATACTGTCATAAGTTTCATATAAAATGTCATTTTGCATGGAGCAAATTTCCATGTGAAACTGTAAAAATAATAGTTTTCATAAAATTTCATATTTTGTATAAAATGTTGTTTTGCATGAATTAGAATTTCATGTGAAACATGTAAGATGTGAAAACATGCTGCATGTAAAATAGTCATGTAAACATGGTACATGTACATAGCCATGTGGAGACATGTTACATGTAAATAGCCATGCAAACATTATTTTCTGATTTTATGTACACACCAAAAGAATTCTTTTATTTTGAAAGTTGGAAAAGTGGCACTGGTACAAGAATTTGTGGCAAGAATTGAATAGTTTCAGATTTAATAATCATGGTAAAATTTTCTTCTCATTTATTTCAGTTGAATAGTTGAACAGTTGAATAGCAATAATTATCATGTTTAGTGAGCATTTGTAGGAAAAGATATTTATAGAATACTAACATGTACTAACATGTACAAAAATCAACATGAGCAAGATTGTAAATACTAGTAACATGGCTGAATCTCATTGGGTGTGCTGAGCCAGAGCAGCCATTACATGAGTGCTGTTTTGGTCCAGGCAGCCAACAAGAGGCAGCCCATTACAGCAAGAGAGCTGAGAATCCATTGGTTACTGGAAAGAAACATAGTCAGAGAGACAATTAGAGAACCAATAGGAGAACAGGATAATGAAAGGCTTAAGAACAGACCATGTGTGTTTATTGTTCTCATCTGTCTGAAGCATGTGACTATGAACCATGTTAGACAGTGGAGATCAAGAAATATATAAGGACAAAACCCCAGAACTTAATTCCCATTCTTTCCTTGAAAACTCACTGAGGAACATCTGTATAAACTGCATACTACATACCAAACAATTGGTATTTCAGGTTAGTAAAATGTTGTTTTCCTTACTTATTCTTTCTATAAAATGTTGGCAAAAGGAAACTGGTTGAGGAAAATCTAAAAGTAAGTATATGAATATTATATTAAACCATCAACACATGTGATCATGAAATGATTTGACTAGTGTTTGGTATGCATAGGCAAGCATTGCCTACTATACAAAAGAAATATCACATAGGTTGAGCTACAACAAAATATTGGTTAATATTTGGTAACATCTTAGCTATAGGGTAATGGCATTCATCATACAATACAACCAGTATTGGTGAATTTTTATCCAACAACATCCAACTATTAGACTTTGAATTTATTCACTGTTTACTATTCAGTCTTACATTATGGCTTAACTGAATTTTGAAATCATTAACTTAGGACTAAATTAACATTTATTTACAACTGTATGCATTCACTGCAAGTGAATTAGTTCGTAACTGGACAAATTACTTGGAAATTCAGAAGACATACAATAATTTCAAAATTTTCTTTGAAAATTTTTATAACCAGGCATTGGTACTTTGAAACTTTGAAAATATTTTGAAATTTTCTAAACTTAGGTCTTACTTGATTTGGACTTTGAAATTTTTTCCAAATCATCTGGACTTTGAAATTTTTCCAGTTCATTTGGACTTTGTAAATTTTTCAAATTGTTTTGAGGTTCAGTTGATTTGAATTGGACTTTGAAAATTTTTAATAATTTTTCAAATTTTGTTTTTACTTTAATGGAATTTTATTTTATTATTCAGTCAAAACATTTGACTAAACTTGTAACTATAAGTTACTAATCCACCTATGATTTCATTATTTTGCAATACAATGCAATAGTTTTAAGTCTATATGACTTAGATCTACATATGGCTTCAACCCTCCAATGTCAGAAAGCTTTTAGGAACAATAATTCTTATTATAGATTTGCTTTAACACTAAAATAAAACCAGTTAGTTACTGATGTTTACAATCATGCAAGATGAAAATGTGGATCTGGAAAACAATGTGACAGTTGTATAACCAACACAATTGGAAGTGATTCTGACTGATCATGATCAGAGCACAGTGACTTTCAATAAAGATTGAGTGTATGTTTAATTTAGTAGAAGTATTCAAAGCTACATAATAATTTAATACAATCATTTCATTATCTTGAATTAATTTGATCAGCCAAGGAAGCCCTGTTAATAATGAACTATTATAGTAAAAACTGTTTATTTTGTACATGATTTGTACCCTTTAGTATCAACTATTCAACTACACCAGCAAATTATGGAATCACAACCATCCACAAGTACTACTACATCAACAACAGTAACCCAAGACAACATGCCTTCATCACAGAGTGCTTCTGTTGACAAGACACCCACTTCATCCAATACAGATCCCACATTATCCATACCCAATCCCACCTATTTTCCTTTGATCCAACAGCATATGACAAATGCTGCTACTATCAGCTCCACCTTGGGTGAAGTAACACCAACATCCATCCCAACTGAAGGTTCCACATCTCATGCTGCTGAATGGAGAAGAACCAATAGAAGAGCTACAGAGAACAAAACATGAGGTTTCATGATGATGAATAATGTTGAACAGAGCCTACCAAACCAGACAAGAACATTGTTTGCACCTGTTGGCATAGCAGAAGACCTAGCCAAAATTCAACTGATCCTGTGTGAAGAAATAAAGACTGAGATCCATGCAGTGAAAGAATCCATCACTACTATTCCATTTGATGATGTGCAAAGGAAAATTGCTGATGTCACTACACTACTAGAAGAAAGAATGACCAAGCTTGAAGATCAGTGCAGTAAATTGAAAGACATTCTGAAGCAGAGAACCAGACAAAATTACACTGCAAATCCAACTCTACTGGAGCAATGGAATCCTGGTAGCATATTGATGAAACACAGCCTATGGACAACACTGAGACTGGTGCTGAATAAAGTGGCCTCAGAGAACATGATAGACTTATTTCCATCAGATGGGCAACAAAGACCAAGTATATCAACACAACAAGAGAAGCAGTACAAAGTACTAACAGAAGTGATGACAGATATACCATCAATGTGGGTTCCAACAGGAAGATGAAGTAACAGAACTTGACAATTATGAAGACTTTCTGAAGGTACTACATTACCACACATCCATGGGTAGTGTGTCCACTATTCAACTTACCCACTTCATCATGCTGATGGTCTACATGTCATTCTGTAGACTTAACCATTACACCAGTTGCATGACAGATGAAGAAGCTGTTTTACTGACGATAGCAGTGCAGATGACTCTGGTAATCATGGCATTTAAAACTACATTTTCCATGAAGGGAGGTCACAAATTAATCAACTCCTACTTCCAGTCATTACCATCAGAAGTCAGAAGAAATATCCATGTTGTTACCATCAAGTACATGGAACAGGAGTGTACATGCCAAAATCATGTGCAATGTGACTTCAAGCCTACTCTCTTAACATCACAAGTGGTGCTGCCTAGCTATGAACATTTCTTACAACATCGTCAGCTGACAGATATGACCAAGAAAATCTCCAATGAGACTGATGTACTGAGTCAATATGGCAAGACTATCTTAATGCTGATTCTGGCAAGAGTAAATGGCTATTACAATCCATACATACCACAAACCATGATGGAAGAAGAAGCTAAAACCATGCATGGAGAAGTTTTCAGCCCAGCTGAGAAGGAATTCTTCAAACATAGATTACAAACCCAATATCCCAAGATTGGTGACAGTGAGGTCAAAACAGCCATAGGTCTACTGGCTGAACAGAAAGCAGCTAATTGCCCTTGTCTGGTGCACACTGATCAAAGAGACTATGAATGGATTGTCTTCAACAGACAACCTGACAGAACATCCTATGAAGGAGATGAAGAAGAGGTAACCCCAATGAGCAAAATGTCAGATGATGAAGACTTTTTCAGTAATGAAGTTGAAGAAACCATACCTACTTCCACATCTGATGAGAGAGCCCCAGTGGAACAAGACATCCAAGATGAAAAAATAAAAGTGACTACAAAAACAACTTTAGAAGAAGCTGAATTTTCTTCTGCTGAACTTTCTGTTGGTTGCAAGACCACAGCTAAACCCCAGATGTCTGAATCCATGTGTGAACCAACCCTACACTCCAGGGACAATTCTAAATCCAAGTCTACAACCCAGAAGGAGAGTGAACAGGAAAAGAAGAAAAATGACAGTAAACCTGATGATACCCCTATGGACATTGAGGTTGACACCAAAGAAGATGAAAACAAAATACCACTGAGCACAACTATGAAAGAGAAAGGTATATGGTTGTACTGTACTAGTACCAAAGGCAAAACCTACTACTTTAAGTATTTTAAAGCTTATGCAGGTGATCATAGGATGCTTGTGAAGGATGACTATGGAGAACCCATCAAATGCCATTGTCCTGAAGGCAAGATACATCATTTGCAGTGTCCATGGTACCATCCAGATGTCATTTACATCATTGATTTCCAAGGAGATCTTTCATCTATTGAACTAGCTGCCCAGCAGAAAATCTACAACATCTATAAAGATACCATTCACAATCCATCAGAAAATTGTGGTTGTGGAACAGCAGCTGAAGTAGCTTACATGGGCCATAATACTGCATGTTTTAAATTTCAATACATCCATGAGAGAGAGTCATATGAAGTACTTCTTGCCATTCTCCAGAAGTCAGAGAAGGTTACTGGATGTCCAACAAGCAGACAGAAGAAATCAAGACTTCAGTCTTCTAAACATGATGCAGAGGCCAGAGATGATTCAGAAGAGCCACCTGTGGTTCAGAAGACACCAGAAACTAAAGAAATACCATTCAAAATGTCATCAGTATAAAAAGCCAGATTCCTTTCCACTAGTAGCAGATACAGCTAAATCAACATCAATTGCTGCCCTACTAAATGACTAATAATAACCAACCATATAATTAATCCTCCAAATAACCCTCCAAATTCCTTCCCTAATCTTTTCATAATCTTGTCACAGACTCTGTGCAAAACACTGATCATTCATGTAAAAAGGCATAAGAAGAGGAAAAGCCACCAGGAACCAACAATCAGAATAACAAGGGTGTGTAAAATTTGTATCATTATAAATGTTCTTTAAATGACTGTCTGATATTTTATTGCCATATTATGTGATGACATGCTTTAACAACTTATAAACATGTAATTTTGTTCTTATATATTCTATTTTCATATATTTGTCTTATATGTAGTAATCCAACAAAATTATTTTGGGCACAGTAAAATATCCTATTAGGTCTATGTAAATGCAGAAATACTGAGTTTGGGTCATATATATATTTATTAAATTTGTAAGACAAATATATGTAGTAATTCTATGAATGTTTGTTTTGGTCATAAGATATTATATTCTACATCAAATATACTTCTAATTCTACCATGTTCATATTGAAATAATGTTTTTATTGTTTGCTGAAGAGTTATTTTACAGAATGGTTAAGTGTTGAGTTAGAAAGAAATTGGGAAATAGTAGTTTAGTACAGCAAAATTTGCAAATAATGGAAAATTGTAATTCTGAAACTTATCCTGAATGATTTGCAGGGTTGATCTGCACAAATGTACAAAATATATATATTTTTGCTCTTTCTAATAATGGTTTAGAATTTACATGATTTTGGTACAAAACATTAAATTGTTATTTCTAACATGTTTATTCTACAGTGGAGTGTGTTCATGTAAAAATAAATTTTCCAGAGTGTTGTTTCATTATATTACCATGTTAACATGTTCTTATATGTTCTAACATGTTGTTACATGATGTTACATGTTCTTACATTATGAATGTTATACCAAATATCTATCATGTATTCATAGACAAATGCACATTCATTTTTAAGGTACCCTCCATATTTTATTTAGCTTTCTATGTAATATTTTGGACCTAAATATTTTATCCAATGTTTTTCTTTTCTATTTCCAGCACAAATGACTTTGCATTTGTTAATCATATTTTAATAGTATCACTATGGTATTATCCTAGTCTTTAGTAATTTTATTTTAATTTCATTTTTAATCAGTTAACTAGTCTATACCTTGTGTGTGTTGACAAAATTTTATTTCACTTGTGTGAGTCACATAATTAACATCAATTTTGTTAACTTTGTTAACAAACTCCAGGGATGTTATATATACAGGTCTATTTTGACATGTTAATTATGTTTTAGTAGGCAAATTCTTATAACCCTGAATTTACCTTTACACTCCAGGGATGTTATGTAACTGGTATGTCAAAATAGTCCCAAATGATGCCCTGTGTTGGTTTTTCCACTTTCTAATTAATTCTAATTAATTTCCTATTATCTTAAATTGTTCAAAGTTAAAACCCACACCTACAGAGTTAATAGAAACCCAAAGAGTTAAACACACAACAGTCTGCAAACCCCAATATGTGTTTACTATGCTACAGGCTAACAGCTGATAAGCATGGGTATTGTATTACCAAGCAGGGTTTTCTGCAAGATTCCCAGTAGCACCACCCCTACTACATATTATACACATAATGTTCAATTATGTTTAATTAATTAACTTTGGCAATTAGTACAATTATGAAATTAACCATATACACATATTTTTAGGTGCTCTTTCATGTCAGGGTGTTGGTTCTAAGATTTCTATTAATTACAAGGTGATGAATCATGAAAGCTAATTAGCCCAATTATAAAATTAAGTGGTAATACCTAATTTTAGGTGCTCTTTCACGTCAGGGTGTTTGTTCTATGATTTAGACCATAATTTCAAAGTTATACATATAAGTGTACTCCTTAGAAATAAGGGTACACCACTGAAACAAAATAAAGCCAGACAAATCCAGGACCTTGATTCTTGGAACAGAGAGCCATATCTTTAAGATCAGTGGGGTGATCATAATATTGGTCAATAGTGTACACCACAGAATTCATACAGGACTGTACTCCATAAAATACATTTCCCATTGGTTAAAATCTAAGGCAGGGAACTGTATCAGTAAGATCAGCTGTAATTACCTAATTATCATAGTCTGGTATTATTAGCCAATTGTGTACTCCATAGAATTCACCCAGAGACTGTACTCCATGCAGCAAATAAAATAAATTATTCTATTGGTTGAATCTGCATGGATACAGCCTTGAACTGACCTTGAACTAAAATAACCATTGCCTTGTACTGTGTACTCCTTAAAGTAATGGCTTTTTAATTGAATAAATCCCATAAAATTTTACAATAGTCTGGGTAGGTGGACCCTGCTTTTTGGTTCCTAGAGGGTCCCAAGCCTACATAAGTGGCTGCTGTCAAGGTTGGGTATTCTTTGGGTTTTGGCAGGACAGGGGAAGCCACATCACTTGGTTTCCTTGAACAGAAATTATTGAAAATATACTTTAGAAAATACAACTTGAAGCTGCAATTGTGGAAGGCTTGGACGCTTGAAACACAGAGCTACAATTTACTCAGGATAAACCTGACTGGGTTTAAATGCCTTTTGTGGTACCAGGTTTTCATTAACTGAACTTGTATTCAATTGGTGTTTGAATTTGAAAAGGAATTACTGAGAATATTTAGCCACTGTTTAGTGAAGTACTGTAATGTAAAAGGAGAGGGAGTTGACTTTGTATTCAGGAAAGGAACAACATTGTTAATGGTTAACAACAAATGGTAACATTGTTGATTATTTGGTTTTACTGATTGATTATTGTTCTCAAGTCTACATGTGAATGTGTCTTGTGAATAAATGGTATAGAACTTAAATGATTTTTGGTTTGAATTGTTGAGACAGAACTCGATGAGTTGTGGTGTTTACTGACTTGAATTACTTGGACTATTGTCAATGCCTACTGGTCTATTGGAACCCTTCAGTCCCTTGTTCTAAAAGAGCATCGGTGGCTGCTGGATATCCAATACACCCCACAGGGTATTGATGAAAGCCTAAAGTGGCTTAAGTTTGTACACTTTAATAGTTGGCTTTGACAATTGAAAACTCATGGCCACAACGCAACAATATGTTATAGCCTAAGTTTCAAGATACTATACAAAGTACATAAATGTAATTCAAATCCCAAAGCAAACAAAAGTTCACACGAAATTTGGATAAGTATAAAATAAGAAGTCCCATGTGTCGCAAATTTAAAATTATAGGGGTTACCATTCCTTGCAAGTGGTCTTTTGTGAAACACGCGATTTTCATATGAGTGATTTTCGTGAAAACTGGCGGTTTTCATGAAATCCTTATTTTTAGTCTTGTGCCAGATAGGTATTGTAGTTAGCCTTGTTGAAAGAGGAGGAGATTGTACCCATTGGTGACCAACAGTGTTAGGTCTGGTCACCAATGTGCACAGACTCCTCCTCTTCAACATGACCTAACTGCAAGACATATCTGATTGCTAGACTATGCAAAATTTTCCAGCAAAATGAGGTTTAGGCTCATCACCAAGTGTTGGTCTTTCGTATACTAAAACGAAAGACCAAAATTGTCCATAAATTAGAGATTAAACGTGAGTTCTTTTTGTGTGCTTAGGCCTAGTAAAGATGCACATGTGCATGAAATATGAAGCCTCTATGATTAAATGTACAAGCAGACATAGGTCATATTGACTTAATATTTCATGTGCATACTAGGACCGTATTCCCCCAAGATATGAAGTTTCTACACTGCTGTTAGTGGAAAAGGCAGGTGTACCACCAGACGTGACCCTTAAGTTCACCGCGCACAAGCAAGTAAGAGTGCTTGAAAGAGAACGACCCTAGCATTAAAACCCATGGGGAGGTCACATAAAGTCCAAAATAAGGCCAATCAGTGGCCCCACAAAAATGACCCTGGTCCAATAAAAATATGAAAAAAAGAAACAAAGTATCTGTGATCAAACCGGGATGATGACTGCAACACCAATGACAATGATGACGACGATTACGACACACGAAGGACAATTCATAACTGCATAGGCTCTTGAAACGAACCAAAAATCATTTCCATTTAGAATACGACAGAGTAAACAATTTGCAACCGAAAAGTAAAATTTATTTGAGTGATTGACGACAACAACGACATGGGAGACCAATC
>CAXANZ010000062.1:0-37063 GCA_963970385.1 Theonella swinhoei
CCCCCTCTCTTTAATAGAAGGGGGGTGTGGCCTGCCGCTCACGTGAGATCACGTGCATCAGTGAAGAGTACGACCATTTTTTTGGAAAAATTTAAGTGCTTCACGCATGCGTAAAGGAGTACGAGCCTTTTTTGGAGTTGGCGTATGCGGAATTTGGGCGAAAAGGCCGTGTCACGGAATGCGGGGTGCGCAGCCGGGGCGCCGGTGGTTTCCCCACATTTCTTCTTATATAAAGTCAATTAGCGAGCGTTACACGGTTACACCCACTGCACATAAATTCCCCCTACTGTTTATGCATACCAACATAAGACCCATTTTATACGCAAAACTAATTGGCTTTAACTGTAAATTTAATACTTTACATACACTCGAGCCCCTAGCGAGGACATTCCAGAAAATAACAACCCATTGACTAATACCTGGCTATACACAATGGAATGTGCATACTTTGGGGTGTAGTGGATTTCCCTACTACCAAGTCAGTGCTCAGTAATCTAAGGTTGAGAGAGGGTGGTGAAATGCTAAGTATGAAAAATACATGGGCCGGCTCCATAGAGCGTCCGTAATCTCCCAAACGTGCGCTTGTGCATATCTTTGTCCTGTCGTCATTTAGGTGGTTTCTCCTAGAGTACGGACTGGATACTAAGGAAGCGGATATGACACTACATGACCCACATCCTGCCCCACCGGAAACGCCCTCCCTATAAAAACATACCGCGGCGTTTGGAAAAGCAGGTAGGCGCGGGCGTCTGTGAGTATTCAGGAGTACCAGCAACAGGTGCCAAGCCAACAGCAACACACGTATATTTTTTGCAGGGACAACTGGTCCCAACTGTCAATCAAAAATCAGACACATGGCCGAATGCACAACTAAATCCATCGACGTGGAATTGAAAAAAGCCAAGACCGAACATGTCCAGGCTCGCAGGGAGGCTTCCTATGCCGGTATCAGGGAGAGAAAGATAAAGCAGGAAGTAGAGCGTCTGGAAGAACGCAAAAGACAGTTGCTGGAATCGGAGGTGTATCAAAAGGTCGAACGTGACGCCAGACAGCGGTTCGATCACGGTGCCTGGGGTATTCTGCAAGAGGAGCTAAGAGAAGTGCTAAAAAAGTGGAACATGCACGGCTACAGAGTTTGCTGGCAAGAAGTGCAAGTCGGAGAGGACGAGTACGAGTATCACATGGTTATAGAAGAAGTGCACGAATTTTGTAACTGTGATATATGCAAAGGAGTGTATAGTACAGACAGTGATAGTGACTAGCTATTTTGTATGCAAAAATTGTAAGAGTTCAATATTTGTGCCACGAAGTGGATGGTTCAGGGCCGTAGTCTTCTATGCACGCTTGACACGTGTCTTCGAAACAGGGATTGCTGGGGCAGCAGAAGGGGTGGCCTAATTGATCTGCTTTCCGTTGTCGTTTGCGTATAAAAGCTGCCTCGTTCCATTCTTTGTATTTTTGGAAATTGGGGAAACCTTTATAACTGCCTTCTTTGTAGGTGGGTGTCGGAACTTTTTCTTTGGTAGTCGTGTCTGGTCTGTTGGAAGCCATGTCGAGATGTCGAAAGGGCTTGGCCGACACGAAAATTGACGGTATAGTGAAGATATATTGGAAGACTGGGAGAGACAGGCGTGCAGAGACGAAAAAGTTGTTGGAAGAACAGTTGGACGGTTTGAGAGACGGTTATAAGAGCAAGCTGCACCTTGCAGTGGGGCGTTTGGAAGCGGGAAACTTGCCGGTTGCAGTGTTTTCTGCGCACAGAAATTGCAAGCTGTGTTTTGAACCTACTCGTGTTTTTGTTTACGATTCCCACGGGATTTTCGTGTGTTTGCATTGCAGCGGCAATGAAATGTGTGCGTAGAGGGCGGCGCGCCAGTTACCGGGCATGGACTGGAAGGACGAAGTGTGCGAAGAATTCCAAAATTTGGATGAACAGCAAAAGAAAGAGTTTCTGGCCGTGCTCGTGTTGTCGTTTTTGTTGTCTGGAAAGGAAGAAGACGTGCGTGAAGTGTTGGATGAATGTTTGGCTAGGGATGGAGGGCGCACAGTCGACTCATCCGATAGTGGCCAGCTGGCACGAACGGACTGTGAAGGCGTGGGAAGAGACAAGCAGATTCATGCAGTCGTCGGGAGCGGGTCCTCAAGAGATGGTGATGGTGGTGAGGGATCACCTGTCCCTGGGAAGGACGAATCAGTTTAGACAGCCCGCTTTTTGCAGGGAAGAGACGCGCTTGCGGTTTTTTCAGGCGTGCAGTCGTTCTGGATTTCGTCAGGCCGTGTCCGAAGCGGCCATGAGAGACCACAATATACTAATGTATAGGAGATATCTGGTGTTGATGGGTGTAAAGGCATCTGTGGAGATGCTGCTGGGTGACGTGGAAGAAGAATTGAGTTGCATTCCGGACATGCTGCTGACTCCGGGTGGAAAGCTGTACTATCAAGGAGTGCAGAGTATAGATTGTATGCAAGTTCCAGGCTGGGGCATCAAATAGAGTTGTTTACGGCTTAGATTTGGGTATTTCTCGTGTTATTCCTTTGAGACGTGTTTACGAAAGTGTTTTTTATCTCTGTTGTATTTGGGAAGTGTTTACGAAAGTGTTTTTTATCTGTGTTGTTGGTTTGAGACCTCTTTATGAAAGTGTTTACGGCTTGGGAGTTGTTATCAGCATGACTAAGCTTTGGGAAGTGTTTACTCGAAGGGCGAAAGTATACGAAAGTAGTTGGGAAAAGCTCTAATAAGCAGTGTAGCATTTTATATGCCAGCTGCAGAGTTTAAAAGGAGCTGCCGAGCTCTCTGCTTCATTCGGAGCTCGGAGAGAAAAGATACAAAGTGTCAAATCAGCAAAAAGAAGAAGAAAATGGCGTCTCTAAAGCTAAAGAAAGCCGCACCCAGAGGGTGGATCTACCGCAAGGCGGAGTTGGCCGTATCTCGTCTCAAATTACACGATTCCATTAAAAAGATACCCAAGAAATTATATTTGAAGCCCATCGCAATCCCACCCGTCGTCGAGTTCCAGATTCGACGTGCTATGCGGGAGGCACCCATGTCCGAAGAGCGTGTATTGACCATCGAAAAGAGTGTGTACGACCTGGAGCGCATCGAGTGGTCGGCAAGGAACATTACACGCATCAAGATGCCGGCAGGTATTCTCAAATACATACCAATGTGGAAGAGGGGTGAGGAGGTTATGGACGAGGAGGGTGATTATCAGGACGGGTTTGAGCGTTGGCTCAATTTGATGGTGGAATCGAGGAGTATTCTCGGCAAGTTGGCCGAAGCGGGAAAGTCGGAAGACTCCGTGTTGCAAGAATGTGGGTTGAGGTTTGTCGAAGTGTATCCCGTGACTCTCACTACCATGGTGTCTTGTCCCATTTGCGAGACTACTTTCGAGATGAGCAAGGAGACGGTGGATTCTCTAAAGTGTTGCCCGCATTTGTTCTGCAAAAACTGTCTCTACAGGCGAGTGATGGGCACGAGTGGTGCAGGTACGTGTCCGCCAAAGTGTTTCTGTGGTGCAACACCCAAACAGGTGACTCGTACGTTGGGATCTGTGACAGACATTGCCAAAGACGTGTATCCTACAGAGCACGGCTACATTGACGTGTATGGGGAGAGATACATGAAGGAAGGAGAAGTCAAATTTGTGGATAACGACTGAACATTATAAAAATACAGACTTTCATACATGTATGTTAGAGTTAGTTTGTTGTACTAGGTGTCTGTCCTGTACTACTATTTGGTGTGGCTATAATTTCTGGAAGATTTGATTCTTGTACAAAGAGTTCGAGCGGGTTGTCAAATGTCAGGCGCGGAGGGGTGACTAGAAGTTCGTAGTTTGCCAGCATTTCGCGGTTAGACGCCACAGTGCTGGCATAATTGGGAAAGTGAGAGACGAGTTCGTTGAGTGAAGTGCCGTTAAATATTTTCACCATGGCAGAGTCGAGGATGGACATGGGGCTTTCTAGCAGTTGTTCGGTGCGCATCAGTGCTTCGTTTGACGTGTTTTTTGGTACGGTGGGTTCGTTCATGGTGATGTTAACTTCGGGGTAGGCCGAAGGACAACAGTATTCGAACGTTTTGCCAGAATTCCAGCAACTCACCAAATTTTCAAAGAGCTGGATGGAGTTGGGTTCGGACACGAGCACGAGTTCGGACACTAGTCCCACCGTAGAGTTGAGTTCCTTACGTAGGGATTTGTTTTCTGGCGGTTTGGTGGTAACGTATAAAAAGGTAGTTTTGGAGAGGGAATACGAACCGGTCAGGTAGCCGCTCAACAGTGCTCTGTTGTGATAGGCAATCAGAAAGGGACGTATAAACGTTTTGGCGGTGGATTCGGGCAGTCCGTAGACGGTAGCAATCAACATTGTCATGGCTGGAATTTTGTATAGGTTCTCGTTTACACGCGCACAGGTAATGCCCGGCCTGGTGGACTTGGCTTTATACATGTCGGAGATGGACAATGTTTTGTACACTTATCTCGTTGAATACGAATCTGGAAACTGTTTGATGTTTGTAGTATTCAAGTTTTGTGTCAGTTTCGTGCACGGGAGTCCCGACTTTCAACATGTTTTCATTGGCTGGAAACCGAAAATGGTTCAGAGGATGAATCAGTGTTTGTTTCCATGGATCCTGGTGGGAACTTGGTGTTTGCCCAACATTGTAATCATTTCAGAGTATTTCACCGTTTTGGAATCCAAACCGGACGAACACCCGTGTTCCGAGTACGAGCTGCAACTCGTCAAAGACGGGGTTCTGAGTCACGACGACATGTTTGCACTGGCCTACAAGCGTGCTTTTTATTGTTTTCGTTACATGGGCGTGCGCTCGCCTGTCGAAGATATTCTGGCCTTTATACGCGAGGGTTACAAGTTAGAGTCTATCCGACTCTTCAACACGGCCTACAAGGTGGCGTTGGAAATTGAAGACGTGAGGGAATTTGCACAGAAATTCTTGGAATTATACACGTGCAGAAAGTTTATGACCCAAAGGATGTTTATGATACACAAAAACAGTCTCCGATTGAAACTGGAAAAACTACAAACTACTCTCCGACTGGGAGGAAGACGACCCGGGTCCTAAAAGTGAAACGTGTCGTGTTGTTCGGGAACAGTAGCAAACTCTCTAGTCTGATTGAATGCATTTATAATTTCCTCCATTGCACTTATGCTCTTTTTGGTGTCGAAATGAAGGTAGTGATTAAAGAGCAGATAAAACGTGCTCACCAGGCACCAAAAGAGTGCGTTGAGTACGACGGACCATACGTGTTGCCACGGGTTCTTTTTGACCTGTTTGACCGGGAGGGTACGACAGAGAGGACACACGGTTGTGTGGGCGGTGTCGAGTTCTTTGCCGTGGTAGTGGCATAGGAGGCTTTCGCACGCGGTACACTTGCGGTAGTAGGTGCCGTCAGAGGCCAGTTTCAAACAACAAATGTGGCATCGCCTCTTGTTGTTGCCAATCTGGCTGACGGTCGATTCGTTGTCGCCTTCCGAGACGTTGCCGTCGTGTTCCACCAAGTTTTCCATGTCTTTGTCGGAAAAGTGGCCGTCAATGATTCCGTCGGTGGAATCGGACCTTTTATGTCTTGCTTCTGGAAGGCAGGGGGTCTGGACGTTCCCAGGATAATTCAAACTGGGACGGGAGAAGGGGATCGGGTGGATGCGGTATTGGGAAGTCTCTGAGGTGTTCAAACATTTCTGTCTCGGCAGAGTACACGTTGTATCGACAGTGGACGAGACGGATCCAGCCTTCTTCGGTGGGTCGAAACGCGCTTCCGCAAAAACACGAGGGGAAACCAGAAACGGAAAGCTGGTAGATGAGGTGTGCTTTGAAACATGACTGGCAAAAGAGTGCAAAATCCCCGCAGCACTGTGGGGTGGACTCGGACGTGAAGGGGGAAAAGAGAAAGGTCTGGAAACACATGGGACAGAAAACAAAGACGTATTTTCTGTTGGATGCCACGTGGGCATACGCATAACGAAGGTTGTAGGACCTCTCCTTTTTTTCTTGATAATTAAGTTTATCGAACATGGTGGCGTAGCAGGTGTTGATTTTGTAGGCTCGAGTGTGGAAGGGGGACTTGAGTTTGTAAAAGTTTTCGTTGATCCACACTTCTTCGGGGACTTCTGGGATGGCGGGGAGGGTGTTGTCGTAGAAACTGTGCTTGAGGGAATCGAAGCACATCTTTTTGACGTAGGGCCGACGTCCGTGCCACTTGGCACGTTCGCGTTCGTATTGGGTTTCTTGTCCCTCAGCGTCAAACGGCGTCTTATCGGTTGGGGCGGGACGTTTGCGGTTGGGTTGTTTCGGTGTTCCGCCGGTGAGGCTTCTTTCGACATATTTAGGTTCCAGGTGCTTTTCTACGGCTTTGAGGTATTGGGTGGAGAACGGAGGCAGCGACGACGAGGAGGTGGGTCGATCCATTTGTGGTCGGCAGCGGGCGGCGTGGCCCTTTTTCACGTGCCGGGTTGCTATAAAAGGAAATGTTTTGTAAACAACAAATTAAATGGCTCTGGTCAGGTGGGGCATCGTGCTCGGGCGTTGCAAAGACTGCGGCATATGTTTCGGACGACAGAGACACGTGGTTACCACCAAATGTGGACACGAGGTGTGTGTCGATTGTTTCGTAGCTCTGCTAAGCAAGTCAAACTTTCTCTCCTGTCCATTTTGCAACTCTGTTTCTATCTTGGACGAGCTACAGCAATTTGGTTTGCTTTTTGTAAAGTTGGTGTGTGGGATAAGACAGGTGGAGTTTCGGTGCAGGAACAAGAAACACGCAGAAATACTGCTAACGTGTTATCATTTGTGTAGCGGAAAGACGGTGAAAGAAATGTTCGAGATGGACTGTTGGACGTGGGACATGGACTGTTGCATGGAAACCGAGACGGGTGCAAAGATGTACTACAGGCTATCGGCGGGCATGACGTTGTACGTGTACGCGGCTCAACAACACACCGGAGGGCTGCCCATGGCTCGACACAACATGTACGCCTATCTGTCCGACTACGTGCCGACCCCGTCTGGTACGACAACTTCGGTTCGACAGTTACCCGAACGGATTCCGGCCTGTCTGGACATTTCCGATTCGGACGACGATTCGGTAGCACTCAACGTCTACGGACTTGGCGCCTATTTCCAGGTGTTGAGTCCGGTCGTCAGTCCTCTACCGGCCACTTCTCCCCTCTCGTTGTCGGACGTCGTTTCTGCCATGGAATTGCATCCGTTTGCAGACAGGGTGCAGGCTGCGGCCATGTTGGTGTCTCCGTACGACGACAATCATTCGGACATTGTCGGATCGGGAGATTCGGACATGTACGATTCCGTCTTTCCCTACGGGACCGGACTGGTGGCAGAAGGATATCTGTCGGAAAGGAGGACGCACTATCTAAAGTTCGAGAGACCGGAGCGACCCGAGACGTTTGGAGAACGCGGGTTCAGCGTGTTGGTGGAAAATGCCATAAACTACCTGCCGTCGAAAGGGGTGTGGAGGGTAAAGACGGACAGGAGTCGGGTGCAGGTGGTGTTTTGCGTGTCGAGCGTGGTGCTGGCCAGTATGGGTCTAATGTCGTCGGTTCAACCGTCTCAATTGGCCTGTTGGCTGCGCGAAAACATGCCAAGTTCGCATCGCATCGAACTGTTGACGGTGGAACGACTGGGAGGGTGGATGGTGTTTGGTGCGGAGGCGTATCTGGGCGTGTTGGGGCACGATTACGAAAATGCGGGGCCGGTGAGACACGCCTATTCGGGCATCATGAAGAGTCTGGTCTATTTTCCCGTGCGACAGACGTCTCCTTCGTTTGTCTATCCTCCTACAAACTATCAGGATTTTTTCCTGATTGTTCGACGCACGTGGGTCGAAGCGGAAAGACTTACCAGAGAGATGGTTCACGTTTCGTGTTCCCTTTCCAACACCGTGATTCGAGACGTGTTTGTGGGGGGCGAGAACGACGAGTGGGCCATGATTTGGATTCTGTCTTCAGAGTTTCCCGGGTCCACCCAGATTTGGATAAAGGGTGGAGGATGGAAGTTGTGTCCCGGAATCTGGGGTTCGGACGGCTACCGCATCATTTTCACCCAGTCGCATCAATTTATGACCGAACCGTTGCCCGAAACTCTCTTTTTCGTGGAACTAAATTACAACGTCATTTTCATGGACATTTACATGCACGAGAGTGCTGCCAACTATGTGGAGAACGTGTTTGCACCGCTGACATTTACTAGAACTTCTAGATCGCCTAGATACCTGACTACTACATAAAATAAAATAAATTGTGTCATTGAAACAGTTTGTATGCTAATATTTCGGGAAAGTTTTCGGGGTTGAGGTCGTGTTCGGGATGGGTTTCGGAACGGGCGGCGGCCACTTTTTCGGCAATGGACGGCGCGCCTACGTGGTCGAGTGCCCAGTCCATGCGTTCGAACGTTCCTATGAGGGAAGTGAGGAAATCGGGGTCGGCGTTGCCCGTAGTGACGGCCAGTCGTTGCATGCAGGCCGATTCGCCTCCGGGCATGTCGAGCAGGACGCCCGGTCGACAGGCTTTCATGACTACGTTCATGTTTACGTCATCGGTACCGGCTTTGATCTTGCCGATCCACGTCTTGCGTTTCTGGAGGATGCTTTCTTCGTCCATGATGGGTGCCCACATGCTCCAGTGACGGGCAAGGACTTGGGCCTGGGTGGGGCCATTTTCGATGCGCCACTTTGCCGATTTGACCACGTCAGTGTCCAAGACTTTGACTTTGTTTCTGTGGTATTCGAGGTTGCGCACGGTGTCGGGTTTGGGTGGTAGGATGCGGCGCGTCTTGCAGGAATCGGGGAAAAAGTACGTTTCGGCGTTGACGCTGTCTTCGTTGGTATCGGGGTCTATAAACGTCTCGTAGAGGTTGCGAGGGGTGCAGGTGAGATAGTAACCCTGTGTGGCGAGGTTGCTTCGTAGGCCTTCGAGAGTGGGTTTAAAGACGTTGTCGGGACCACGTCCGTCGTAGGCCGATATGAGGTCGAGGAGTGGGTTGGTGGTATCGCCTCCAGTGTAGATGTTTAGAAACTGATCGGCCACCACGCAACGTACGGTCCCCTCGTAGAGCGATTCGATGCGACGACACATCATTTTGGGCGGAGTCTGCTTGTCGTCTTTGATGGGCGTAAATCCTTTGCCGCAACAGTAGATGACGAGTGGCACCGAGAGAGTGGAGACAAACAGACGCAGGTCAAAGTCTTTGTTGTCCCATGCGTGTTCGTCGGGTATGCACTGGAAATAGGGGTTGGTCTTGCGTTGACACTGTATGGTACGATAGTCGGTAGCAGTGGGGTTGAGAAGGGTGCAAATGCCCACGTTAGGAGCCAACCAGTTTCGGAGTCCACCCAAATCTGTGTCTGTGGTGTAGAGAGTCTGTGCCCAATTGGGGGTCTTGTTGGGTCCTACCGTCCACTTGGCGTTTTTGGGCGATACTCTGAAATCGGCAGAGGCTTCGTCGAGGGGGTCGTCGGAAGGTAGGTAACCGTCTGGCCATTCCTTAGAAGCGTGATCTTCTTTGCATCCGCGTGGGGTAACGGCTCGTTTGTCGTCTGGTGGTTCTCCTCCTATTCCGAAATGACAGCAAGAAAGGGAACGTTTTTGCACGTCCCACGACAGTTTAGGACAGGTGAGATAGTCTTGGTTGAGAGTGAATCCCTGTTGTTGGACGAAACGGTTGAGCGGAATGGTACCGAAAGGATCTTTGATTTTACAGGTACACGAAGAATTGGTGTAAAACGAAGTCAGGGTATTGGTGGGCGAGGTCTGACGGTGTGTACTTCTGGTATCTCCAAAGAGATACCTCAATTTGTCCAGATTTCTTTTATGAACCGTGTTGTGTCGTTTGAGTCCTTCGACTTTGTCTTCCTGATCCAGTGGAAAAAGAAAAGGGTCTTGTAATAAGTCCCACTGAAAATTATCTCGCCAATCGTTGCTACTTCCGCCCATGAATCCTTTGTCGGGAAGTAATTCTTTTAGTATGTCAGCTGCTTGTTGGAGATTGGAGCCTACCCCTTGAAAATTGTTCATATTTTCGTAGAGGGGTTCGCTAGCGGGTGTGGGTCGAATGATTCCAGTCATATGAACTGTAGCAGGATATCCTCTGGTGTCACCCAATTCTGTAAATGTGATAAATGGGCTCAGTGTGTTAGCGCGTGTCATTTCCGCATTAGCCGAAACTTGCCAGTCTATTCCCATTTTGTTTTTCCATTGTAGTGCGTCGAAATAGTCTTTGTTGTATGCTTCAATTCCTACGAACATGTCTTGGGGTCTCATGCTCGCTTTCCACCCTTCTTCTTCTCCTCTTTCCAGTCCCTCTAAAAAGTTTCTGAATGGCCATTTCAAATAGCGTTCTTTTTCTGCATCATTTTCTATGTTTAATTGTAGTGTGTCTACTGTCAAAGAAGGTTCTACTATTTTTCCTTCTGAAACTTCGGGGATATTTGTTGCAGAAGGTGAAATGAGAGCCACAGTGGGTTGAATCAAAAGAGAAGACGTTACCGTAGTTGTACCTATATTTGGTGGGGTACCGGTAGTACTGGCGTAGATTTTTGAGGGGTTCTGAAAAGAAGGTCTGTCAGAGAGTCCTTCCAGGGCTAGTTGGAGTTTCCAAAAGAGGAGTTGTTGGGTGGTGAGGTTGTGGCCGCCGCCGTCTCGTTGAGCTTGGAGGAAGGAGGGGAAACCCCAGTTGGAACGGGCGTCGTAGAGGCTCTCGCCGTCGGAGGCTTGGGGGTAGGCTTGGAAGACGGGGGCGTTGTCGTAGCTGAACCAATACTTGAGGAGGTCGAGAAACGAGTTGCTGCGAATGACGGCCGAAGCTCTGGGTGTACACGTGTCGTGGGGAAAGTCCGTCTTGTCGAGGCAGACGCGTCGGTTGCCGTTGAGCGTACCGTCAGGTTCTTCCCAATCGAGGCTCACCCATTGTCGGTTTTCCATGCCCAGAATCTGGTCGACAATGTAGTACATGAGGGGGGGCATGTCTAGTTCGTCGGTGCTGTGCATGTACTGGGAAGAACAGTTGAAATCGACGTGTAGTAGACCGGCCGTCTCTTGTTCGTTAAATTGTCCCGGTGGTCCGACGGGTTTGACGATGGGCGACAGGGGCAGAAAGGCATGGCTGAGAGCGTAGTCGTTGGTCACGTCGATGTCGAATCGATAGGCTTCTTCTTCGGTGTAAAAGGGGTCGGGTTCTTCGTAGGTGGGCAAGTCTGCCGTGTTAAACGGACCGGGAATCTTGCAGCTGATGGAATCCGAACACTCTTCCACACCCACGCCTGCGGTGTCGTCGTCGCACAAGTTCGAATCTTGTTCGATGCCGGACAGGGCGTCTTCACACATGGTAGGTGGAGGCATGTTGGCGGTACCTTTGCACCCTAGGAGGAATTGGTCGCCTCCTTTGGAGAGGGAAAAGACGCGGGGGTCGCCAAACGTGGCGGCGTACTGTCGGTACCACGTCTGGGATAGAATGTACGAAGCAAAGCCCTGGTTGGTGGGGTCGAGTTCGCAAATCTGGTAGGGTTGATCGAGGGAGATGCTAAATTGATCTGTGGGCACGTCGTTGCAGGCCATGTTGATAAACGAGTAGCCGCCCAGTTGGTTGCTGGGACGTCCGTAGTCGTCGGTGCCCAGACCTGTGTTGTTGAACCCGTAGTCGCCCGTGATGGTACTGGTACCGGTCATGAAACATTCGGGAGGGGTGATGATTTGGAACTGGGTGCTGTTCCACGTCTGCAAGAGGATGCGACCCTGACGGTTTGCAATCTCTACAGCCGAGTCCCCAGTGTCGTTGAATGGAAAAGAATAGGTAAATTCGCCCTGGTTGGCAGTAATGAAACCGTTGGCAGGGAGAAGGTGAGACTGACTCGATTCGCTCCATTCGTGGTTGTCTATCTTGGGAAAGATGAAAGAGACGTTTTTCAGGATGGATGCACCATAGTGTTGGGTGAGTTCGAGTTCGCGTCGCGTCAACAGTTCAAACGATGTGGGGAGAAAGTTTGTGGTAAAGTCTGTGAGAATCTTGCGTCCGTTTCGACCGATGATACTCACTCCGGCGTTGGTCAGTCCCTTGGAAATTTTCATGCCAAAGTTTTTGATGGGATTCTTGATTCCTCTCTTTGTTTTTTGTTTGTAGATGGCCTCGGAAAGGGGCGGCAGTAGTGCCACCCCTGCCAATAGTACGACCAGTAGGAGGGCGATGCGCATGGCGGCGTATTCCTTTGGGAAAACATTTCGGGACGGCGTGCTATATAAGAAGGCGCAGTAGCATTGTGGGGTGGGCGTCACAATGTCTAAGCGCAAGCAAGTAGTAAGCGCCACCGACGAGGGCGAAAGCGACGACGAACCCATTTTTCCCAAAGATCCGACGGCTGCCGGCGGCCGTCAAACCCTCTTTGTCGACGCGTCTCCGCCCAAGCCAGCGAAACGTAAAAAGATTATGGCTGCCTCCGACATGGACAGGAATATATCGGCCACCTTCAAGAATTTGTTTCCCATCATGCCACAAGACGTGCCCTACTATCTTAGTATAGACGGAGCGGAAGCTATCGAAGAGGAAGAGTGTATATTGCAGTATAGAAATTGGGACGACAAGACTTCTAGAAATAAAGTGGGATCGTGGAAAGAGGCAGAGGAAGTGTTGAGGTGGATTTGCGGTACAGACAGTGACAAGGCCCTGTTGGAAGGCAATACTGACAGTGACAACGATGACGACCTTGCCGAAGCGAGCATGCTTCGTCTGATCAAGAAACAGATGGAAGGCGAAGACGAGACGGACGAGGACGGTGCGCCCCAGAGCTCCACCCATTTGCTGGACAAACGCGCGCTGCGCATGGTGGAGGGATTGTTGCTAAACTCAAAGGTGCAGGGTATGCGACAATATTGCGGTGTTATTTACACCAAACAGTACATTAGACGCGGTTTGTGGTTGTTGCAAAACAAATACCCGAGTTGGGCATACTGTCTACAGGAATTGCACAAGTATCGTATGAAACTGTTGGAATCTACCACTATGGCTATGAAGTACAGTGTGAATCAGAGGCCTTTCATTACTTGGTGTCGTTTGGACGCGGACGCTCGGAAACAGGCCGGCAATCCTGAGGTTTACAAGGAGCTAACCGAAACCAAAGACGCATTGGTGGCCCACCTACAAGAACTCATGTTTCAAAACGCCAGGGTAGCCCTAAAGTACAAGGAGAAACAGAAAAAGAAGAATGTTAGGAAACAAAAGTCTAAAAAGGTGGCTGTTGAAGTGACTGAAGAACCTGAAGATGTGATACAGATGGAGGCAGACGTGGAAGGCTCGGAAGAAGACTGACAATTGCATGTGTGTGTATATTTATAGTTTTGCATTTTCTGTTAGTGCACTTTTTGTTTACGCGTATGGCCCAACTGGTGGCAGCAGCGCCGTCACCGGCACCCGCGGCGGCCACGCCGTTGTACCTGCAGGTACAGCCGCAGGCACCGACGCCGGCTGCCGTCTATCAGCCCATGCCGGCTTTTAGCTACCCTCCGATGGGAGCGGCACCGGGCGGCTACGATATGGGAGGATCGACGAGACGACACAGGCACAGGCACAGTCATCACCACGACGACGACGACGTGGACGGCGACAGTATCGCTTCCAAGGTGTTTGACACCATTCAGCGACGTCAGAGAGAAGAAGAAGAACGACGCAGTCGCGATGCAGTGCTCAACAAGATGGGCGAACTCGAGTCGCGAGTTCAGCGGTTGGCTTCTGCAGCCACGGGAATGGGTGGCAGCGTCGCATCCAGTCAGGTTCCAATGAACGTGGGAGAACTTCAAGCTGCGGCAGCGGCGGCATCGGGTGCCCCACCTGCCAAAAAGAAGAAACGAACGGGCGTGGGAAAAAAGAAGCGAGAGGAAAAGGAAAAGGCGGAAATGGAGAATGCCTACCTGAGGATTTTGGCCGGCACCGCACCGGCAGCCCAGAAAAAGGAAGCCGTCAATTGGCTCAATGCCAACACGGCCGGCACCTACAAACACAGGACACCTTCGAAGAAAAAGAACCAGGGAAACGAACTGGGGAAGGAGGCCGCCCTAAACAAAGATCCTCGCATGCAGATGCCCTTGCCGCGGGCATCTACCGACGTTACTGACGGCCCCCGGGGTCGTGCCGGAGTGTCGGACCCAGGCGTAGCCCTGGCCACTCCGGATTACCAACGCAAATACCTGTTGGGAGCGTTTGGAGAGTTTAACCCGCGCGGTCTACTCTTTCCAGAGAGCACAGACTTGAAAAGCTACCTGAGCAGTTTCGAGATTCCCACCGACGAAGACTGGCCCAACAATGCCCGTGCACTCATACATCACTTTGAACACGAAGCACCCAATTCGAGCATGGTGGGCAGACTGGGAGACAATCCCGTCTATCCCACGTCGAGTCTGAGTTGGTTTTCGCCCGGCGAGTCTACGCTGGCATCCACCATTACGTTTCGCGACGCGTTCAGTCGGGGATTTTTCAACGACACGGGGCGAGAAGTGACGTTTACCATCTCGTCGCGCATGATTCCCACCCCCAGCGGAGCGGGAGACAGGACGTGCGTCAATTGGGATCAAATCAAAGCCATCGGCTATTCGGCAATTCCCGTCTGGGACGTGGGCATCAGTTATGCCAAGATCGACACGTCCGATTTGCCGCTGGGCAACAACGAAGTGGCAGTGCCCATGATTTTTTCCTGCGAGACGACCGTCTCGGGCAACACAAACATTTACACCATCGTCAACCCCGCCCTGGCCAAAGGCAACATCATCCCCATCCAATGTCTCTCTGGAATCATGTATTCCACCACCCCCCAACCCCTCGTCAATGTCAACAACGGAAGTCGACCCTTTGCCGACATGCCCGAAAACTGGGACTCGTCCAACCAACAGCAGTGGAAAAAGGAGTTTTACGAATATCAGGGTGCCTACCAGTCGTTTCACACGCGCATCATCGAAAGCGGATGTTTCTCGAGCACGTTCGAAGGAGGAGCCACCCAGCAACCACTCAACCAGTTGGGAATCAATCCCAGCAAAGGTGCAGACCTGTTGACACCCGTCCCCATCGTCCCACCTCAGTCTACCCTGGAAGAATATCTAGACCCCGCCTCGCGCAACCAACTCTACGGCCACAAAAACTACATTCAACTCTGCGTGTTTCGTTGTTTCCTCCCCTTTTGGAGGTTCAAAGAGAACGACGGAGAGCCAGAGCCCGAAGACGAGATCGATTTCGAATCGCTGGACGTGGTGCCTCAAGTGCTTTCCAACCCCATTTTCACCACCACCATGCGCATTCGATTTTACACCATTTCGCGCACCGATTTCAGACTGGTGTTTTCGCGCAATCCCAGCGACGCTCCCGTCGTACAGTTGGCACCCACCGTGAGAGAAGTGGAAAGCGGACAAGAACGGGTGTTTGGCAGTGCCGGACCCATCGACGAAGTGAGTGCGAGTGGCCCTCAACCTCTCGACCAAGTGGTGCGTCCCAACGTGGCACAGGCAACCGACGGAGGCATCCAAGAACGACGATTCTCGTACATTTCCCCCTCCGTCATTCCGGCTGTGCATGCCACGTCGGCCGGAGCAGGTCACAAAGACGGCACCAAGTCGGGCAGCTGTGCATCTCATTTCAACATTTCGCCCAACGACACCGACTTGCGCATCAAACACGAACTCTATCCGTCCATCTCGTACAACGGCAAGCACTTGTTTGAATTGAAAGGCAAAGCACCGCCCCGAGACCTGGAGAGATGTCACGTGCGACGAGAGACGCCCGCTCTACCCGACCTGTCTGCACAGGTCACGGGTGGTTTCACACCCGCAGTGGTAGGCGGCGGTTCTAGTGGAGGAGCAGGCGGCGGCGGCAACCAGAACGTGCCCTCGTTTCAACTCGTCAACCCACTCCCACTACCACCACGCCCACCGGCTGCAACAATGGAAGAAAACATTTTGGCGCGTCTCAACGAACTCCAACGTCTGGTGACTTCGAAAGAGGCGGCAACAGGAAGTGGTGGTGACGTCGGCGGGGACTCTGAAATGGCTTCCGACGACGAATACGTAACAGACAGTTAGTTAGGTCAATCTAGTTGTGTCATGCCTCGTATTGTTTATTTAAAAAACGACAAAAATTGTTACTTTCAATTAGCCTCGCGCTGCTACAGGGGTTGTAACGGTTGGCGAGACGTTCGATACCCGTGTCCGAGATGTTATCCCGTTCTGTTCAGAGCAAGGGTAAAAATAAAGGCAAAACTGCCAAAAAGACTGTATCTTTTGAGCAGAAAAGAACTGTCTACCCGGAAATGGAAGCTCAAACGCTCGTCTCCCGAGGCTACCTCGGACACGTCGGAGTCGACGCCCGCACCAAAGCCATCGCGGCCGGATTGCGTACAGAAAACCTTGAAAGATCTCTGGCATACAGACAGCGTCTCTACGAGCACAAGAAAGACGACTTGCGAACGGAATGGGCTGAAGAAGCCGCCTTTCGAGTGGCCCCCGAAGCACGGTATTTTATACGGGAAATTACTCCAGCTCAGCTTCGACGACTCTTTGCCCAAGTGGGAATCGCAAACTGGCACGCCCACGTCAAATACAAGCGAGCAGACGGATGGTCTCCCTACGACGTCAAGCCACGCTCGGGAAAGCCCTCCCAACTCTACGGATACATTTGTTATAACTGGGCCTACGATCCGACGGGAGAGGATACCAATCAACGTCTCAAACGACTGGGAAGTTCCCAGTCTCTCCAGTGGACTCCCGTCCTTCGGGACCAGCAACCGTCTACCGTTTCTTTTTCCGCGACGTCAAACATTTCCCAGTTGGCGGCCGCACTTCACGGACACGCCTATCCCAAGAGTCCCGGACAAGTAGAAATTGTGCATACTAGTTAGATTAGCGTCATTTGTGATCATGTTGTCATTGTTGTTTGTGCTGCTGCCATATCTCTGCGCAGCGATTTCCCCCGACATTAGAGAATTTGTGCGTACTCACAGCGGACCGCGTGAATTGGGCCATTTCGTCAGTCCTCCTGCGACGCCCAACGACAACAACGGCATACTGGGCGACGACACCGTCCCGGCCAACCTCCTCAACAAACCCCTACTACAGGGCATTCCTGCTCCCCAATTGGCACGTGCCAAGTACCCCGATCCCCCGGCCCAACTGCCTCAATTTGGCGTCTTGGATCGCAGTTTTGCCAAGGAATTTGCCGATCAACTGGACGATTTCAAAGCCACGCTAGCAGATTTTAAAAAGAGCCTACAAAACAACGGGTTCAAGCCTCCTCAGGTCCTACCCAACGGCGAATCTTTCGACGCCGTCACGAGCAACCTCAAAGACATTTGGAGCGAAGGTGAAGGCCTCTACCTGGACGAATTTAAAGACTTGGCTCAAAACGGTGCCAAAGAGGCCATAGGAAGCGTGTTGGAAGAGAGTGCCAACGGTACTCCGGTGGGGTTCATACTCGAGTCGATCGAAGACCACATTGGCAAGAGTCTGGAACAGAACGGAGTCACAGACATTGCAAAATACGCGGCCACCGCGGCTTTCCTGACTAATCCTTTCACCAGTGCCATCGGAACGGCGGCCCTGGCCGATCAAGTGTACGAAAAAGCCCGTGGAACGTTGAAAAAGATCCCAGTGGTGAAAGAAATTATAAAACCGGTGGAAAAGGTGAGAAATTTCGTCAAAGACAAGATTACCGATCCCATCGACAAGGCGGCCAAGCCGGTAGAAAAATTCACAAAGAAAGTATGGAACAAAGGAAAGAGTTTCGTCAAGAAACTCTTTGGTTAACTTTAATAGTCGTAGTAGTAGTGTCTGTCTGTCCGTCTAGTGCACAACCCTCTTTTGGCAGCATCATTCCTCGCGTCGGGGAATGGGCTCTCATACATTCCGAATTTGGATTCCCGCACAATCACCCCCTCGCACCCGTCTGGCATCGTCCGAATCGAGGCCGCACCCTCCTCGACTACAGGGCCAAAATGTGGTGCGACGCACGCGACGCCGAACAACGCGTGGCAGCCCGTCTGCAACAACCGCAAGCGCGCATTGCCGTGGCTCAAGTGCCCGCCGACATTGGTAAGCCCGTGTTTCGTCCTCGCGAAGCTCGTCCCAGTTTCTTGCCCATCTTTCGTTCTCATCCTTCGCCTCCCGGTCCTCCTCCACCCCGCTATCGTTTCCAACGTCTGGAATCGCCAGTCGAATCTACGCCAGACACGGAAACACCCCATTTGTCGCCCAGCAGCGACGGTTCGTTTCACACTGCCGTTTCCGGCGCGTCCCCCTATCGTCCCGAAGCCACCACCACGCAACGTCTCTACCCTTCTCTGCCACAGGTGACCGGTCGCACGCCCATCAATTTCACTCCTCCTCCCGAACGTCTCTATCCGGCACTGCCCAACGTGGTATCGGCCGATCTCGTCCCCCCACCGCACCAACGTCCCGCCCAACTCGGCCCTCTCCAAGGTCCTCAAACTCCTCCTCCTCAACCACGTCCCAACGGCAACTGGCTACGTCTAGAACTGTCCACCACACCTCCGGCTCCGGCCAACCCGGGCGCACAACCTCAACCCGATCCCCACAATCCACCTCCCGGATCCGGTGCAGCCGTGGCACCTCCCGTCCACCCCGGTTTTTTCCCCGCCAACCCTCTCCCCCATTCTGCTCACACTTCACCCGCCGTCGTGGCACCCCGTAGTCCGGTGGCAGGTCTCGACTTGGGCCGTCAACCCGTGCCCAACAATTCCGACCTCATCATCTTTTCTCCCGGCGTGCCTCCCGCACCCGCCCCTCTTCCTCCCCACTCTCCCGTGGCCAACCCCTCTGCACCCGGTGCCGTCACAGACGGTATCGCACCTCATTGGGCCATTATGCATCCAGTGTGGATACCTGCATAATTTATTAGTAGTCTGATAGATGTCAATTTATAATTTTCATGAAATTTGTGAGAAACTGTCTACGACGCAGAGTTAATACGGTAAAGCGCGAATTGAAGGCGTCCATCTCGGCTTTGCCCTGATGGTTGAGCCACTCTTCCGGTCGTCGATTGCTCAAGATGATAATCTGTGCCCCTTCGGCCGGACTCGTCCGTTCCCGAAACCGGTGATGTTCCATCTGGTCTCGTCCCTGTATGGGTGGTCAGGCACTTTTAACAGTGATCCTGTCAAAAGCACACACCTACCCACCTGTGTATGTGAGACAAAACCTCGTAAAACAAATTTTAGAGTTTTTGCGTCACAAACCTGTAATGGAGAAAAATCCCACGAGATTCTCATGAAGTTTTTCTACCACTACCTAGCCATGGAGCGGCGGTACGTACACGCATTAGTGTAAGAACCACTACACCACTGACCTGCATCGGCAAATGATAGTACATACACGTGATTATTAGAGCGTATCTACTATCATTCCCACCGACCTGATCGATCCTGGAGAGCAGCCAAAAGTCAATGTCTCTGTGATCGTCAAAGACGATAATCTCCGGGCGGAAACACGACACGGTGCCCCTGCGGAAAAAAGTCTTCTACAGACGGCACAGACGTCAGTAGAAAATTTCTTCCAACCTGGTATCGAAATAGCCCACGTTCCATTTTAAGTCTTCGAGCCTGTCGACAAACGACGTCTTGCCTGTGTTGGTGGGTCCGACAACGACAAGGTGGCGCTTCTTTTTCGGACGCCCAGTATCAACTTGAGGGTACCTGTGAGTGTGTGCAGTACTGGTTACCGCCCGCCATTCGGTACCCCGTACGCACCCACCTATGTGCAGAAAAACCACCATATGCGTCATACGGTAGTCTATCCGCACCTGCAGGGGGAAAGACGAAATGGGCGTGCCACCGCCAAATTCATCTTCCACCCTCACCTGTAGAAAAGAATTGAGAGAATGCAAAAGACTGGCTGGCAACGACAACAGGCAGGCAGTCTGCAGCAACCTCCCAACCTGTACAGAGAGAGAATTCTACCAACCCTGGAACACAGGTGAGTAAAATACTCTCTCACCTGCAAGAATGGCAAAGAAAAGGAGCGTCTTCTCCCCAGTCTTTGCCAGTCTTACCCTGTAAGAACGGCAAGAACGAGGTACGTGACACGTATCTTGGACCCGCCATTCTTACCTGTGCGACAAAGAGGAACAGATCAATTCTTTGCACCATCCCACATTGTCTCACCTGTGTAGGGTCAGCCCATAGATGCAATACACCGATAGACAGACCTACTACACACCTTGCCTGCGTAGGGACGGCCAAATAGATGGGTGACATTTATCTGGCAGAGCTACGCACCTGAGAGAAAGTGTGGCTCAGTACAGTAAAATATACGAAACCATCTTTCTCACCTGTGTGAGCGAAGACTAGGTATGTGCACCATACCAAATCACCACCTCACCTGTATGTAAGGGTTGAGGAATACGCCGGTGTATTTCCGCAATCACCTTACCTGAGTGAGAGCGGTGCACAGATTGAACGTATGGCACAATCCTGTGACGGCCCTCACCTACAAGTGAAAAGTATGAAGAAGAAGCTTTGAGGTTTTTACTTCACTTTTCACCTGTGTAATGAGTGAAGAGTAAGAAGAAGATTCTTGAGAAACCTTCCCCGCTCTTCACCTGTAATGAAGAGTTAGAAAAAGAATTGACGTCCGGTGATTCTCCTCCTCACTCTTCACCTGGGTAGAGAGTGGATACATGATTCACATGGAGGAGCGAATCCTGAACCTACTCCCTACCTTGAGAATAAAGAGAGTGTGAAAATGCGTTTTCCAACCCTTCCTTACTCTCACCTAGTGAGAGTGAGCTTCACGATTGCAGGTCACAATCACTGAATCTCAACCTCACCTGCTGTTGCTGCAGGAGAAAAAGGATACAAAATGACGACGATGCCATTTCGTACCTTCCTTCCCACCTGTTGCCGCTGCCGCCGCCGTCCACGTCTCACCTGAAAACAAACACACACATACTCACCTCCATCTCGTATCAAAACAGATTTCCGAGGCGTCTGTGGCATCAAGAGATAACGTGACGTGTTTAGGGACTCGTTGCGATTCACAAAAATCGCTCCAAACCCGCTTGCATTTCTCGTCGTTGTGGACTCTAAACGTGTACAGGTCGTGACCCGGCACGATATCCGATAACGTTTCGCCGGTATAGAACCTGAGAGAGAGGATGTTAACACGCGACACGTGTTTACACGCTCCCGCTCACCTAGACAAAAGCCTGGTAACGAAATCTTTGCTCTTTCCCTTTCCATACGTCGAAGGTGTTGTAAATCTGTGGAAAAGAAAGAAGAGAAACGTTCCTACAGTTTGCCCCTCCTTCTAACCCACCCAATGAGTTCTCTGGCCCAATAGGTAGCAAACCGCTCGAGCTGCGGAAGATGTAGTTGAGGGTCTTTGGGCCAAGCCGACATCCAACGACGATCTTCCTCTGTGCAACCCATGCTGCAAGACTTTCCCTGCCGTCCGACGTAAATAATTTTTTCTCTAAGGTCCTGGCGGGTAGGAGTGGGGGTAGAGACATCGCAATTGTCGATGCGGCCGAGCGGCCCGAATTTATCTACGAACGCTTTCGGATTGGGAACGACGGGTTTATTGTGCCACAACAACAAGTGATAGTGAATCCTTTGGGTATCGCGAGATTGACAAACAAACCACCATTTTAGACTTTTCGCTTCCGGATAACCCTGCCACAAACTATCCTGATCGTCGACAAAGGTCAGATAGTCGTAGAATGGCTGCCATGCAAGAGATCTCGATGCCCCCCTGTCCGATCGAGACGTCAACGTCAGGTGATGAAGACAAACAGATGACATCCGATCTGTATGCCACCCTACTGCACCGACAGGTGACGGACGATCCCGAATGGAGTCGCGAAATACCCGTGGATCTCTGTACCAAAGTATCAGAACTGAGCAGTTTCTGCTACATGTCCTATACCGAAAATTCGCAGGCTCACTCCATCATTTATGTGTTTTGTTCCAGAGATAGGGAGAAAATATTGCAGGTGGTAGATGACGTCTTTACCCGCCGAAACGGAGTGAAACCCTTTCACTACCACCTGGACATTTGTTTCCTGGCCAACGCGTTCTATCAGACTTGGATCGGAGGGGGGACGGCAGAAATGTGCAGCGTGGGTCACCTCATGCCCGAACACTATCCACTCAACGACATGATTCTGGCCGATCCCACCCGTCCCAACAGCATGCTCTGGACGGTGGCCGCCGTGCGTTTCAAGTGCATACTCGACTACAACATGACCTATCACGGTAGAGAACCCATTCCGTTTTCCATTCCCGGTCCCCCCTACAACGAACCCATCTACGAGCCGGAAGAACAAGACATGATGGTGATCATTTTCGACTTTATAGAAAAGGGATTAGACGTGCGTCAGATATTTTCTCTCTCTAGCACTGGCATACGTAAAATACTCAACGAAAACTACAAAGTGTTTGCATTCATACAAAAAATGTCTAAGAAGGCCGGCAGCTTCCAGAGAGACATATGTGACAGTCTGCCACACATTTCAGTCCCTGACAACACGTGTCGTACAGAGGAGAACACTTGCTCGCATAGCGGCCGCACTTAGGTAGTGGTAGTCCAATTACAGTTGCATTTCCCGTCCTCATGTCTGTAACGGTAGTAGTAGTACTGTCTGATGTTTTTTCAGTCACGACGACGCGCTTGCCTAGATGTCTGTACGCCTGTAAGATGGAATAATGACCCTTGAAACGGGGTGGGGAAGAACGTCTATTTCCTACCAGTGCATGACAGACACAAAATAGCAGTACAACACACAAGAATACAGTTTTGCTAGACATCCAAGTCTTTTTCCGCAAGTTGGTCGTAGATGGGATCTTCAATCAGTCCACTCCCACTGGCTGCACCGCTGCACTCTGTATCTTGCTGCCGCTGTTGCTCTTCACCACTACCCACGATGGGTGTCGCGTCGACTTGGTCGTTGTCGAGCTGGTAGACTGCGTCATACTCGCGGTGAATCAGCAGATATATACAACATATAAACAGTATGATGGCGACCACCACGAAGCAGCATCCAAATGCCACGAGTAGGTGTGTCAACCAGGCTTCCATGATGAAAATATAAAAAGCACGCCACTACGCAGCAAATTTATAATGGACATTACAACAATGAAGGTGTGGTGTGCCTTTGTGATCCTTGCGCTCCTAATTGGAGCCCACTCCAAATTTGTAGACGACAACAACCCCCACGACCAGTACGTGAACGTGGGCGATGCCGCCGTCATGCAATGCATGATCAACGACTGCAACGCCGAGATCGAGGCCAAATTCCTCATCCCCGAAGTCAACTACGAGGCACGCTTTATGCCGGGACACAACACCACCGACCCGAACCTGGGTAAACTGTTTCTGTGGAAAAAATGCGAGGAAGGCGTCGGCATTCTCACAGCCTCGCTCATGCCTCGATTCAAGAGCACCGTCATGCAGTGCATACACGTGGAATACAAGAAACTACTCAAACTGCGCCAAAATCACCAGTACAAGGTGGGAGAGGACGCGGAACAGGAACGTCAACGTAGACTGCACGACGCTCTGGTGGTGAGCTACCTGAAACCCATCGACATCGGATTTTCGCGTTTCGCCTACATTTTGGTGGAAGGTGAAGCTACCGGATGGAACACTCTAGTACATGCCGAACTGTAAATGTATACACACACACTTTATCTGTATAATGTCTCTATATCTTGCATTTCCAGCCTGTAAAATGTTCTTTGCCCACGCTAACCAGTCCGTAGTTGTCTGGCCAGGCTCGGGGCATCTCGTCTCCCTTGCACATGGTTTCCACCAGATGCTGGCACACTTCACACTGCATCTCTCCGTACATGCCACAACAGTTTGAACGGCACGTGCGAAACACGATCATTCCCCTGTGCGATCCCTCTTTGACGGCCCAGTCTTTGTAGACGTAGTCTCGCACGTATCGAGCCCTCTCCATGGGTGTCATGTAGAGCCACTCTTGTCCGTTGCGTGGTCTCGTGTATTGAGGCCTCATGTCTCGCGGACCCATGGCGGCCGCGGCCTCGAAAAAGTTGAGTCCCTGGAAAGACACCCTTTGCACGGCCTTGACCATGCCGTCTTCCAACAGCCACGCAGTCTTGCGCGCCCTGTCCACCTTGTCCCAATCTATAGGCGGTGATTCCATGACAAATGAAATGTACAAGTGACAGGCACACACTATTTATCTTTAAGAACACTATCGTCTAATCTAATGTTCAAATCTTTGGTGCCGCCGCTGCTGCGCATCACGGTAATGAGAAAATTGTGTTTTCTGGCCAAATCCACCAACCGAATCGCCGCCGGAGCCGTCACTCCCTTTGACACCACCAACAGACCCAGACAGTTGGACGGCTGTGCACTCTCTAGCAGAGTCATGAAACCGTGACGTTGGTCTCTGGCCAGTTTAAACTTGCTCTCCATATCGTCCACCTCCTTTTTCATTTTCATGTACTCTGGGGTGTCTAGAATCGTCTCCTCGTCGTAACATTCTTGAATCAGGTTCTCTAGCAGGTCGACAAAGGCTCGTCTGTTTTCTTCCCACTGGTCGGCCAGATCCACCCCCTTTGCGGCATCCATGGTCGCCATGCTTGCTGCGCTGCTGAGCTGAGCTACGCACCTGCGCACTGACGCTGCTTTTTTAGCTTTGCACACGGTACATGTTGATATAAAAACACTTTTAGTTTTGAAAAACATGTTTACAAGAAACTGAAACTATTTGGGTCCAGTAATCAAAACATTTCCCTTTGGGAATTCGTAAGCGTACTTTTGGGTATTGTAAACAATGGTGGGTCGTGGTTCCGGGACTGCGAGATTCTGATCGCAAAAACACGACTGAACAAATTCCCGATCCTGTTTCAGTTCGTGCACCAACATTTCGGCCGCATTGATGAATCGTTCCAACGCACCACGCCTCTTGAGAAGATTGGCATCGTGCGCCTTTGCCCGTGCTCGATCGGCATCGCTGGACATTTCCCGACACACTCTCAAACGCCACCTGTCACACTCTGTCAAAAACACGTGACTGTTGTAGAGAGCATAGCGGTCTGTGCGAGCAGCGGCCACGGCCTGCTTGATGGCAACGTACACGTCGCTGTTTGAAATTTCCATGTCGGCAATGTCTTGTGCCATCTTTGGATTCTTGTAGGGCGGTGGCTGTCCACCCCCCGCTGACGAGGTCGACGGACCCGCATCGTCGTCTTCGCTCGACAGCTTGCGCTGTGGCATCAAACGTTTGGCCATGATTTTAATCAAAAATGCACTCATACAATACACTCAGAGCTCTAAATCGTATCTAGGCGTGTTTCCAGCTTTGGCAAGGAAATTTAGACATTCCGTCCTCATTTTATTCTCTTCCAGATAATCAAAGGAAGTGTCTGCAAAGTGAAACACACTGTTCAGTTTTCTAAACCAAAAGACGGAACTTCCGTCCCATTCTTCCAGACAGTACACCCTGTCCCAACCCCTAAGCTCTTGCTGCCAATCGGGCGTCTTGGCCAACACGTACATGTAGCAGTTGTTTCTTCCCAATTCTTCAATGTCTTGGGTAAACATCCATCCCTTCATCACTTGCGCCGCGTGCTCGTATTCGCACACGAAAATTTTGGCTGAACCTGCCTTGGTCTGATAGGGCAAGTGGGCCGTAGGACGGTCGGCATAAATGCCGTGAATTTGAACGATGGCCTCTCCCACCACGATGGGTACGTCTTCGACACACGGCACAATAAACACCACGGCATTTCCGCGTGCCAGTTCGCTCTTGGCTTCGCGTGCGTAAGACAGGCACTGGATACCCCTGTATTCTTTATCGAGGTAGTTTTTGGCCGGTGCCAACGGTTCCTTGTGTCCCCATCGGCAACGCAGTCGACGCGTCAACGTTTCAATCTGCGCGTCCCTCTCCCAATCGTAATAATCCAAATGATACACGTCACACACCCTCCTATATTTGCTACAGTACTTTGGCATTATGTCTACTAGGTAGTGGTGGTGGCTCCGGTATCTCGGTCCGACTGCTAATGTTACTCGTATCGATCTTTAAGTAGGTAATCCCCGCCTCCCAAACCATCGTCGTCGTCACAGCTGCTTCTCGATTTCTTCCAGTAGAGATTCCACCTGACTCAGCTCTTTCTTCAGTCTAAATTTCTTATCCAATACGGCACCTTTACCCTCGTCTATTCCCATGTTCAGGGCCTTGTATTTCTTTTCGTCTTCCTCGGAATCGTAATAGTAATGATCCACAATGTCGTCGTAAGGGCAAGCACCCTCTTTACGTTTTCCCCAGTGACCCCCCTTTCGTTCCGATTCCAGCGCCAAGTAGGCCTGTTGGCACTCTTCTATATCTTTCTTTAGTTTGGCTTTTTTTCTCAAATGTATTATAACTTCTTTCTCGTACTTTTCAGCGGCCATGACTGATACATAAATACATACATACACACCTATTTATACTTTTGATACTCTACATCTAGGACGCGTTCGTATTCTGCCAAAAAGTGCTTCTTGACGTACTCGTCTTCGTATTCTTTGATGGTGGGAAAATCGTACACCACTCCGTCCATGTAACCGGGCATGAAACCGTGACTCCGATAGTAGCCTCTCAAGTTTTCCTTTGCCATCTGTACCACGTACCACTTCCACTTGAAGACGGACGTCTTTAGCTGTCGCTTGACAAACTCGTCTTCGGTGACAGTGTGAGCGCACGGACAGTTGCACGTCATCAGGTCGGGATCGTTGCGCAGCGTACGCCTCATGTGGGCCTCGGCGAGTCTAACCAGTTTTTCCATTCAAACACACACGTACAAGATTATGACACTAAAATAATTTCACTCTCTCTTTAAATGCCGCCACCTCTTCCTGACTCCACTGTCTATACTTTGATCCCGGAACGGAAGGCACGGCGTTCTCGGCACCCACCGGAATCAGGTGAGACTTGCACGACTCGAGACGCTTGTCTAGCACCCTGCTCAACATTTCCAACAGTATCTTTTGTTCTTCGAGCTTTTCCACCGCCCCGTGCACCGCCTCGTTGTGGCCGCTCACTTTGGGTCCTTCAGCTCCCACCACCAGTGGAAACCCCACCAGAGACATCTCTTTAAAAAAGAGTTCTTCGTCCTTGCGCATGAAACGCGGGTCGTTGATCATGCCTCGTTCCACGTCGAAAAACTGTTTGATCATGCGATCAAAGTCGCACACCAGTCCGTCGCAGCCGTCCCAGGTGTTGTCCACCACAAAGTGGTTCTTTGGCATGAGACACGGCATTTCTTGCACGCGTTTGGGATCGCTGACACAATGCATGTTCATGAAATATACACACACAGTGAATCAAACACACTTTTATACTCTACAATAAAGTTTGACGGCATCCTTTTCCGCCTGGGTGACCTTGACCTCTGAAGGCAGTTTCGTCTTTCCCCTCACTTCCACGTACGTCTTTTGGGTCAAAATCTTGTACATTTCGGCACGCCTCTTGACAGTGTCGAGCATCTCGATCAGAGCCTGGTATTCCTTGGTCAGATCCACCACCAACGCATTGTGTCGATTCACGCGCCCGTCCACCTTTTTCGACTTCCAGTAGTAGTACCTGTCTGCTTCTTCGAGAAAGTCGTCGTGAAAGAGCACTCCTTCGTACATGCCTTCCACCTGCAGCATGGCCAACTCGCCATCGACGTAACCCGTCTCCACCTTTTTACGCCTCTTTCTCTTGGGCGGCGGTCCTTCGACGTGTTCGTCCACGTCTTCCACGTCTATTTCTCCAAGCGTCGTTCTAACCTCTTCAGCCTCCTCCACACGCCTATCACGAAGAGGGTATTTATGGCCAGCAGAACGGTACTCAACATTTATCTCCTCCTCAATACCCGGTTGTTCCATAGCCAAAAAACGAGTGCGGTATTTATGGTTATCGCAAGCAGCATCAACTTTATATAGATACAGAAAAACCAAATATAAAACACTATAAATTCCCAAGACATTACAGTTCATGATTCTATTGCACACCGCACACACACAATCAATCTTTTTAAACGGTGTCGTCCTCGGAAAGGGGCGTGACCTTTTCGTCCAACACGACCGGTTCTTCCTTGTCTTCCACACCCCCATCATCGATTCCACCCTCGTCAACGTCTTCCATGACCATCACGTCTTCGTCTTTTTCGTCGTCTTCGCGACGTGGAGGAGAAGGAGACGACAAGATGGCCACCATGGTGCCGGCCGATCCTTCGATTTCGGCATCGGCAATGTGGGGATTGTCGTTCAACTTGTGGGTCAACACGCTCGTGCTGGCCGAAAGCGTCACGTCCACCGCCGTTCCGTCCGTACCGAAATCCATACTGTAATTCGATTCGTCTTCTCCCGGACAACTGAGGGGCGTGTCGTCTTCCTCGTCCGTGTACACCCTGAACCTAAAGTTGAGCGGACAAAACGTGGTCTTTGTGGCCTTTTTCCTCTTCTTTTTGTACTCGTTACCGTGCATGTCGCAACACAGATAACTCTTGAGACGTTTAGTCTTGTTGTCCAGCCTGTTTAGCATGGACGAAAAAAACAGTTTCTGTGCACCCAACTCTTCGATGGCATCCCTCACCACCCTGTTGTGACTACTCAATTTGTCCACGATATAGTCGGGTTCGGCATCTGGCGGTTTCTCGAAAAACCCCGACAGATCCGAATACAACATGGCCGACTGTCGTACCACCGCCCTCTCCGTCTCGTCTACGAAATCTGGATGGTTGAGCAGTTGAATCTCTTCCACCGCGATACCCCGTATGACCTCCCTCCCCGTGATGACCACCACTTTTCCCTTTCTAGGTTTTCCTTGCAAAAAAGCCGCCATAGTCGCCAGTAGTGTTTGTATTCCAGTGAACTCTACTCTTTTTATAGCACACTCGGTTTTGAAAACACCTCTTTCCCGTATAAAAACACGTTTTCCCAGCGGACCACAGTGAAAATGACACAAACACCCCACCAACTGTGCATACACCTGCGAGATTCCATCTATGCCCACGAAGCCACCATGGGAGAACTACTGTCGGAGAAGGCGGCCCTCGAAGAGACGCTGCACCAGGTGGAGAAAGCCCTCGAAACCCTGTCGGACCTGATTCCCCACGCCGAAGCCGTATCGGACTGGGACTACGACTCCACCCCGTGCGCCCATTGCCTGAGCACAAAGAGAAAGTTTAGACTCTTGTTAGACAAATTTGTATTTTGCGAGTATTGTATCTTAGACCAGTTGAAATGTTCCTAGTATACTGTATGATAGTTTTGTCTATACCTTTGGCCGCGTGTCAACCCATCGGAGAACGGGGACAGATCAACCTGTC
Source organism: Theonella swinhoei (assembly GCA_963970385.1). NCBI lineage: Eukaryota > Metazoa > Porifera > Demospongiae > Tetractinellida > Theonellidae > Theonella > Theonella swinhoei. The sequence continues at coordinate 29,337 of CAXANZ010000062.1, forward strand.
TGCGAAAAACCGGGTAAACTACCTGCCCGACATGGCCAGTATGGTCAGACGTCCACTTCGCGCCACTCACCAGGCCGGTTCGAACGCGCGAGTGGCTCCCCTGGTGACAGACACCAGAAAAAACCGCGAGCAACTCTTACCACCTAAAATCAAACACAACTATGTAACCGTCTATGCCAGAGACGTAGTCCACACCGACCCACGGCCGGTGCAACTCAACCCGGGCGTTCAACCGCCCCAACAATACAGTCGCATACCCTACAGCATGTACTTTAGGGGGCCTGCCGGCGACGGAAACGACGCCCTGTTCAACGACTGGGCTCGTCGTCAACAGGTACCAGAGGCACAACGAGAAGAATTTTCGGCCACCCCTCCTCCGCCTCCACGGGGCGTTCTATCCCCCGACCAACTATCTCCCATAGATCTCAACACGCCCACGCCACCCCTTCCCGGTCCTCCGGCCGATCCCACGGGTATCGCAACCCCCGCTCCCGTCGTCGTCACGTCCCCCGTCGTCGTCTCCCAACGCAATTCTCCCCAAGCTCCCGTGAGCACCATCATAGGACCACCCCCACCTCCTCCCCTTCCTCCACTCCCTGCTCAACCGCCCACACCCCCCGCCAATCCCGCTCCCGCCCAAGTCAACATTCCCTCCGTCATCCCAAACAACCCGACACCGGGCACCCAAGTCAGCCCCGACCCAAACAACACTCCACCGGGCTCCACTCACAGTGCCACACCGCCTCCACCCAACCAACAATTTGAAAACGATCTCCAAGACTTGCTTCAATGGCTGGAAGAACGCTGGGGTCCTCGTCCCCCTCCCGCCACCAACCCGCACAATTCTCCCGTGGCCGGTACGCCCCGCAATTCCCCACCTCCCACCGATCGCCCCGCCTCTGCGCAGCTGTCGCCCCAACCCGCCTACTTTACGCCTCCCGCCTACGACGACAGCAACCGCCCGCAGTACGTACAGACACCGCCGGCTCACATTTTTCATCCAGTATGGATACCGGCATAAACATTACAGCACACATTCTAGTAATAATTTTAAACCGTGTCTTTTCTGTCTCTTTGAATTTTTCTAGTCTCTCTCTTGAACCTCTGTACAATCTTCCTCGTCTTTACGGCACAAGGAAAGCAGAGGGGCTTTATGAGTCCCATATCGCAATAGGCATCGTACCCAGACTGATTTTGACAGTACACTTCTTTCTTGCAATCGGCACAGAAGACAGTAACTTTTGCAGTAGCGACCCAAATGAGATTCCTGGCCTCGATGGCAGTCTCAGACGCAGTAGCTGCACACACATACACGTTTCATAAATCTCATACACACTACGATAATAATACACACACCCATTTGTAATTGATATGATCCACACACTTGTCACACACTAAAGTCACTACAACGTCCACGAATCCGCCTCGTAGTTCTGCAAAAATCTCCAGACAATCTACCGACATCTAGTGCCAGTACCAGTACAACCGTATTCCACTTCCACGGGCACCCTGTCGACTGCTTCGTCGTCTTCGTCCCAGTAGGTTTTAAACTTTTCCAGCAACTCCGTTTTCGTCAGTTTCTGCGCGTATCCGATCCACTTCCCGTGCCAGAGTTTCCCACAGTGTGAACACCTGGAAACGTCGCAAGTCCCATTACACTTACAGTGAACCAACCGATAGTGATGTTTACAAACATCACACAACGACACTTTCATGCAATACTTTCTCCACGCAGGCCGCCACCCGGTGATGTCCACCAAACCCTTTTGTCTCTTTTGCAAACACACTTCACAGTTGCGCGCAGCTGTCGACCACCCGACATACTTGCCCCCCTTCTCTTCCAAATCTTTCTTACAACCGTCGCACACACAAAACGTCTTGCGTTTATAAGCGCGCTTGTCGGCTTCGCCGTCCAACCTGAATTTAGCAATCTGTTCCATAACGTACAGAAATGTAAACTACACACACAACTCGATCTATTTATTGTCTCGGGTACTTTTCTTCCAACGTCAGCGTCAGCCTCCACTTGCCGCTGTCTTGATCCAGACTCAAATCGAACCACTGGTAGTACTGGTACATGTTGAATTCTGCCAGCTTGTTTTTCAACACCGTCTCCAGATAACGGAGACTCGGCGACACGTCCAAGTCCTCCCCGTCCAACCGCCTCATCTCCTTGTACCCGCCGCCACGCCTCCTTCCTTCCCTGTCGAAGGCCATCGTTTCAGTAAAGTCTTTGCCCACACGAAGCTTCGCACAACGCCAACTGGCCTCTGCACGTGTAATGATCTTGTACCAAAACAATGGTCATAAACAGAGTAATGACAAGTAAAATCAATGCAAGCAGTATTAACTGAGAATCGTAGTCCATCTAGAGTTCTGACTATACTACATTCTGTCCACTCCTTAAGTAGCCGGCACACTCACCCTCCACCCATCCGGTTTCAAAAGATAACCATCTCCGGCATATGAATTACTTTCTACTTTAACCTCACGACCTCGTATCATAACAGTAGATTTGGGAACCTTTAGTCCGAAATCTCTATTTCGACTGCTGAAAACCAGCTCTCGATCATACCCCCTACCATCACCCCCTTCGTTCTTGTGGTCAACAAATTGTTTCTCAAAACCCATTAGCATTACCTCAATTTGTTTTTCCTCCACAATTTTCATCATATTGACCAACATATTCTCCATGTCAGATAAATCTATTTTAGCTCTCAAAAGAGCCTGTTCATGCTTGGATTTTTTCTCTTTGTCGCAATTCCTCCTTTTCTTTTCGCACATGTAGTCCGGATCTTCGTAGAGATCGTCCATAATACTATCGACATATGAAATCATCTCAATCATACCTACAACCCCAGGCTTTGTCCTCTTTGTCATCGTATCTTCCTGACAACCGCAATCTGCCAAACCAACCAGAAATAAGTAACCAAACATCAATAGTATCGCCATACCGTATCTGCGTCCAAAATTGTCACTTCCAAGTCCCGTGTTGTTAAACCCAAATCCTCCTACAGGAGTGTTTACACCGTGAGCAGGTGGTTTTCCCCGAAGCCGTACAGCTAAACTTGTCATAAAAAGCGTAGGTGACACCAATCTCCCAAGGAGGTATGAAAATTTCCAATGATGGATCATACATTTGTAAAAACTACCAAAATGCACACAAATTTATAGTCTCTAAAAAGGAGTGGCCGGAATCCTGACATAGTTTGCATCCGGATACACATAGTCTGCAGCCAGGTAGCGCCTGTTTCCGTCCAGGTCTACACCTCCTGGAACTTTGACAGCACTCATACCCGGCTCCGTGACACTTATTCCACCCTTTGGATTGAAAGTCGGAAAGTCTATCCTCCGAGCCATCTTCAGCTGGACTATAGCCTTTTCGCACTCGTCCTGCATGTCTAGCATGAGCTGTCTCAAATCCAAAAGTTTAAGAACATGCCTATCTATAACTTGAGTATGCGTTCTGAATTTAGTCCAGTCTGTTCTCTCGTTTTCTTCCTTTCCTACAAACACGAGACGGTCGCGTTCGCAAAGAAAAAGGGGATGTTCGTAGCATTCATCACGAATAGACTGTATATGTCTTTCTACACACCATCTATCAACATGGTGGCCAAGAACTCTATCATGAGAAGCCATTCAATAAGTTTCCACAACCCAAACCACAGACAAACAGCGTCGTCACGCCCCAGGGGAAATAATATTGTCACAAATACAAATATTATCAGTTTCGTCTCAAAATCCATGGAATACAGACTTTCTAAAATGCACACATTTATATACACACATTTCTAAACAGTTTCACTGTTTACTAAAGTGTTTTTCCTCGGCACAGCGCTTATTCAGCTCTTTCTTGTCGAGTCGGTCTCGTACGTGAGGATACCAGTCCACCATTTCGGCCACGCGCACAGACAATGCCCAACGACCAGGACGCATATTGGTGCCCAACTCTTCACAGACTGCAATCTGATATTCCCAATTTTCATTGTCCGAACACGTCTCGATCCTTTGCTTCACGTCCTTTGCCAAATCGTCTAGATTCAGCGGTTTCTTTCCCACACCAACGGGTTTAGGTCGCGGCGTACACTTCTTCTTTTTCACACCCCCATCCACCCCGCCACCAGTAAACGAGCGCTTGACGATACAACAACCCATTTCTGCAAAACCTCACAAAATACAACATATTTATAGAAAACAAAATGTAAACAGTTTCAACTTTCACTCCACAACATATTATAGTAGTTGTCGTCATCCACTTTGGAAGCACGACAATCCGGACCGGCCACGAAAAAAGGGTCGGGCGCATAGAGGCGGTAGCAACACATTTCACCGTCATCGAAATCGGGACAGCTGTTGCAAATTATAGTATACACGGGATACTTTCCCCTGCGGTACCCAGGATCTTTCATCTAAATAGAGACAGACCATTTACACAACAGCATAACATGCAGCCGTGAACTGATCTATCACCTTTTCGTACTCTGTTTTCTCTTTAGACATTGTTCCCTCTGGAAAACGATCCAAATACTGGGTTCTTCTCAGTACCTCACTAAATTGCCTTCTTCTCTTTGTTCCTATCGTGAAAGCCATCCAAGGATCAAAATCATACCAAATCCAACTACAACCACAAAACCCACAAATTTTTCCATAATTTAATGAATACAAACTCAATATGCACACTTTTATAGACTTACCCGACATTTATCACAACCAAGCTATGACCACCATGAAACCCAATCCAAACCCAAACATAAAAGTAAGAAGTAATTCCATTCAGCCAAAAATTATGAATACAACACACAAAATACACACTTTTATAGGCTTTTATCAGTTTCTGCGTAACAGTCTCTGCACATGAAAGCAGTTCCGCATCGGACCATCGCGTCGTCACTCCCACCACACTTTGCACAGTGATAGTATCCGTCGAGGTGAGGCAAAACGATAAACTGCACCCGCTCTTTCACCCGATCCTGTATTCCCCAACCCATCAGCCAGTACTTTAGTCCCGTGTCCGAAGTCACCGTGTCCATTTCGTCGCCTTGCACCTCTGTCAGACAGCACGACGGTATAGTGATCAGATACTCGAGATACTTTGTCGTCTCAGACTTTTCTTCCTTGTCGCAATAGACACACACCCTATAACACTTTGAGCAAGACATGGGTGCTGCCGGATCGGTCGCAGGTCGTCCTAAAGGCTCCCTCCCCGAAAACGAAAAATTTTATCTTGTGGAACGTGTCCACATTGACGATTCCTTTTATTGCTGCGCATTATCCTACCATCCAGACTTATGTATTCCTGACCAACCAGACCTTATCAAATGCAGCAGAGAAAAATGTATTTTATGCAAAAAAACAATTACAGACTACTGTAAACTACACAACTGCAGATGCCGTGGTTCACACTATTCACAGATTTGTTGGAAATGTGGTCGCAAAATGTTTCCATTAGTCTAATATCTCATAGTCTGAATACTCGTCACCAGTAGATGCATATCCAGCTTGTACTTCATAACGTGTGTATGTTCCATCATCATCAGAATAATGCACCGGTTTCCTGGGCGCAATGCGACCTCCACGTTCTGCCACTTGAATTGCACGTATGGATTTTTGATGTAAGGCATGCCAACCACCCTCAGGCCTCTTATACCACTTTCCCTCTACCTTCACCACATCTCTACCCCCAGCCTTTTCTTTCTCTCTTTCATACTCTTCACGCTCCTGCCGCTCTTTAAACTGCTGGTGACGACTCCTGGGAGAAATTGATCGAGGTCTACGACTCTGACAAGCCATCTTACGAAGCGGCCACCCTTCACACGATCTCGATCTCCAAGTTGGATGCGACATCGCTTTTATGCACAAACACAAAATCAATCAACCACCTGTCCCGTCCGCAGTTGTCGCAGAAACCACGACCACTCCCCCACGGATCAGAATCTGCCCTCAACTTGAGCGTACAGTGAATACAAAAAGACCAAATCTTAGGCATCCTATCTAAAAGTCGACAACGGACCTCGAACTTTTATACGTTATGGCCACCAACCCCCACCCCGTCCACGTCGTCCGGTACGAAGATTTTACCAGAATCATGGAAAAGTGGATGAAAGACCTCTACAACAAGCGCACTTTCAAAGAAGACAGAGAAAGATTCTCGGGCAATCTTTCAGACAAAGAACTAAGCGATCACGACCTCGAAGTAGCAGTAACTCTGGCTAAATTCCACCGTCTTAAAAAATTCCTCGAAGAAGCTACTAAAGACTGCGGCCGACTCATCCACCGCCTGCGCTTTTATCAAAACAATCCACCCGACGTGAAATACACCAAACTCCAAAACATAGAAAAATCAGAAATTTCCCACCCAGCAAATACAGCACAACTAGTTACAACTATTAGTTCTGAGGACTAAATTACTGTCCAGTTTGTTCATCTTTTGTAGATATTGTCATATTTTGTAGTCGTAAAACTGGCGGATCTGGCGCAGTCAGAACAGGCGGTAGTTCGCGTACTCTTGGACTCTTTTCTCCCGTATGAAACTCAAGCACCACAAACTTTATCTCTTCCCTAGCTCCAAAGGGTAAACGACAACACTGACGACGTTTCCCGCACTCGAAACAATTCTTCATTGAAGTGCCGTACATGACATAACGAGCCCGAAATTTTTCAGGCATACAATCGATACACCGTCTAGTACACAAACGAGGTGCAATCCAGCACATGACATACTTGTTGCAGACGAAACATTTGGTAGTCTTGAACATTGGCCAGCGATCGTCTTCCCCGGCACATTCGCGACACGTAGGTACCACCCATTCCCCAGACTGACAGTCTTGCCAAAAATCTTCCCAAGGCAGAAACTTTGAAATCGTGTGATTTCCTCCATTCATATCTCTGTAACTAGCCATAGTGCAGTCTGATTTTTGAATGACATAAAAGTTGGGACAAAGTCCCTGCAAAAATTCTCAGTTGAAGGTTGTTGTTAAATCCCGAATGGCGAACCAGGACATGCAATTTTGCGCACACCAGTCGTGCGCGTGTTTTTATAGGGGGGCGTTTCCGGTGGGGCAGGATGTGGGTCATGTAGTGTCATATCCGCTTCCTTAGTATCCAGTCCGTACTCTAGGAGAAACCACCTAAATGACGACAGGACAAAGATATGCACAAGCGCACGTTTGGGAGATTACGGACGCTCTATGGAGCCGGCCCATGTATTTTTCATACTTAGCATTTCACCACCCTCTCTCAACCTTAGATTACTGAGCACTGACTTGGTAGTAGGGAAATCCACTACACCCCAAAGTATGCACATTCCATTGTGTATAGCCAGGTATTAGTCAATGGGTTGTTATTTTCTGGAATGTCCTCGCTAGGGGCTCGAGTGTATGTAAAGTATTAAATTTACAGTTAAAGCCAATTAGTTTTGCGTATAAAATGGGTCTTATGTTGGTATGCATAAACAGTAGGGGGAATTTATGTGCAGTGGGTGTAACCGTGTAACGCTCGCTAATTGACTTTATATAAGAAGAAATGTGGGGAAACCACCGGCGCCCCGGCTGCGCACCCCGCATTCCGTGACACGGCCTTTTCGCCCAAATTCCGCATACGCCAACTCCAAAAAAGGCTCGTACTCCTTTACGCATGCGTGAAGCACTTAAATTTTTCCAAAAAAATGGTCGTACTCTTCACTGATGCACGTGATCTCACGTGAGCTAGCCAGCCCCCTGTGTGGGTGG
>CAXANZ010000063.1:7500-12500 GCA_963970385.1 Theonella swinhoei
CATATGACTACTGGCAGGATCAACCAGGTAACCGACGAGACTCGTCGGGGGGAAGCCCACCCGGCCACTCCCACTCCCGACGGTGCCGTTCCACGAAGGCAACCGACCACCCGCTGGCGGGCGGCCGGAGCGACTTCGACGTCTCTCAACGCTCGGCAGGGAAAGCCACCAACACCCTACCGTCGTACGAAACCGGACTCGCCTCCCTCAAGACAATACACCTCCTGGCCACCAGGCGTCGCAAAATCGCCGTCGTTAAGACGACTAGGACGCCTGCAGGCCACCACGGGCCCCGGGTGCTCGCTCAGAGCACGGAACCGACGCACACAGACCACACTCCGACCAACGGCACTGCCACACCAGTGTGGGGCAACAACGTGCATCCGAACAGAAACTCCCCGTACACAAGAATCTGACGAGACCGACGACTCTCACCCGGCCCCAAAATGCCGAGGAAAGCCGTACACTCTCCACCGTCGACGGCAAACGGCGGCAGGACAATGCAACCGCGCCTACAGTGGCCACGGGCAACCCGACCTCGCTCACCGACAGCACCCGTCTCGCACTGAACGGCAACAAACCGACGGTAGGTGCCTTCACGACCGAGCGAAACTGGGTAGTTGTAGAGAGCTTTGCAAAACAATTTTTTGCAAACCTCCCCCCCCTCACCACCCGATATAGGCAAGAAACGACTGAATTTTAGTCTAAGTTGGGGCGACGACTGAGAGTGTTTGTAAGATCGGAGCACCTGTCAGTGACAGTGTGTTTGTGTGTGTGTGTGTGTGTGTCTTGCCGTAACTCGGACCGGGAAGGTTGCATCGACACCTCCTTCGGTGAGAGGTGGTCACCGATTGTGGTGAAGGTGAGGGTGAGGTCACGTGACTGTCAGGTGGGTGTTTGACCATATATGGCGAAAAGTGTGACGGGTGAAGTGTGGACGCGTGTTTGGTTGCGGTGCTAGTGGGAGCGTGCAGGGGTGTGTTGCCGAAGGCATATTTTCATTTGGCGCACGTCCACAGCCGCAGATCGGAGGGGGCCAGTCCGTAGGACGAAGGGGGGAGTTCCGGCAGGCCTCACTGGCCTCGACGACTGTGGCAAGGTTCTGCCAGGTGCGAGAAGGCGTGCAAATGACTGGGCGGAGTTAAGCGACTAGACTTGATGAATTATTAATTAACCCCTGGTTAATTAATTAGTTAATTAATGGGGATTGAATTGCATTTTTGGGTGGTTGCGGATGCGGGCGGGGTCACGGCAAGTCTACGGGATGTGCGTGTGCAAGTCAATTTTTTCATTTTCAGTTTCAATTTGCCGCTTCCAACGCCAATTTCAGCCGTTTCCTGGTATAAACATTGCTGCTCTGCACTGTGCACGCTGCCTAAGGGGGCATTTTGCGAAGGCGTGGTCTGAAAGGTGTCGATTCTACGACAACAAAAACACCACCACCACCAATGGCGACGGTACAACACAACAACAACAACAACAACAACAACAACAGCAACAACAAACAAAAAAAGGAAAAAGATTGAGACTACATCTTATTGTCCTAGTTTCAAACCGAATATTTCGTTGTAATTCGCAGCTGTTGTAAACTTTGCATCTGTGGGGAGCATGTTAATTGCGCTTTCTTTTCGCGGGTACAAAGTCCTCGTATTCTGGCAATCTGTGTATCGAAGAGCGGTAATGCGTTTCATCTTCCATACAACTCCACACGTTCGACACACTCTTTCCTCTGGAGGTAAAGGTGGTCTAGTGAGTGTATCGTCCTGTTTCAATGGCTAGCGAATGGCGACTTCTTCTGAACCTTGCAACTGCCGTGCGCAAGTGGGATGGTAGAAACAAATAAGTTGGTAGGGTCTCATTTTTGGGAGTGTGATGTATCCTGTCTCCACTTTTGCATATTGATCGTATAGACGTTCTCCGGCTCTAAGTGCTACCTCTGCTGGCTCTAGTCTGGACACTTCGTCGTAATTGGATAAATCGCAATGATTCAATACAGACCGTATATGTGATAATCACACAATGAGTTGAACTGTTGGTGTTTTCTATAGCAGGCCCACAGTACGGGGAGATATGTTTTTTCCTGGTAGAGTAACAGATCAAAGGCTAAAGTGTGCCAACGTATCGTGTGTGGCACACTTATTACATCACTAATTACGTGAGGCTAGTAAGGGAGTGGTTAGGGGTTGGGAAACCATTCAAGTGGCAACAGATTAGTTGTTGCATGGGCCCTCGTGCTCACACGGGATAGTTATATAACTGTGCCAACATATCCTGTGTGGCACTCGGGCCCATGCAACAACTAGTACTTGTGTGATGTTAAAGGACGTAGCCAATATTCAATATTTCCTCTTATTTTCAGTGGAATCCTGCCCAATTCTCCGTATACACCGATGTTTGTAGCTGATGATGGGACATTCCAGATCAATTAACAGAATTTTCAATGCATAAGCTCAATTTCGGTGTTGTTTGTTTGATGCTCCTCTTGGTCGATAATATTATCATGATCTTACCCGCACTGCTTGACTGTAGAGTACAGTCTAAGGTCACTAATGAATTGACAGAACAAGAGTGGGCTAAGTGGACGGCCTTGCCTAACTCGTTTGGCACATCTGGATGTCATATCCGACTACAGATGTTGCATCGCTATACATGGAAAAGCATGCGTATAGCACACTGGCCAAGAGGTATTAGAGAGAAGGAAAGCCGGAACCCTAATCTCAACAAACCGAACAATAACTATGCACAAGACGTATGACACACGACATGCACAGACTGGAGCAGGACAGCCTCCAGAACCGGGGCGGTGGGTTACAGATCTTTTGGCCGGCCAACTCTCCACACACACACACACACACACACACACACACACACACACACACACACACGCACAGTGTCCAAACTCCAATAAAATACGAACATAAACAGCCCAAATACACTCGAGTATGCATACAGCCTCTAAGCTTAGAAAAATAAAGGCTTGGGACAATACATACATGTGCAGCCTCTAGGCTTAGAAATGGTAGAACAGCAGCTCACCTCACACAAACCCTCCAGCAGCAGAAAATGCAGGGAGGTAACCTGCCAGGCACTCAAAAGCTACTACTATCATGTCATCTGTGGTGGTGTTCCCATACATGTTTGTACATTGCACCTACATTTTTACATAGTCTCCCATACACGTTATGTACATTGCACCTACATTTTCACAAAACTAGAGTCTAGGTCTGGTAGTACTCAACAGCTGGCAAGCAAATTCCTTCTTGAATATGCATTTAATGTACACAGTCCCGATGGAATTGTACAAAATCACTACATATTCCACACACACCGCCGTACACCGTGGAAGTGTACCGTCGACGGTAGTGTTGGTTACCCACGTCGGGGTCGAAATATCGTGTACCCACATCACTGTCGAAAAATCACGTCGACGGTGAAGTAGGTACACTTCGACGGTGGCAAACTTTGACGGCATCCGTTGACGGTGAAGTGGGCACATTTCGACGGTAGTATCCGTCGACGGTGTAGTGGGCACATTTCGACGCGTCGACGGGTACTACCGTACCGTCGAAGTGTAGCCACATCACCGTCGACGGGTACCGTCGAAGTGTGTCACCGTCGAAGTGTGTCACTGTCGAAGTGTACCTACTTCACCGTCGACGGGTACTACCGTCGAAATGTGCCCACTTCACCGTCGACGGGTACTACCGTATCGTCGAAGTGTACCCACTTCACCGTCGACGGGTACTACCGTCGAAGTGTACCTACTTCACCGTCCACGGGTACCGCGTCGAAGTGTGTCACCGTCGAAGTGTACCTACTTCACCGTCGACGGGTACTATCGTCGAAATGGGCCCACTTCACCGTCGACGGGTACTACCGTATCGTCGAAGTGTACCTACTTCACCGTCGACGGGTACTACCGTACCGTCGAACCGTCGACGGGTACTACCGTCGAGTGTACCCACTTCACCGTCCACGGGTACCGTCCAAGTGTCACCGTCGAAGTGTACCCACATCCCCGTCAAAGTGGTCACCGTCGAAGTGATGTGGGTACCTTCGATGGTAGTACCCGTCGAGGATTGAATTGGACAAGTACTATCGTCGGACTGTACCCACATCACCGTCGACGGTGATGCGGGTACCCCTTTACCGTCGAAGTGTGTCGCCGTCGAAGTGTGCCACCGTCGAAGTGTACCCACTTCACCGTGTTTGTAACCGTCGGAAGTGTACCCACTTCACCGTCGACGGGTGCCGTCGAAGTGTGTCACCGTCGATTCACCACCGTCGAAGTGCACCCACTTCACCAACCTCGACGGGTACTTCACCGTCGACGGTTATCGCCGGTGTGTCACCGTCGAAGTGTACCCACTTCACCGTCGACAGGTACTATCGTCGAACTGTCACCGTCGAAGTGTTCCCACTTCACCGTCGACAGGTACTATCGTCGAAGTGTACCCACTTCACCGTCGACAGGTACTATCGTCGAAGTGTACCCACTTCACCGTCGACAGGTACTATCGTCGCACTGTCACCGTCGAAGTGTACCCACTTCACCGTCGACAGGTACTATCGTCGAAGTGTACCCACTTCACCGTCGACAGGTACTATCGTCGAACTGTCACCGTCGAAGTGTTCCCACTTCACCGTCGACAGGTACTATCGTCGAAGTGTACCCACTTCACCGTCGACAGGTACTATCGTCGAAGTGTACCCACTTCACCGTCGACAGGTACTATCGTCGCACTGTCACCGTCGAAGTGTACCCACTTCACCGTCGACAGGTACTATCGTCGAAGTGTACCCACTTCACCGTCGACAGGTACTATCGTCGAACTGTCACCGTCGAAGTGTTCCCACTTCACCGTCGACAGGTACTATCGTCGAAGTGTACCCACTTCACCGTCGACAGGTACTATCGACCGTCGACAGGTACTATCGTCGAAGTGTACCCACTTCACCGTCGACAGGTACTATCGTCGAAGTGTACCCACTTCACCGTC
>CAXANZ010000063.1:20000-24332 GCA_963970385.1 Theonella swinhoei
GAAACTGGGTAGTTGTAGAGAGCTTTGCAAAACAATTTTTTGCAAACCTCCCCCCCCTCACCACCCGATATAGGCAAGAAACGACTGAATTTTAGTCTAAGTTGGGGCGACGACTGAGAGTGTTTGTAAGATCGGAGCACCTGTCAGTGACAGTGTGTTTGTGTGTGTGTGTGTGTGTGTCTTGCCGTAACTCGGACCGGGAAGGTTGCATCGACACCTCCTTCGGTGAGAGGTGGTCACCGATTGTGGTGAAGGTGAGGGTGAGGTCACGTGACTGTCAGGTGGGTGTTTGACCATATATGGCGAAAAGTGTGACGGGTGAAGTGTGGACGCGTGTTTGGTTGCGGTGCTAGTGGGAGCGTGCAGGGGTGTGTTGCCGAAGGCATATTTTCATTTGGCGCACGTCCACAGCCGCAGATCGGAGGGGGCCAGTCCGTAGGACGAAGGGGGGGAGTTCCGGCAGGCCTCACTGGCCTCGACGACTGTGGCAAGGTTCTGCCAGGTGCGAGAAGGCGTGCAAATGACTGGGCGGAGTTAAGCGACTAGACTTGATGAATTATTAATTAACCCCTGGTTAATTAATTAGTTAATTAATGGGGATTGAATTGCATTTTTGGGTGGTTGCGGATGCGGGCGGGGTCACGGCAAGTCTACGGGATGTGCGTGTGCAAGTCAATTTTTTCATTTTCAGTTTCAATTTGCCGCTTCCAACGCCAATTTCAGCCGTTTCCTGGTATAAACATTGCTGCTCTGCACTGTGCACGCTGCCTAAGGGGGCATTTTGCGAAGGCGTGGTCTGAAAGGTGTCGATTCTACGACAACAAAAACACCACCACCACCAATGGCGACGGTACAACACAACAACAACAACAACAACAACAACAACAGCAACAACAAACAAAAAAAGGAAAAAGATTGAGACTACATCTTATTGTCCTAGTTTCAAACCGAATATTTCGTTGTAATTCGCAGCTGTTGTAAACTTTGCATCTGTGGGGAGCATGTTAATTGCGCTTTCTTTTCGCGGGTACAAAGTCCTCGTATTCTGGCAATCTGTGTATCGAAGAGCGGTAATGCGTTTCATCTTCCATACAACTCCACACGTTCGACACACTCTTTCCTCTGGAGGTAAAGGTGGTCTAGTGAGTGTATCGTCCTGTTTCAATGGCTAGCGAATGGCGACTTCTTCTGAACCTTGCAACTGCCGTGCGCAAGTGGGATGGTAGAAACAAATAAGTTGGTAGGGTCTCATTTTTGGGAGTGTGATGTATCCTGTCTCCACTTTTGCATATTGATCGTATAGACGTTCTCCGGCTCTAAGTGCTACCTCTGCTGGCTCTAGTCTGGACACTTCGTCGTAATTGGATAAATCGCAATGATTCAATACAGACCGTATATGTGATAATCACACAATGAGTTGAACTGTTGGTGTTTTCTATAGCAGGCCCACAGTACGGGGAGATATGTTTTTTCCTGGTAGAGTAACAGATCAAAGGCTAAAGTGTGCCAACGTATCGTGTGTGGCACACTTATTACATCACTAATTACGTGAGGCTAGTAAGGGAGTGGTTAGGGGTTGGGAAACCATTCAAGTGGCAACAGATTAGTTGTTGCATGGGCCCTCGTGCTCACACGGGATAGTTATATAACTGTGCCAACATATCCTGTGTGGCACTCGGGCCCATGCAACAACTAGTACTTGTGTGATGTTAAAGGACGTAGCCAATATTCAATATTTCCTCTTATTTTCAGTGGAATCCTGCCCAATTCTCCGTATACACCGATGTTTGTAGCTGATGATGGGACATTCCAGATCAATTAACAGAATTTTCAATGCATAAGCTCAATTTCGGTGTTGTTTGTTTGATGCTCCTCTTGGTCGATAATATTATCATGATCTTACCCGCACTGCTTGACTGTAGAGTACAGTCTAAGGTCACTAATGAATTGACAGAACAAGAGTGGGCTAAGTGGACGGCCTTGCCTAACTCGTTTGGCACATCTGGATGTCATATCCGACTACAGATGTTGCATCGCTATACATGGAAAAGCATGCGTATAGCACACTGGCCAAGAGGTATTAGAGAGAAGGAAAGCCGGAACCCTAATCTCAACAAACCGAACAATAACTATGCACAAGACGTATGACACACGACATGCACAGACTGGAGCAGGACAGCCTCCAGAACCGGGGCGGTGGGTTACAGATCTTTTGGCCGGCCAACTCTCCACACACACACACACACACACACACACACACACACACACACACACACACGCACAGTGTCCAAACTCCAATAAAATACGAACATAAACAGCCCAAATACACTCGAGTATGCATACAGCCTCTAAGCTTAGAAAAATAAAGGCTTGGGACAATACATACATGTGCAGCCTCTAGGCTTAGAAATGGTAGAACAGCAGCTCACCTCACACAAACCCTCCAGCAGCAGAAAATGCAGGGAGGTAACCTGCCAGGCACTCAAAAGCTACTACTATCATGTCATCTGTGGTGGTGTTCCCATACATGTTTGTACATTGCACCTACATTTTTACATAGTCTCCCATACACGTTATGTACATTGCACCTACATTTTCACAAAACTAGAGTCTAGGTCTGGTAGTACTCAACAGCTGGCAAGCAAATTCCTTCTTGAATATGCATTTAATGTACACAGTCCCGATGGAATTGTACAAAATCACTACATATTCCACACACACCGCCGTACACCGTGGAAGTGTACCGTCGACGGTAGTGTTGGTTACCCACGTCGGGGTCGAAATATCGTGTACCCACATCACTGTCGAAAAATCACGTCGACGGTGAAGTAGGTACACTTCGACGGTGGCAAACTTTGACGGCATCCGTTGACGGTGAAGTGGGCACATTTCGACGGTAGTATCCGTCGACGGTGTAGTGGGCACATTTCGACGCGTCGACGGGTACTACCGTACCGTCGAAGTGTAGCCACATCACCGTCGACGGGTACCGTCGAAGTGTGTCACCGTCGAAGTGTGTCACTGTCGAAGTGTACCTACTTCACCGTCGACGGGTACTACCGTCGAAATGTGCCCACTTCACCGTCGACGGGTACTACCGTATCGTCGAAGTGTACCCACTTCACCGTCGACGGGTACTACCGTCGAAGTGTACCTACTTCACCGTCCACGGGTACCGCGTCGAAGTGTGTCACCGTCGAAGTGTACCTACTTCACCGTCGACGGGTACTATCGTCGAAATGGGCCCACTTCACCGTCGACGGGTACTACCGTATCGTCGAAGTGTACCTACTTCACCGTCGACGGGTACTACCGTACCGTCGAACCGTCGACGGGTACTACCGTCGAGTGTACCCACTTCACCGTCCACGGGTACCGTCCAAGTGTCACCGTCGAAGTGTACCCACATCCCCGTCAAAGTGGTCACCGTCGAAGTGATGTGGGTACCTTCGATGGTAGTACCCGTCGAGGATTGAATTGGACAAGTACTATCGTCGGACTGTACCCACATCACCGTCGACGGTGATGCGGGTACCCCTTTACCGTCGAAGTGTGTCGCCGTCGAAGTGTGCCACCGTCGAAGTGTACCCACTTCACCGTGTTTGTAACCGTCGGAAGTGTACCCACTTCACCGTCGACGGGTGCCGTCGAAGTGTGTCACCGTCGATTCACCACCGTCGAAGTGCACCCACTTCACCAACCTCGACGGGTACTTCACCGTCGACGGTTATCGCCGGTGTGTCACCGTCGAAGTGTACCCACTTCACCGTCGACAGGTACTATCGTCGAACTGTCACCGTCGAAGTGTTCCCACTTCACCGTCGACAGGTACTATCGTCGAAGTGTACCCACTTCACCGTCGACAGGTACTATCGTCGAAGTGTACCCACTTCACCGTCGACAGGTACTATCGTCGCACTGTCACCGTCGAAGTGTACCCACTTCACCGTCGACAGGTACTATCGTCGAAGTGTACCCACTTCACCGTCGACAGGTACTATCGTCGAACTGTCACCGTCGAAGTGTTCCCACTTCACCGTCGACAGGTACTATCGTCGAAGTGTACCCACTTCACCGTCGACAGGTACTATCGTCGAAGTGTACCCACTTCACCGTCGACAGGTACTATCGTCGCACTGTCACCGTCGAAGTGTACCCACTTCACCGTCGACAGGTACTATCGTCGAAGTGTACCCACTTCACCGTCGACAGGTACTATCGTCGAACTGTCACCGTCGAAGTGTTCCCACTTCACCGTCGACAGGTACTATCGTCGAAGTGTACCCACTTCACCGTCGACAGGTACTATCGACCGTCGACAGGTACTATCGT
>CAXANZ010000065.1:5000-7500 GCA_963970385.1 Theonella swinhoei
ATGGGAACACCACCACAGATGACATGATAGTAGTAGCTTTTGAGTGCCTGGCAGGTTACCTCCCTGCATTTTCTGCTGCTGGAGGGTTTGTGTGAGGTGAGCTGCTGTTCTACCATTTCTAAGCCTAGAGGCTGCACATGTATGTATTGTCCCAAGCCTTTATTTTTCTAAGCTTAGAGGCTGTATGCATACTCGAGTGTATTTGGGCTGTTTATGTTCGTATTTTATTGGAGTTTGGACACTGTGCGTGTGTGTGTGTGTGTGTGTGTGTGTGTGTGTGTGTGTGTGTGTGTGGAGAGTTGGCCGGCCAAAAGATCTGTAACCCACCGCCCCGGTTCTGGAGGCTGTCCTGCTCCAGTCTGTGCATGTCGTGTGTCATACGTCTTGTGCATAGTTATTGTTCGGTTTGTTGAGATTAGGGTTCCGGCTTTCCTTCTCTCTAATACCTCTTGGCCAGTGTGCTATACGCATGCTTTTCCATGTATAGCGATGCAACATCTGTAGTCGGATATGACATCCAGATGTGCCAAACGAGTTAGGCAAGGCCGTCCACTTAGCCCACTCTTGTTCTGTCAATTCATTAGTGACCTTAGACTGTACTCTACAGTCAAGCAGTGCGGGTAAGATCATGATAATATTATCGACCAAGAGGAGCATCAAACAAACAACACCGAAATTGAGCTTATGCATTGAAAATTCTGTTAATTGATCTGGAATGTCCCATCATCAGCTACAAACATCGGTGTATACGGAGAATTGGGCAGGATTCCACTGAAAATAAGAGGAAATATTGAATATTGGCTACGTCCTTTAACATCACACAAGTACTAGTTGTTGCATGGGCCCGAGTGCCACACAGGATATGTTGGCACAGTTATATAACTATCCCGTGTGAGCACGAGGGCCCATGCAACAACTAATCTGTTGCCACTTGAATGGTTTCCCAACCCCTAACCACTCCCTTACTAGCCTCACGTAATTAGTGATGTAATAAGTGTGCCACACACGATACGTTGGCACACTTTAGCCTTTGATCTGTTACTCTACCAGGAAAAAACATATCTCCCCGTACTGTGGGCCTGCTATAGAAAACACCAACAGTTCAACTCATTGTGTGATTATCACATATACGGTCTGTATTGAATCATTGCGATTTATCCAATTACGACGAAGTGTCCAGACTAGAGCCAGCAGAGGTAGCACTTAGAGCCGGAGAACGTCTATACGATCAATATGCAAAAGTGGAGACAGGATACATCACACTCCCAAAAATGAGACCCTACCAACTTATTTGTTTCTACCATCCCACTTGCGCACGGCAGTTGCAAGGTTCAGAAGAAGTCGCCATTCGCTAGCCATTGAAACAGGACGATACACTCACTAGACCACCTTTACCTCCAGAGGAAAGAGTGTGTCGAACGTGTGGAGTTGTATGGAAGATGAAACGCATTACCGCTCTTCGATACACAGATTGCCAGAATACGAGGACTTTGTACCCGCGAAAAGAAAGCGCAATTAACATGCTCCCCACAGATGCAAAGTTTACAACAGCTGCGAATTACAACGAAATATTCGGTTTGAAACTAGGACAATAAGATGTAGTCTCAATCTTTTTCCTTTTTTTGTTTGTTGTTGCTGTTGTTGTTGTTGTTGTTGTTGTTGTTGTGTTGTACCGTCGCCATTGGTGGTGGTGGTGTTTTTGTTGTCGTAGAATCGACACCTTTCAGACCACGCCTTCGCAAAATGCCCCCTTAGGCAGCGTGCACAGTGCAGAGCAGCAATGTTTATACCAGGAAACGGCTGAAATTGGCGTTGGAAGCGGCAAATTGAAACTGAAAATGAAAAAATTGACTTGCACACGCACATCCCGTAGACTTGCCGTGACCCCGCCCGCATCCGCAACCACCCAAAAATGCAATTCAATCCCCATTAATTAACTAATTAATTAACCAGGGGTTAATTAATAATTCATCAAGTCTAGTCGCTTAACTCCGCCCAGTCATTTGCACGCCTTCTCGCACCTGGCAGAACCTTGCCACAGTCGTCGAGGCCAGTGAGGCCTGCCGGAACTCCCCCCCTTCGTCCTACGGACTGGCCCCCTCCGATCTGCGGCTGTGGACGTGCGCCAAATGAAAATATGCCTTCGGCAACACACCCCTGCACGCTCCCACTAGCACCGCAACCAAACACGCGTCCACACTTCACCCGTCACACTTTTCGCCATATATGGTCAAACACCCACCTGACAGTCACGTGACCTCACCCTCACCTTCACCACAATCGGTGACCACCTCTCACCGAAGGAGGTGTCGATGCAACCTTCCCGGTCCGAGTTACGGCAAGACACACACACACACACACACAAACACACTGTCACTGACAGGTGCTCCGATCTTACAAACACTCTCAGTCGTCGCCCCAACTTAGACTAAAATTCAGTCGTTTCTTGCCTATATCGGGTGGTGAGGGGGGGGAGGTTTGCAAAAAATTGTTTTGCAAA
>CAXANZ010000065.1:15000-20000 GCA_963970385.1 Theonella swinhoei
ACCTGTCGACGGTGAAGTGGGTACACTTCGACGATAGTACCTGTCGACGGTGAAGTGGGTACACTTCGACGATAGTACCTGTCGACGGTCGATAGTACCTGTCGACGGTGAAGTGGGTACACTTCGACGATAGTACCTGTCGACGGTGAAGTGGGAACACTTCGACGGTGACAGTTCGACGATAGTACCTGTCGACGGTGAAGTGGGTACACTTCGACGATAGTACCTGTCGACGGTGAAGTGGGTACACTTCGACGGTGACAGTGCGACGATAGTACCTGTCGACGGTGAAGTGGGTACACTTCGACGATAGTACCTGTCGACGGTGAAGTGGGTACACTTCGACGATAGTACCTGTCGACGGTGAAGTGGGTACACTTCGACGATAGTACCTGTCGACGGTGAAGTGGGTACACTTCGACGATAGTACCTGTCGACGGTGAAGTGGGAACACTTCGACGGTGACAGTTCGACGATAGTACCTGTCGACGGTGAAGTGGGTACACTTCGACGGTGACACACCGGCGATAACCGTCGACGGTGAAGTACCCGTCGAGGTTGGTGAAGTGGGTGCACTTCGACGGTGGTGAATCGACGGTGACACACTTCGACGGCACCCGTCGACGGTGAAGTGGGTACACTTCCGACGGTTACAAACACGGTGAAGTGGGTACACTTCGACGGTGGCACACTTCGACGGCGACACACTTCGACGGTAAAGGGGTACCCGCATCACCGTCGACGGTGATGTGGGTACAGTCCGACGATAGTACTTGTCCAATTCAATCCTCGACGGGTACTACCATCGAAGGTACCCACATCACTTCGACGGTGACCACTTTGACGGGGATGTGGGTACACTTCGACGGTGACACTTGGACGGTACCCGTGGACGGTGAAGTGGGTACACTCGACGGTAGTACCCGTCGACGGTTCGACGGTACGGTAGTACCCGTCGACGGTGAAGTAGGTACACTTCGACGATACGGTAGTACCCGTCGACGGTGAAGTGGGCCCATTTCGACGATAGTACCCGTCGACGGTGAAGTAGGTACACTTCGACGGTGACACACTTCGACGCGGTACCCGTGGACGGTGAAGTAGGTACACTTCGACGGTAGTACCCGTCGACGGTGAAGTGGGTACACTTCGACGATACGGTAGTACCCGTCGACGGTGAAGTGGGCACATTTCGACGGTAGTACCCGTCGACGGTGAAGTAGGTACACTTCGACAGTGACACACTTCGACGGTGACACACTTCGACGGTACCCGTCGACGGTGATGTGGCTACACTTCGACGGTACGGTAGTACCCGTCGACGCGTCGAAATGTGCCCACTACACCGTCGACGGATACTACCGTCGAAATGTGCCCACTTCACCGTCAACGGATGCCGTCAAAGTTTGCCACCGTCGAAGTGTACCTACTTCACCGTCGACGTGATTTTTCGACAGTGATGTGGGTACACGATATTTCGACCCCGACGTGGGTAACCAACACTACCGTCGACGGTACACTTCCACGGTGTACGGCGGTGTGTGTGGAATATGTAGTGATTTTGTACAATTCCATCGGGACTGTGTACATTAAATGCATATTCAAGAAGGAATTTGCTTGCCAGCTGTTGAGTACTACCAGACCTAGACTCTAGTTTTGTGAAAATGTAGGTGCAATGTACATAACGTGTATGGGAGACTATGTAAAAATGTAGGTGCAATGTACAAACATGTATGGGAACACCACCACAGATGACATGATAGTAGTAGCTTTTGAGTGCCTGGCAGGTTACCTCCCTGCATTTTCTGCTGCTGGAGGGTTTGTGTGAGGTGAGCTGCTGTTCTACCATTTCTAAGCCTAGAGGCTGCACATGTATGTATTGTCCCAAGCCTTTATTTTTCTAAGCTTAGAGGCTGTATGCATACTCGAGTGTATTTGGGCTGTTTATGTTCGTATTTTATTGGAGTTTGGACACTGTGCGTGTGTGTGTGTGTGTGTGTGTGTGTGTGTGTGTGTGTGTGTGTGGAGAGTTGGCCGGCCAAAAGATCTGTAACCCACCGCCCCGGTTCTGGAGGCTGTCCTGCTCCAGTCTGTGCATGTCGTGTGTCATACGTCTTGTGCATAGTTATTGTTCGGTTTGTTGAGATTAGGGTTCCGGCTTTCCTTCTCTCTAATACCTCTTGGCCAGTGTGCTATACGCATGCTTTTCCATGTATAGCGATGCAACATCTGTAGTCGGATATGACATCCAGATGTGCCAAACGAGTTAGGCAAGGCCGTCCACTTAGCCCACTCTTGTTCTGTCAATTCATTAGTGACCTTAGACTGTACTCTACAGTCAAGCAGTGCGGGTAAGATCATGATAATATTATCGACCAAGAGGAGCATCAAACAAACAACACCGAAATTGAGCTTATGCATTGAAAATTCTGTTAATTGATCTGGAATGTCCCATCATCAGCTACAAACATCGGTGTATACGGAGAATTGGGCAGGATTCCACTGAAAATAAGAGGAAATATCGAATATTGGCTACGTCCTTTAACATCACACAAGTACTAGTTGTTGCATGGGCCCGAGTGCCACACAGGATATGTTGGCACAGTTATATAACTATCCCGTGTGAGCACGAGGGCCCATGCAACAACTAATCTGTTGCCACTTGAATGGTTTCCCAACCCCTAACCACTCCCTTACTAGCCTCACGTAATTAGTGATGTAATAAGTGTGCCACACACGATACGTTGGCACACTTTAGCCTTTGATCTGTTACTCTACCAGGAAAAAACATATCTCCCCGTACTGTGGGCCTGCTATAGAAAACACCAACAGTTCAACTCATTGTGTGATTATCACATATACGGTCTGTATTGAATCATTGCGATTTATCCAATTACGACGAAGTGTCCAGACTAGAGCCAGCAGAGGTAGCACTTAGAGCCGGAGAACGTCTATACGATCAATATGCAAAAGTGGAGACAGGATACATCACACTCCCAAAAATGAGACCCTACCAACTTATTTGTTTCTACCATCCCACTTGCGCACGGCAGTTGCAAGGTTCAGAAGAAGTCGCCATTCGCTAGCCATTGAAACAGGACGATACACTCACTAGACCACCTTTACCTCCAGAGGAAAGAGTGTGTCGAACGTGTGGAGTTGTATGGAAGATGAAACGCATTACCGCTCTTCGATACACAGATTGCCAGAATACGAGGACTTTGTACCCGCGAAAAGAAAGCGCAATTAACATGCTCCCCACAGATGCAAAGTTTACAACAGCTGCGAATTACAACGAAATATTCGGTTTGAAACTAGGACAATAAGATGTAGTCTCAATCTTTTTCCTTTTTTTGTTTGTTGTTGCTGTTGTTGTTGTTGTTGTTGTTGTTGTTGTGTTGTACCGTCGCCATTGGTGGTGGTGGTGTTTTTGTTGTCGTAGAATCGACACCTTTCAGACCACGCCTTCGCAAAATGCCCCCTTAGGCAGCGTGCACAGTGCAGAGCAGCAATGTTTATACCAGGAAACGGCTGAAATTGGCGTTGGAAGCGGCAAATTGAAACTGAAAATGAAAAAATTGACTTGCACACGCACATCCCGTAGACTTGCCGTGACCCCGCCCGCATCCGCAACCACCCAAAAATGCAATTCAATCCCCATTAATTAACTAATTAATTAACCAGGGGTTAATTAATAATTCATCAAGTCTAGTCGCTTAACTCCGCCCAGTCATTTGCACGCCTTCTCGCACCTGGCAGAACCTTGCCACAGTCGTCGAGGCCAGTGAGGCCTGCCGGAACTCCCCCCCTTCGTCCTACGGACTGGCCCCCTCCGATCTGCGGCTGTGGACGTGCGCCAAATGAAAATATGCCTTCGGCAACACACCCCTGCACGCTCCCACTAGCACCGCAACCAAACACGCGTCCACACTTCACCCGTCACACTTTTCGCCATATATGGTCAAACACCCACCTGACAGTCACGTGACCTCACCCTCACCTTCACCACAATCGGTGACCACCTCTCACCGAAGGAGGTGTCGATGCAACCTTCCCGGTCCGAGTTACGGCAAGACACACACACACACACACACACAAACACACTGTCACTGACAGGTGCTCCGATCTTACAAACACTCTCAGTCGTCGCCCCAACTTAGACTAAAATTCAGTCGTTTCTTGCCTATATCGGGTGGTGAGGGGGGGGAGGTTTGCAAAAAATTGTTTTGCAAAGCTCTCTACAACTACCCAGTTTCGCTCGGTCGTGAAGGCACCTACCGTCGGTTTGTTGCCGTTCAGTGCGAGACGGGTGCTGTCGGTGAGCGAGGTCGGGTTGCCCGTGGCCACTGTAGGCGCGGTTGCATTGTCCTGCCGCCGTTTGCCGTCGACGGTGGAGAGTGTACGGCTTTCCTCGGCATTTTGGGGCCGGGTGAGAGTCGTCGGTCTCGTCAGATTCTTGTGTACGGGGAGTTTCTGTTCGGATGCACGTT
This sequence comes from Theonella swinhoei, assembly GCA_963970385.1. NCBI lineage: Eukaryota > Metazoa > Porifera > Demospongiae > Tetractinellida > Theonellidae > Theonella > Theonella swinhoei. Next base: position 19,491 of record CAXANZ010000065.1, read on the forward strand.
GTTGCCCCACACTGGTGTGGCAGTGCCGTTGGTCGGAGTGTGGTCTGTGTGCGTCGGTTCCGTGCTCTGAGCGAGCACCCGGGGCCCGTGGTGGCCTGCAGGCGTCCTAGTCGTCTTAACGACGGCGATTTTGCGACGCCTGGTGGCCAGGAGGTGTATTGTCTTGAGGGAGGCGAGTCCGGTTTCGTACGACGGTAGGGTGTTGGTGGCTTTCCCTGCCGAGCGTTGAGAGACGTCGAAGTCGCTCCGGCCGCCCGCCAGCGGGTGGTCGGTTGCCTTCGTGGAACGGCACCGTCGGGAGTGGGAGTGGCCGGGTGGGCTTCCCCCCCGACGAGTCTCGTCGGTTACCTGGTTGATCCTGCCAGTAGTCATATGCTTGTCTCAAAGACTAAGCCATGCATGTCCAAGTATGAACGCTTCGTACTGTGAAACTGCGAATGGCTCATTAAATCAGTTATAGTTTATTTGATGGTCGTTTGCCACATGGATAACCGTGGTAATTCTAGAGCT
>CAXANZ010000065.1:27500-30000 GCA_963970385.1 Theonella swinhoei
ATAGTACTTGTCCAATTCAATCCTCGACGGGTACTACCATCGAAGGTACCCACATCACTTCGACGGTGACCACTTTGACGGGGATGTGGGTACACTTCGACGGTGACACTTGGACGGTACCCGTGGACGGTGAAGTGGGTACACTCGACGGTAGTACCCGTCGACGGTTCGACGGTACGGTAGTACCCGTCGACGGTGAAGTAGGTACACTTCGACGATACGGTAGTACCCGTCGACGGTGAAGTGGGCCCATTTCGACGATAGTACCCGTCGACGGTGAAGTAGGTACACTTCGACGGTGACACACTTCGACGCGGTACCCGTGGACGGTGAAGTAGGTACACTTCGACGGTAGTACCCGTCGACGGTGAAGTGGGTACACTTCGACGATACGGTAGTACCCGTCGACGGTGAAGTGGGCACATTTCGACGGTAGTACCCGTCGACGGTGAAGTAGGTACACTTCGACAGTGACACACTTCGACGGTGACACACTTCGACGGTACCCGTCGACGGTGATGTGGCTACACTTCGACGGTACGGTAGTACCCGTCGACGCGTCGAAATGTGCCCACTACACCGTCGACGGATACTACCGTCGAAATGTGCCCACTTCACCGTCAACGGATGCCGTCAAAGTTTGCCACCGTCGAAGTGTACCTACTTCACCGTCGACGTGATTTTTCGACAGTGATGTGGGTACACGATATTTCGACCCCGACGTGGGTAACCAACACTACCGTCGACGGTACACTTCCACGGTGTACGGCGGTGTGTGTGGAATATGTAGTGATTTTGTACAATTCCATCGGGACTGTGTACATTAAATGCATATTCAAGAAGGAATTTGCTTGCCAGCTGTTGAGTACTACCAGACCTAGACTCTAGTTTTGTGAAAATGTAGGTGCAATGTACATAACGTGTATGGGAGACTATGTAAAAATGTAGGTGCAATGTACAAACATGTATGGGAACACCACCACAGATGACATGATAGTAGTAGCTTTTGAGTGCCTGGCAGGTTACCTCCCTGCATTTTCTGCTGCTGGAGGGTTTGTGTGAGGTGAGCTGCTGTTCTACCATTTCTAAGCCTAGAGGCTGCACATGTATGTATTGTCCCAAGCCTTTATTTTTCTAAGCTTAGAGGCTGTATGCATACTCGAGTGTATTTGGGCTGTTTATGTTCGTATTTTATTGGAGTTTGGACACTGTGCGTGTGTGTGTGTGTGTGTGTGTGTGTGTGTGTGTGTGTGTGTGGAGAGTTGGCCGGCCAAAAGATCTGTAACCCACCGCCCCGGTTCTGGAGGCTGTCCTGCTCCAGTCTGTGCATGTCGTGTGTCATACGTCTTGTGCATAGTTATTGTTCGGTTTGTTGAGATTAGGGTTCCGGCTTTCCTTCTCTCTAATACCTCTTGGCCAGTGTGCTATACGCATGCTTTTCCATGTATAGCGATGCAACATCTGTAGTCGGATATGACATCCAGATGTGCCAAACGAGTTAGGCAAGGCCGTCCACTTAGCCCACTCTTGTTCTGTCAATTCATTAGTGACCTTAGACTGTACTCTACAGTCAAGCAGTGCGGGTAAGATCATGATAATATTATCGACCAAGAGGAGCATCAAACAAACAACACCGAAATTGAGCTTATGCATTGAAAATTCTGTTAATTGATCTGGAATGTCCCATCATCAGCTACAAACATCGGTGTATACGGAGAATTGGGCAGGATTCCACTGAAAATAAGAGGAAATATCGAATATTGGCTACGTCCTTTAACATCACACAAGTACTAGTTGTTGCATGGGCCCGAGTGCCACACAGGATATGTTGGCACAGTTATATAACTATCCCGTGTGAGCACGAGGGCCCATGCAACAACTAATCTGTTGCCACTTGAATGGTTTCCCAACCCCTAACCACTCCCTTACTAGCCTCACGTAATTAGTGATGTAATAAGTGTGCCACACACGATACGTTGGCACACTTTAGCCTTTGATCTGTTACTCTACCAGGAAAAAACATATCTCCCCGTACTGTGGGCCTGCTATAGAAAACACCAACAGTTCAACTCATTGTGTGATTATCACATATACGGTCTGTATTGAATCATTGCGATTTATCCAATTACGACGAAGTGTCCAGACTAGAGCCAGCAGAGGTAGCACTTAGAGCCGGAGAACGTCTATACGATCAATATGCAAAAGTGGAGACAGGATACATCACACTCCCAAAAATGAGACCCTACCAACTTATTTGTTTCTACCATCCCACTTGCGCACGGCAGTTGCAAGGTTCAGAAGAAGTCGCCATTCGCTAGCCATTGAAACAGGACGATACACTCACTAGACCACCTTTACCTCCAGAGGAAAGAGTGTGTCGAACGTGTGGAGTTGTATGGAAGATGAAACGCATTACCGCTCTTCGATACACAGATTGCCAGAATACGAGGACTTTGTACCCGCGAAAAGAAAGCGCAATTAACATGCTCCCCACAGATGC
>CAXANZ010000065.1:40000-41468 GCA_963970385.1 Theonella swinhoei
CGGTGTGTGTGGAATATGTAGTGATTTTGTACAATTCCATCGGGACTGTGTACATTAAATGCATATTCAAGAAGGAATTTGCTTGCCAGCTGTTGAGTACTACCAGACCTAGACTCTAGTTTTGTGAAAATGTAGGTGCAATGTACATAACGTGTATGGGAGACTATGTAAAAATGTAGGTGCAATGTACAAACATGTATGGGAACACCACCACAGATGACATGATAGTAGTAGCTTTTGAGTGCCTGGCAGGTTACCTCCCTGCATTTTCTGCTGCTGGAGGGTTTGTGTGAGGTGAGCTGCTGTTCTACCATTTCTAAGCCTAGAGGCTGCACATGTATGTATTGTCCCAAGCCTTTATTTTTCTAAGCTTAGAGGCTGTATGCATACTCGAGTGTATTTGGGCTGTTTATGTTCGTATTTTATTGGAGTTTGGACACTGTGCGTGTGTGTGTGTGTGTGTGTGTGTGTGTGTGTGTGTGTGTGTGTGGAGAGTTGGCCGGCCAAAAGATCTGTAACCCACCGCCCCGGTTCTGGAGGCTGTCCTGCTCCAGTCTGTGCATGTCGTGTGTCATACGTCTTGTGCATAGTTATTGTTCGGTTTGTTGAGATTAGGGTTCCGGCTTTCCTTCTCTCTAATACCTCTTGGCCAGTGTGCTATACGCATGCTTTTCCATGTATAGCGATGCAACATCTGTAGTCGGATATGACATCCAGATGTGCCAAACGAGTTAGGCAAGGCCGTCCACTTAGCCCACTCTTGTTCTGTCAATTCATTAGTGACCTTAGACTGTACTCTACAGTCAAGCAGTGCGGGTAAGATCATGATAATATTATCGACCAAGAGGAGCATCAAACAAACAACACCGAAATTGAGCTTATGCATTGAAAATTCTGTTAATTGATCTGGAATGTCCCATCATCAGCTACAAACATCGGTGTATACGGAGAATTGGGCAGGATTCCACTGAAAATAAGAGGAAATATCGAATATTGGCTACGTCCTTTAACATCACACAAGTACTAGTTGTTGCATGGGCCCGAGTGCCACACAGGATATGTTGGCACAGTTATATAACTATCCCGTGTGAGCACGAGGGCCCATGCAACAACTAATCTGTTGCCACTTGAATGGTTTCCCAACCCCTAACCACTCCCTTACTAGCCTCACGTAATTAGTGATGTAATAAGTGTGCCACACACGATACGTTGGCACACTTTAGCCTTTGATCTGTTACTCTACCAGGAAAAAACATATCTCCCCGTACTGTGGGCCTGCTATAGAAAACACCAACAGTTCAACTCATTGTGTGATTATCACATATACGGTCTGTATTGAATCATTGCGATTTATCCAATTACGACGAAGTGTCCAGACTAGAGCCAGCAGAGGTAGCACTTAGAGCCGGAGAACGTCTATACGATCAATATGCAAAAGTGGAGACAGGATACATCACACTCCCAAAAA
>CAXANZ010000066.1:0-19087 GCA_963970385.1 Theonella swinhoei
ACCTGCCAAGATGTCCCATCTTTGGGCAGGCGGAGCTTACTGTGTTGTGTGGTGTGTGTGTGTGTGTGTGTGTGTGTGTGTGTGTGTAACTTTGGATATCCGTGCTGTCAAGATGTCTCATCTTTTGTCAGCAACCTGCCAAGATGTCCCATCTTTGGGCAGGCGGAGCTTACCCTGTTGTGGTGTGTGTGTGTGTGTGTGTGTGTGTGTGTGTGTGTGTGTGTGTGTGTGTGTGTGTGTGTCTGTGTGTGTGTATTTGTTGGGAAGAAAGAGAAAGAGGAGTGCTAGGGTTGAGAATAGCTTGTGTCCATGGTCACAGGCAATGAGTTTTGAATACCTTTGCCCTTGCCTGTTATGGCCAGCGTCAATCACCCTTTGGATTTGTGTGGTGTGTGGAACATGTTGACCTAGTGCCCTTTTCTGTAATATTTCATGTATACAGTACATGCAATGTGTTTATAATCCAGCTCCCACTGGTCATCAGGGGAGTCCCCTGCCCCTCAAGCATGGGGCTGCGTGTTTCGGCCTCTTTAAACTCTCTACACACATGCAGCCTCACTAAGGACAGGGTGAGGCCACTCCACCTGTATTGGAGTCCTGGAGCCAGACTATAGTTTAGTTACTGTTATTTTAGGTGGTCTTTGTGGTTAGTAACTAGTTTACATAGTATGGATGTGGTAGGATAAAGTATGTACTATTACATATAGTAACGCATCTTTGCTGACGCTTCGCGTGGCTTCAAATGTTATGAGCATGCGTGATTTTTTAATTATGTTATTCCAGGTGTCGCTATGAATATCATTATCTTCAGGAAATGTGTATGATTTTTGGATATTGTTTTACTACTAACTTAGTATAGTACCTTTTGTGGCTGTGTGTGTGTGTGTGTGTGTGTGTGTGTGTGTGTGTGTGTGTGTGTGTGTGTGTGTGTGTGTGTCTGACTTTGGATGTCTTATCTTTTGTCAGCAACCTGCCAAGATGTCCCATCTTTAGGCAGGCAGAGTTTATTGGGGCTTAATGTGATGTGTGTAATAGTGTGTATTACCTTGGCTTACTGTGTTATGTTTTGCATATATACTTTTGATAACTTCTTGCATTTGGAGTGCAGCGTAGTGTATTGTGAGCTCTACGTTTGCAGTTGTGCACGTTTTGCATCTACATACTGGTGTATGCATCCATGTGTTTCCTTGTAACATATTTTGAATTCAGGTGCTGTTCATCGCTAGCTACTATGAAAGTAGAAGAAGACTATTCAATGACAGTCGCCCAGAAAGGAGAGAGAAAGCAACACAAGTTAAACGTGTATCACTAAAGCGCAAACTTCAACAACGGGTAAATAATTTTACTGTAATACACGTGGCATGTTTTTGTGTTATATATACTACAGCTCTTCAAAAGGCAGAGGAAGGTGTTAAAAAGAGACAGAGAGAGGGAACGCTGGGACTCCATATTGATTACAATTTCATGACTGAAGAAAGTGAGGGCGAGGATGGCACAGTTGTGCAACATTTGTTGCCATGGCGTTCTGAATGTAAGTTGACTGTTTACTCAGCAAGAATGTGTCGTATCTTTCAATTATTCATCCATTCTTCACTCCCTCCTCCCCCTACTCTCTCTCTCTTTCTCTCCCCTCCTCTTCCCCCCTTCCTTCACAGCGTTGAATAAATTAGTGAAAAAGCTGGATAAACGCTGTGATAAGCAGGACAAATTATCAAACTGCAAGCGGAAACCACGAGTGCCATCAGTAGATTCATGTCTTCCTATTCCTGCAAATGCTCCTCAGTGGAGCATAAAGACCCAGACTACTGCGCAAAGATCCAGAAGCCCTCTTCCAGAGAGTACTGGGATTCATGAAACCTCCAGAAGCCCTATAGCTAGCGTCAGTCAGGGTCCTTCTACTTCTAGCTCTATCACTGACTGGACTCTGAATAACTTGTGATACTGTTGTGGACTCTCCTGTGTATACATTGTATGCGTGTGTGCTGACATTGGCTTCTGTATAGTGTGTATATAATTATATGCAGTGAACGTGTGCGGTGTGGGAGCGGCGGGACCGTATCCTGGTATAGTGCCCCGTGGTGTATAACGGGCCTCCGATGAACTAGAACACGGTCTCTTGACGGGCAGGAACGGTGTGGCTCACGGTCTATACCGTTGGTTCCGTTTCTTGTTTGTGGTCCCACTCGGAGAGCTACGGGAGCTCCGTCGATCGACGTCAGGGCGAAAGCGGAAAACCCGTGATGACGAATATACGGTGTTTGTATAACGTAGACACGGATCCGTTTATTCGCTGGCCTTTCCCTGTGTGAGTTTGAACAGTTGCAACCAAAGCAAATTCAGTCCCATGATCCACCCTGACTTGCTTCCACAACCCCTCAGTTGACAGCAGAGGTCTCAGAAGAGTATGATAAATCGCTATAGCATTCTTGACTGGCATGGTAACCATCCCCACAATTTTCCTGCTATAACCATCCACAGCTAAAACATGAGTCACCCCAAACATGGCGAGTTTCTCATTTTGATCGAGGTGTAGCTTCTCGCCAAAATACTCAGACCTATAAGGAATTGGGTTCATCTGCCGATGGGTTTGTGCTCTTCTACTTTGAGCAGGCTGTGGAGCAACTCATGAAAGGGCGGCCCCAACACGACGCTGGCTAACATGGACGCTCTGGGAACGTAGATACCCATGCCATATTGTGTCCAACAGACTGAATGGCTAACATTACCCGCCTGTCCAGCTCGGGTCCGTAAGCCGGTGTAATAGTGAATATTGTCCCCCCCAAAAGTTGTCCCCCGGACATTATTCACTAGTGAATAATGTCCCCCTAGGACAATATTCACTAGTGAATATTGTCCCCCTTGGTGAATAATGTCCCCCATAAGATTCTTTGTTGAGGCAACTGTAGTTCATCTCCTACGGCATTTCTGATAGGGGGGACATTATTCACCGGTGAATAATGTCCCCCCTAAAATGCAGCTGGTTAACCAATAGCCTCGTACTCAGGCCGCGTGGAGGGCACGAGGCTATAGCTCACAGAGGTATGATGTAAACTCTAACCACTAGCCCTACACTGATCATAGCTCTGCTTTTTAGGGCCAGTGGTTAGTGGTTTACATACGTACCTCGGTTAGCTATGTACGTGGCCTCGTCTCCTCCCCCACACGGCCTGGGTGCGAGGTAGCAGTTGGATTTCTTAGCGCTGCCTTCAATAGATGTTATATATATATGTGTTTTTGTGTTGTTATATACTCCGAGAGAGAATAAAATAATGCGCTGTTGCGATTCGCTTGTCAACGTCGTGTGAGTGGTGCATGGCGCAATATTGAGGGGACAGTATTCGTTTGATATCTTCGAAGGCTTTCAGAGCTTTCTACGATGGGGGACATTATTCACTGAGGGGGGACATTATTCACTAGTGAATAATGTCCGGGGGGACAATATTCACTAGTGAATAATGTCCGGGGGGACAGTATTCACGGGGGGACAGTATTCACTCCGACACCGGCTCCGGTAGTGTATGTTCCTCTCTGAGCAAAACCGGCGTACACTTCGTTCAGAATATCCACGGCGATTGGGCTCCTTCTGGCTGAGGTAATCACTGATCAGTGCGTGTGACATCCCGTCCAACACCAAGCGCCTTCTTTCTTGCTCGTACACCTCCATCCTTCACAAGGTCCTGTATATATAGCTCGGTAGGTTTTCACTGATTAATTACCCTCACGTGCCCCCACACATGCCTAGGCCTAGTACAATGCACACATCTATGCATATACATTAGGGCGGGTCAGTCCTCAACTCAATTAGGATCATTATCCACACACACACACACACACACACACACACACACACACACACACACACACACACACACACACACACACACACACACACACACACACGCACACGCACACGCACACGCACACGCACACGCACACGCACACGCACACGCACACGCACACGCACACACACACACACCAATTAATAAGCAGAACCATACATAGTTGGTGTAGCAAAACAGTGATGAGTCAACAATGATACATGAGTCCAGCAATGATGTGAGCAAATCAGTGGTCGTAATCCAACAAAGAAGACATCAGTTAGGGGTCACTCGAAAGGTACGCACAGGCTCAAATTCCTCGCTGCTGTCCGTATCAGCTGCTGCACTTGGATGAGCATCAGTACGATTCTCTACTGTCTCAGAGCAGGCACCTGGGCTTTTGGATTGGGCACCAGCGAGTCGTGCAACATCGTCAAACCCTCTCAATTCAAAATATTGTTGAGAGGTTGATGGAGATGTATTGTACAAAGGGCATCGGTCGTTGTCCCTGCACCAGGCCCTTTGCAGTCTGTGCAAGCCACTACTCTCTGACAACAGCTATACACAACCGGTGGTGAGGCAACACAATGGCAGATACAACACTGTAATGCTTTACGTACTTCAACAGGTGTCGACACTCGGTTCTCCAGAATCTCTAACTTCTTGAGAATAAGTGCTTCCCCCTGCTTTTGTTTTTTTGCTTGAGGTGTATCAGTAACATTGTCATCACTTAATTGGAAATGAAGCGACTTTGACGCAGCCCTTGTCCCCTTCCAAAAATCAATCCCAGAGGTGGCAGGGGAAGAAGGGAGTGGATAGCACTTACTGTCAAGTAGAATTACTGAAAATCCGACTTGCTTAGCCACAAGGTCCGTCACACAGCTTACATTACATTGGTCTGGCGCCAAACAAACGTAAAGTTGAGTAACAATAGTGTACTCAAATTTCCCTGCTTTGCTACTGCAAGGCTTCGTGGGATCCACCTCACTAAGACTCACTAATGAAATTGACGCCTCAAGGGTTTTGATTTGGACGCATGCATAAAAGGCTGAGGATGCTTGGATGGAGGATAAACTGGAGCAGTGTAGGCCCCATATGGCGAGGAAGGGTGCAACGAACTACTCGGTTCCTAAACTGTCTTATCCATGGTATCTCCATGAACCTCGTAAGTCACACCAACAGTCGCTTGTGAGGGCCTGAACTGGCCCGAATCATCGGGAAACACGGCTATATTCTCAACTTCCTCCACTAGAAAGAGAGTACGCGGCACAATTTTAAAAATCGATGATATTTTCTTTACCTAGTAAGAAAACATATTTACCACACATAAAACGGCTTAGATCTAGGTACTAATTAGCTAGCTAACTACCTCTAGATCCTCCAGGGCCACTGTGACAGGGCGGCGCCTCCTTCCTCGCTCTCCCTCTGGTGAAATCAAGTACACTGACATTCCCGCTCGCTATAAACTCGCCACTGCATGCACGTGTGAGAAAGCCACACAGTGCGCATGCGTATATCGGACCAGGCGGGATTTAGTAAATCCTTTCACTGGGACATATGGAAATTAAACACTCAGAGCCCTTTGAAATTTGGTGTTCAGAACGCCGGAAAGCAGAATGCGTGAACGCCGAAAAGCAGAACGCCGGAAAACAGAACGGCCGAACGCCGGAAAGCAGAATGGCCGAAAGGTACACGCATTTTGAAGCCAGCTGCTCTGCTCTAGTTGAGTTATTGAAGGTGTTTCTCAGCTTGATAGAGAGAACAGTCTCATCACCCACAGGACTGGTCTTCAGCTTTTTCTAAGAGGCTTGCTGTGATGAACTCACTGGAATTTTTGTTACTAAATGTAACAGTTGCTTCAAAGGGGAATCTCTAGCTGATGGTGCTCTCTGATAGTGCCAAACCTTTTGATCTTTCCCTGTCACCTTATGAGCTCATATCAAAGATCACCACACAAACACTAGTGTTTCTGAAGGAATTTCACAATGTTCGAATTCTCAGTGTCATTTCCTTACCTGAGATTATAATTGTGTGTAGTCAACATAATGTATACTATCCCATAACACTATAGAGTTGTAGGCCTACAAAGCGAAGTAAAGACAGTTATTTAGTCTGCAGCTGACCTAAGAGTAAAGGTCAAGAGAACATGTAGGTAATAGCAACCACTTCAATGTTTTATGGGCTACTTACTGACAAAACAGACCAATTGTTTAACTTCACTCTGTACATGCACTCAATGGGTAAACATGCATTGCATAGTAGCATTCTGAGACATGCCTTACTATACCTGAGATATTTTCAGTAATCACCAGTAGCTCTCTGTTATCTATGTAGTTGGATATAGCTAGGATGTGTAGATGTTGTTACCAAACTAAAAGGTAAATAGGTGATGAAATCTGAAATTAACCTACAGCAGAATCTGTGTCTAATTTGCTTGCTTACTTCATGTGTAAATTGTGAACATAACATTTTGCCTACTATTCCTGAACACTACAAATCTTGCATGCTAACTTGAATAACGAGTGGAGTGAGCCACCTAGTTGTGACAATGGGACGATTTTTCTATGCAACTACACTGGGCTTTGTATGTTATTATGTTATGCTAACTTTACACATACACTGAAATAAGAGTAATTGGCCTGTTGCGACGCAACTAGATGAGCTTGCTTTGCTTGCCAAAATGCACTACATTTACAATCCCATGCTAAAGGCTGGTAGACCACTGGTCAGAAGGGGAAGTATATGAGGTGGTGTCTGTTACACTTTTACATTAGTTTTACATAAACCATAGCATGGTTTACATATGAACACAATATCATTCTCTACCTTTATTTAGCATTGTTTGCATACAATGGCATTGTTTAATATCTGTGAATATATCTCTTTGTTGTACCACACCACTTGGCATAGATGATCTCTCATGCTAAGAAATGGGAATTTGAAGTGAGCATGGTATGAGCATGTGACATCTTACCCTTTGGTCCACCTCATGTGACTAAACACATTACAGTGATCACTATGCAATCTTTCAGTAACAATTACTTGGAGATCCTTAATATGGTATGGTTTGTTTGGTTGATATGGATGTGGGTACCCCAGGTTTTATTGTGTTGTTCAATAAGGTTTGAGGAGGCATTTTTTGCTCCAATATATCCATCCAAGTCTATCTACATACATCCACTCAGAGCTACTCCTTAACTGCATTCATATATTTCACTATTTAGTTATCATTAGTCTTTACCAGTGAATTAAACAACTATACTTCACTATCTTCTGTCACAGTAGATGTCCTATTCTCCTATACAGGATGGAGTTACAGCTCTCCTCATAGCTAGTCAAGAGGGTCATGAGGAGGTGATGAGACTACTACTACAGTCAGGAGCCCAGGACTTGCCAGATAACGTGAGAAACTTGGGTTTAGCTGAGTAATATCAAGCACGTTGTTTATGAACCCTTAATTATGCTAACCCAACACTTGAAGTTACACTAGCTAGTATCAAAGCAGCACAGTGAAAACAAACCAGCATTAGACACAATGTAGAAAATAGCACTTGGTATTCAGCATTGTTAAATAGTTGTGTAATTATCCTGTTAAATAAACACATTTTAACATTGCAGTACCAGAGGTATAATTATCCTATCACCTTAACTCACGGCATGTAGAGTATGCCATCAATGATCATGTGTCATCAAACAACTCTGTAGCACCTGCAGGCAAGACATCGTTCTTCCAACTGTAGATACCCTGTGAAAGTGAAGTTCGTACAAACATACACAATATAGATCTTTCATTTTATGTTAAAACTATCCTTCTTACTTGTGAGGTCAACTGAGGCATCTGACAGTACATATATCTGCAGCTGGCGATAGTATAAGTACTGCAGTGCCTCAGACTATTTGTGTACAGTAGATATGTAGTGTTACCTTTATGTATGTATTCGTAGAGTATATATTGTTCTTAGCACACACACTCCTCTGTAGGTAACAGGTACAGCCTCAAACCCTACAGTACCATATCTTGCAGGGTACTAAGGAGGGAAGGTCCCCCATGCCCCCTGTAGATAAAACCCTGCCTATGTTCTATGCAGCAGCACCTCAAGGGCTGGTACTAGAACGTTCCTAAAGTATATCTTCTAACTGTTCACACTCCCCTACACATGTTTTTTTGTTTACTGCAAAACAAACATGACTTTAATACAGGGAGGGGGCCCCACTTCCACTTCCAACTTTGATGTCATTTTAGGGGTGGAGACAGCCACTCTAGGGGGGGGGGGGAGGGGGGGCATAACTAGTGGAAGCGAAGCGAGCTGTTCTTGCACTGTAAACTCCTTCACAACGCACATGACACGAACATCAGCTCAATAACATTATCACCAATTGCACAACTGTGTGGCTCACTTTTCTCATACAATAATTTGTTCCAAAAATAGGTGGTCTGTCCCCCAACTATGAAAAGTGCCCCCCCCCCCATAAGTATCTCAACTACTGCAGTATTTTTCTGTAAAAATCCGGACCAGATGACACCTAGTGTACTGGAGGAGCATGCCTCTACTCCCTTTATACACAGAAAAATGTATGGCCGGCCATTCCTTAGTAGATGTTATGATATCATTAGTGCATGCAGTAGACTGTGTATTTAGAGTGTAGAAGAAGTGGTAGGACACTTGATAATTGAAATTCTTATGTGTATGCCCCCCTAGGGTAAATGTTATATGAGGACACTTCACTTATCAGGTCACCTTCTGTCCCTTAGTGTTCAACTGTGATGTGTGTGAGAATAATCTTTGTTCTTGAGTTTAACCATGTACATAATGAAGTGAGGGGTACCCCAGCAAGGCAGGAGATGATGACATGTTCCATCCTTCCTACAATTTGTTGTGCGCAATTACATACATGTATGTTATTACCTGCTGTGTGTGTACATAAGTGTCCTCTTGTCATTCATTTTGTTGACTTGTCAGTTTGTCAGTTTATTTGTTAGCGGCATCTGCCCTATACATTGGATTATGACTTTCATTACATAGTACACCAGTGGAATGTTGTCTTATTATTGCTTATGCTCATTGTGCACCTATGCCAATATTTCTCTCTATACTCATAAATTTACCATTACTTTTAAAAATTACAAAATACATACAGTGAGTATGCAATTGGCTGATACATTAGCTACATGGAAACAACTGCCATAGGTATGTATTCTATGAATATTTCAGTTGTTGCACCCTATCTTCCCTTAGCCTGCACTTGTTGCATCCTATCCACACTCCCTTAGCAGGGCCATAGCAAGCACTTTTGAAGTGGTCCGGTCAATGGGCGTGGTCTAGGCCCCGCCTAACCATACCTCCTGTAAGCCAAAAGCTCTCACAGGCAGAGTATCAAATAGTGGCTTATCTGGAGCGTCCTGTGACTGGCCCCATGCACATATTGAATAGGGGGCCTTTAGCCTCCTGCTATCCTTCAATATGCTAAATGAAAAATGACTTTAAACTTGTAATATGGAAACCCTCACCAACAGTGGGTTAACTGTGTAATAATAAATCCCCCGTCTAGTCACGGTGTGAAGTTATCATTCCTAGAGGTGACATATCTAGTATATAGAAGACTGGATGAACAAGAGATTGAGTGTTTGTTTTAGCAACAGCAACATATTTGTTGTTGCATACCACTTGTCATGTCACACAGGAAGTCAGTATCCATGTAACTACTGTATTATGTGGGATACGTTTAGTGTGTGTTGAAGGACTGTATATACAATGTGCATCACAGCTCTTACATGAAGTTCAAAGTTTGAAGTGATATTCAGGACCCCTTGCAGGAGGTGGAGGTATACATACACTGCAAACTAAACCACTGACAGTAGAGAGAGAATATGAATGCAGTGAAGGACATAGGAAAGGGAATTGTAGAATAGTTGTGCATCAAGACAGGAGATGATGTAACAACAATTACATGTTGCTGATGAGGACCAATTAGTCTGAAACAGCTGTCTACCATTTGCCTCGTTTGCTATGCACACACCTTATTCATGTGTAACTCATTAATAAAAAAATATACATGTTACTATTTTCCTACCATCATCCTCAGTCTTGGTGATTTTTGACATTGCCAACCCTACATGCTTCACCAATGTAATGGAAGTATTGTTAGTCTGTTTCATTTATGTAGCTTGGATATGGTACATGAAGGCATGTACATGAACCCTTCCCCAGCTGAGCATGGATCACGTCCAAAATATTAGTAGGTGCCAACATTTCTGTATGATGTATGTATAGATGAAAGAGACAACAGTCTCACCATCTACAGGATGAGTCCTTCATCCCTAGCTATATACACACTCAAATTCAGAGATATTTATCTTACAGCTGTATGTGTGAAGTACAGTGTAGCTGATGAGTACCATCTTTCCTTATACAAGTAAATAATAAATTTAGGAAATTTGAAAGGAAATATAGGGATTGCATAAAAAGGAAAGGAGACAAGATTGGGACACAGACATGTTATGATATATCAACGTAACATTATGGGTACGCTTTATTAGTGATATATGGTTAATGCTTGCCTGAGGCTATTTGTTGTGATATTACAAGACTTACATTGTTTACAGAGATCTTATCATAACGTTGATCATTGGTGCATTGCTCTCTACCAGCATACCAATTTCCACATTTAGTGGAGCTTTTGTTAGTGAGATACATTATTGCCTGCCTGAGGCTATTTGTTGTTATATTACAAGATTTACCTAGATCCTTTCACAACATTGATCATTGGGGTATTAAGCTTTACCATCACACCAATTTCCATATATAGCAGCGCTTTTGTTAGTGAGATACAGCAATGCTTGCCTGAGGCTATTTTGTGCAGGATTTACATGGTTTACAGAGATTTTATCACAATGTTGATCATTGGGGTATTATCACACCAATTTCCACATTTAATGGAGCTTTTGTTAGTGAGATACAGTAATGCTTGCCTGAGGCTATTTTGTACAAGATTTACATGGTTTACAGAGATTTTATCACAATGTTGATCATTGAGGTATTGAGCTTTACCATCACACCAATTTCCACATTTAGTGGAGCTTTTGTTAGTTAGACACAGTAATGCTTGCCTGAGGCTATTGTGTACAAGATTTACATGGTTTACATAGATTTTATCACAATGTTGATCATTGAGGTATTAAGCTTTACCATCACACCAATTTCCACATTTACTGGAGCTTTTGTTAGTGAGATACAGTAATGCTTGCCTGAGGCTATTTTGTACAAGATTTACATGGTTTACATAGATTTTATCACAATGTTGATCATTCATGTATCAAGCTTTTCCATCATACCAATTTCCACATTTAGGGGAGCTATTGTTAGTGAGATACAGAAATGCTTGCCTGAGGCTATTTGTTATTTTATTACAAGATTTACATTGTTTACAGAGATTTTATCACAACGTTGGTCATTGGGGTATTAAACTATACTATCATACAAAATTTCACATTTAGCAGGGCTTTTATTAGTCAGATATAGGATTGTGTGGCCTCCACTATTATGCATAGCCTGAGGCTATATTTGTTTATTTTACAAGAAGTACAGTGTCTTGCACTATACCCACAGTGGTCACTGTACCAAATTTCATGTTTAAATGTGTTACCATTAGTGAGTTATGCTCTTTCAAGTGGAAGAAGTAGTGTCGGAAGGTGAACAATTTACTTAATAGACTTTTGTTAATTTAACCCCTTTATCTACCCTTTTTTAATCCCAGTTAGTTTCTACATATTTATGTTAAGGTTACGGAACACCAGTTTGCTTATTAATAATTCATAACTTACATACTCGTTTTATCACCAATTACAAATATATTTGTTATAATCATATAAAAGTTGATAAAAACAAGTCACAGTTTCTTGAGGAGTTGTTCTTTCTTACTCATGAAGAGATGCTCGAGGCGCTATCTGAAGCCCAACACCTTCTGCGTCAAACCTCGCTTCAGTCCGTGCCTTCAGCCCGCACCTAAGACTACTTATGGCTACCTAGGGACCTACTTGAGGGCCGCTCGATGAGATTTGAGCAGCGAAAGCCATACTACCAAACACTAAGTATCTTCCAGACCCGCGTAAGTAGACAAAATCGAGCTTTTCCTGGCAACCACTTGCCATCTCCGAGAAAACCTTTCGAGCGGACCTGCCCCTACCTTCGTCCAATTAGATAGCACACAGAATATGGCAAGATTTCATATATTTTTTGAACAAACTGACGCCAAAAATAGTGTATATTCCATAGGCCAATTGCCTGCTAATAACCCGCGCGCGCCGCCACGCAATTGCGCGCGCGCATGCGCGCGCGTGGGCGTTAACTGTATACCGTAACCTTAACAGAAATCCAGTAAGCAGCAAACTGAAAGTGAAAGTGATGAAAAACCTTATAATATGAGGATAGACCATAGTAATGCCTATATACACAGTACTACTGTGTGACATGTACATGTATTACATTGAGAGGAGTGTCAACATCAGTATTACAAGAATCACAAGGGTTAACAACAAATACTTTTGTTATGTTGCTATTAGCGATGGTATCTCTACACATGCTGACTTTCAGGTTGATGGTTACCATGGTTGCTGAGTTTTGCTCATTAGTTATCCTCATTCATAATACATTGCTGGGAGAGATAACGATCAGTAGTACATGAACTACAAGGGTTAACAATTATACCTCTATTCCGCAGTACGTAATGATACATTTCCACATGCAAAGATTCAACTTCATTGACTTTATGGTTATTGAGTTACGCTTCTTCAAGAATAATAATAAGAAGAAGAAGAAGAAGAAGAAGAAGAAGAAGATGGAAAACATGGCAAAAATGTGAAAAGCACTTTATAAGCTATTACACACATTTTACATCACAACACATCCAATTTTTGTATACTGGTTATTTTTCACAGATTTTTTACCTTGATATCATTTAAAGTGAAATCAACCTCAAATTGAAAGTGAAAATGAAGAATATCCTTATATATGGTTTTCAATGGGGATAGACCATAGCAATCCCTATATACACAGTACTACTGTACTGTGTGATTATGATGATGTGTGTAGTATTGATGAGGAAATAGGGAGACATATAGCTTGAATAATCACTGTTATATCTCCCATCCCTACACATATGTCCTGTATGATTAGACAGCATTTTATAGTGAGTATGACCAAGTAATGAGAGTCCTACTTGAGGTATGTATCTTAAGGCGATCACTTCTGTCACATGTGTGTATAGCTACAATGTAGTAAATATCACTCTGAATTGTACTTTCTCTACAATGTCAGTGCAGTAAATATCACTGCTGTGAAATTTGTGTCTATAGATAAATAGCTACACATGTTCATGATATGTCAGGTCATCATTGGCTGTGCACTAGGCTGTGACTTCTTCAGGTACATTAGTCCTTGTGCTGATACCCAGGGCTAAATGTATACTAGATGTTTATTGTGAGAGGTACTCTTTCAGTGTTATATATTGAAGTAAATTGCACCTTCTTTTTCTCCCTTTAGCAACACATTAAATGCAATTAAACAGGATTTGTCCAGCTGTTTGTTCAGTTAATCAATAAAAGTATACTTCACCCCATTCTCCTCTACAGAATGGAGCCACAGCTCTCCACATGGCCAGTCAAAATGGTCATGAAGAGGTGGTGAGACTACTACTACAGTCAGGAGCACAGGACCTGCCTGCTAAGGTACAACAGAAAGTCACACACCAAATAACTGAATCTGGTGTGTATATGTACATGCTACTGTAGCTATGTTGAGTCTGTTATGCCTTGCAAAAGCTGTTATATACATGTTTCGATACCACTGTCAGTGTTGCCTATATAGGATGCATTGTTTGATGCATATAGCTCTTCCTGCATGTATGTCTCTTACACAGATGGTATGATAGTCTGCACTTAGTGTCTATATTGAGTAGTGACATTCTGACATTTTCATATAATACTGATTAGTATGGCAACCCACAGTCGTGGCCTCTGTTTACTTGCTGTTAGTTATGATATTGTCTTCCTTCTACATAGTACTAATGTAACCTCCTCTCTACTTACAGGGTGGACAGACAGCCCTGAGCCTAGCAAAGGGTCAAGGTCATGAAGGAGTGGTACAACTACTACAGCAGTATAGAAAATAGATACCTACTGAGTTACCTAGTACTAGTCCCGGTCAAAGTGTAGTGATAAAAGTAGGTTTGAACTTTGTTTAGATACGTAGTTTAGTTTCTTCATAGCAACATCTCCCATAGTTACAGTATGTGTAGTATTGCATCAAGGTTTGTTATATAATCAGTTGCTTTACATGGATGACCTGTACAACTATATGAATACAGACACCATTATATACTTGAAACATTTTTGAAAGGTGTGTATATTATGTACTGTCTAAACAACACACGTTTCCAAACCTGACAAATATATGATCATGACTTCCATGCAGAAATATTATAACAGAGACTGATCATGATTGAGTGTATGCTGCTTTAGACTCGCATTCCCAGTCTTCACAATGCTCTTAAGTTAATGTTTTTGCACACAAAATTATCTGTGCAAAGGATTTCTGCTAACAAACTGGGCTATACAGGATATTAGTGTACTGATTGTACAAATGCAAGCTATATACTTGTACATTTGTACAATCAGTACACTGCAAGATCATAATTATAGCCTATTAGTGGTCCCACCCCAGCCCCCAACTCAGGCATATAATTATACATCTCCTGTTCATCGTTCATGCAAATAAAGGAATCATGAGAAGTGACAGGTTATCACATTGTATATAGAGAGTATATAGCTAGTAGTTATAGCTTCTTGACCAAAGTCAGGTCAGACAAACATAACATGCAATGGTGTGTGCTACATGAGGAACTGAGGGAATACAGAGAGGCTGCATTATATATAATACTCTCTTCCTTGTGCTGTTCAGAATATCTGTAAGGGAAGTTATGTTGTGAGATATACATAATCCAATCTTGGACACTGACCAAGTGTATTGTAGCAAGTATTGTATAGCAAGTAGACACATACCAAGCTGTGAGTTATCCACCTACCATCCACAATGCAGTACCATGGTAGTGTGATATAAGTGAGATAGGCTGACACTGGAAATGACACATCTGACCCAGATTTACTGTGTGTGTGTGTATGTGTGTTTGTGTGTGTGAATAAATGGATTCAACAAACATTTTGCTTCACAGAGGCACGAGGTATATACTGTCAAAAATAAGATGTGCAAATAAAATTAACATGGAGTTTATCAGTGGTATCAAATTATTGTGGTGGGCTGGGGAATGGTCTACATCTATTGGACCAATTATACATTTGTTAGAAAGCCATTAAAATTGTGAAGGTTCCCATCTCTATTCACATCTCTTCTCAGCAGGAACACTGTATTATTGAAGACCTACACATGTACATTGTACATGTAACTCAAGGAGTTACAACAGAAGGCAATTAACATTAGCTTGAACAGGGGTCATGTGATGTATTTGTCCAAGTCTAACACACCATACTTGTATATAGCTATGCAAAACAGGCACTTCTATTTTAGGTTAAGAAGACATAGACACATACATGTACATGTATGTATTAGTTAAACCACCCCATGGACGGATGTAGCGTATTTACATGCTCGCCACCCAGAGTGCGTAGCACCCGAGGAGGAAGGGCATGTAGACCACGTACATCCCAACATAGGGTGGTTAACTGTTGCATTTCTACATTTTGGAGCACAACTGTGTGTGCAAGCCTTCATACCATCGCTATTTCTGATTTGTCCAGAAAAAAAAAGGTACAGGATACCAATAATGAGATGACGATGAGAGAGGACTAGAAAGCTAATCTATACGACTAACTATTCCAGAAAAATAATCGCTTTTATCCGAGTTCTACAGTCGGAAGGAGAAGGCGCTAAATTCACCGTCCGAAGACCGCCGTTTTCGGATGAAACTACCAATATTCGGACTTTTCGACCTGGGCACAGAATAGTTGGCGGAAAAGAATTGAGATCTTCATGTACTATCTCTTGCTTATTCACTAAGCAATAGCTAGGATCTTTTCGACCTAGTCTTTTTACAAGCAAACGCCGCGAACTGAGAAGTGTAACGCCATCAATTTTCGGACGCAGTATGAACATATTTTCCTGTAACACCTACAGCATACGACTAGTTACAGTCTAAAAATTTCTAGGGATCTTACTAGGCCTGCACTAACTATCTGTGCTGTTTTCACCAAATTTGCTACATTTTCATATTTGATAATATAAATAAATACTTACTTGTCCATATCTGGGACAATCGTGAGAAAGCAATATAATTATAATTGGAGTAGATAGTAGTATCTTCGAAAATTGTTAAAATTTTACTCCGCTTTATACTGTAAGAGATAATCAATGTAAACCAAACTAAGCGTCCGTAAATTGATGACATGATGTCTTTGTGTTCGTGGCATTTGTGTGTAAAGAAGCAAAATCGAAACCATCCTACCTATAGGTTATTTGATACAAAAGAAGTGATACTTCTTTTTATGTGCAGTTTGAATTCTCTATCGCAAACTATACTGTGCTCAGGTCGAAAAGTCCGAATATTGGTAGTTTAATCCGAAAACTGCAGTCTTCGGACGGTGAATTTAGCGCCTTTTCATTCCGGCTGTAGAACTCGGATAAAAGCGATTATTTTTCTAGAATAGTTGGTGGCATAGGTCTATCTATTGATGGTATCTATACACCCTCTAGCCCTTCAGTAACGTTGAAATAAGCGTCCGAAATTAGATCCGTCCGGAAATTGATCGCTTACTCTATATATATGGCGTCTGATCTTTGATTACTTCCTCTAGCATACGGCAACACGGATAGGGCTAGCTCATATACACACACCAACATCACAGTACACTAACAAGGGAAAAAACACATACACACTCAACACCACACTAACACACAGAGGCGGCGGCAGCAGTTTGGGGGAGCGAGATTCAGTTCATGAAAATATTAACGTACGCGAGCGCTAATTGCACTGCACGCAATAAAGAGGTGGGGCTACAGTGGCCCAATCGTCTCTCATAAAAAGATACATCACACACATCAGCAGCTAACAGAATCTACCAATTCATCTAAGCACTACGTACCCACACACCCAGGTTAACTCTACCCACACACCCTGCCTCTAGCCATAGATAATATAGACGTTACGGGTCTATATTATCTATGCTCTAGCTAACGTATTAATTTATACTATGAATGATGATAGACAGGGAGTATGCTATACATCTGTTATACAATGTTAAGTCAGCTCTGTATGCAGCATGTTTAGTAAGGGCTATAACAGCAGATGCCTTAGAGGTAAAATTGCTAAAGGACTCTAACTCCATCTCAATCTGTGACATAAAGGATTCTATTTTTTTGTTGATAGTTAAGTCTCTAAAAGAGCCTGTCAACTTTACTTCAACTCAAGATATTTCAACAATCTGCTAAGATCTGTTTCTAGAGCTGAGGTATCATGATAAATGATTCATACCCAGTGAAGGGAAGAGTGGCACTCTACACAAACACTGATGGCTACCACACAAAAAGGACACACACACACATACAAAAATACAGACGTAATCAGCACAAAAGAACAAACAGAGCAACAATGCAACAAGAAAAGATCAGTGAGGGTAAGATTCTGCTCCCTAGCATAGGCTAGAAGGACGATACACCGATAGAGGCACTGAGTCCGGAAATGGAGACACATCTACACCACACCACGAGACAACTCTAGCTGAGCTCCCAGATATACATCGAAGTCCTGTCAGTTGCCAGTGCTTTGTCAAAGTCGTACAAAAATCACATTGATCAGGTTCAGACTGAAACTGGCAACTCCAGCCAGCGGTCCATCGACGTGTAGAACACCAAAATAACAGCATAACAGCATAACACCAGCCATCAACCCTATCAATCAAGAGCTGAGGTAGGATAGGCACCTCAGAAACGACAGCGAATCAAGTCGCCATTTTTCCCACAACGCAGGTGATATCGGTGATTAACCCTCGGCGCATGCGCAGGAGGGTAAGAGTACTTGGTTTGTGTGTGTGTGTGTGTGTGTGTGTGTGTGTGTGTGTGTGTGTGTGTGTGTGTGTGTGTGTGTGTGTGTGTGTGTGTGTGTGTGTGTGTGTGTGTGTGTGTGTGTGTGTGTGTGTGTGTGTGTGTGTGTGTGTGTGTGTGTGTGTGTGTGTGTGTGTGTGTGTGTGTGTGTGTGTGTGTGCGTCTGTGTGTGCATGTGTGTGTCTGTTCGGACGATTTCTGTCATTGCAGTCGTTCGGCCAATGTGCGAATTTATTGGAAAACCAAAGCGTCTACGTGCAAAATTCCCTCCGTTAATTAACGACCTCTTGTCTTTCGGTTGTTTTGCAGACCTTTTTTTCGAGAAGTGAGCCGCCTGATCCGCTGAACTAGCCAGCGATTGCATAGCCCTACCCTTCTGCTCTCAACATACAACGTCATAAGCTTAGGGCTTGGACAGGGGAGCCTGCTGCGCGCGCACTGTTCAATCGCTGCGTGTCTGACCTAGGGTAGCACCACCACAGGGCATTTTTGTGGCCCCTACTTAGCGCCATGAAAGTTAAGTCATTCTGTAGAGCAGAGATAGGGCTATAAATGTGTGTGTGTGTGTGTGTGTGTGTGTGTGTGTGTGTGTGTGTGTGTGTGTGTGTGTGTGTGTGTGTGTGTGTGTGTGTGTGTGTGTGTGTGTGTGTGTGTGTGTGTGTGTGTGTCTGTTCGGACGATTTCTGCCATTGCAGTCGTACGGCCAATGTACGAATTTATTGGAAAACGAAAGCGTCTACGTGCAAAAATTCTCTCCGTTAATTTACGACCTCTTCTCTCTCGGTTGTTTTGCAGACCGTTGTTTCGAGAAGTGAGCCGCATGATCCGCTGAACTAGCCAGCGATTGCATAGCCCTATCCTTCAGCTCTCAACATACAACATCATAAGCTTAGACGTTATACGGCTTGGACAGGGGAGCCTGCTGCGCGCACACTGTTCAATCGCTGCTGTCTGACCCAGGGTAGCGCCACCACAGGGCATTTTTGTGGCCCCTACTTAGCGCCATGAAAGTTAAGTCATTCTGTAGAGCAGAGATAGGGCTATAAAATATGTGAATATGCTTTTGGTTCCTCCTTCCGTTACAGAGATATGAGCGTTGGTATACGGACATAAAATTGGTAATGAGCTTACATATTACACAGACTGAGAAAGACCTGATTA
>CAXANZ010000069.1:0-36878 GCA_963970385.1 Theonella swinhoei
TGCCGTATTAAAGATGCCATTTTCTTCATGAGGGTGAGTAGTATAAATAAGTGCAATCAGTTAAAACAAATGTCTGGTAAATATGGTTAATACTAGTGACTAATATTTAATGAAATATCAGTGAGTTAATTCAAATATGAATATTGCATGTGTATTTATATCATCAGATGAAAGATGCAAGTTTGTAGAGAATGTGGAACTAGAATGGCATTTAAAACTTAATTGTGTGTGTCTTTTGTTTCACACTCAGAATTCATGTACCAAACATTAAAATGACTTGGCACAGGGTCAATTAGTCAATTTCTTTTTATTAAACCTACAAATGATTGGTACTTATTTAAACAGAGCCAAACATTATTCATGTCTTTCAACATGTTTTTGATGAAATATTTGTTTCTACCTTGAATGAATGGAAGATGCTCTTCATGAAATCAGCAAACTTTGTTAAGAGGTAATTAGTCAGGTAACCTTTGTTAGGTCTTCTATAATCAATTGAGAGACCAAATGTGTTGAGCTTTATCAGTGTAAATTACATTCTGGTTTCATTGGGAATGAATGCTATGAGATTGATTTTCATTATAGGACATACAAGACTTATGGTTTAGAGTTCATATCTAGTAGAACAATAGATTAATCAATTGATATGTTTCAGCCCCTACAGCATTTTCTGGGTAATTTCTTTAGAAAGTAGAAGTTGTAGAACCCTGTGTGTAATTGCCTTGTAGTTGGCAATAAACAGACAAGGCATGGTGGTGCAAAGGATTTTTTTATGTGTACTTCTCAATTTTGCTTAAACAATATTATCAATGTATACATGGTAATGTTAATTAAGTATTTCAATATTTTAGGAGGGGCATGGCCAAATTACAATGAATGTGATTTGTTTTCTTTTTCAGTAAACAAGAACCTAATTGGTAATCATGAATGGCCAAATGTTGATTTGTTTTCTTCTGATTATAATCTGTACAGCAGGTGAACATTACAAAAGTACTACAAAGGGGCCACTCTTCCATTTGTTTTATAACCTACCATTATTAATCTTTCCCTATTAAAACAATAAGTTGAACATTTTTTGAAGAACTAAATACAATATTTGTAGGCTTATTTTATCTTGTTTTAACAATAAATAGGGCATATACATACACATTTTTATTTTATATTAGCTAAATAGTTCAATCTTTAAGTTCATGTACAAGGATAAAGGTACTTGTCATAATATTGAGGAATGTAGTTTTAGGAGGACAAGCATCCTTGTGAAAGGTAGACCATGCAACAATTAACAACAGAATTTAAATACCACTTCCACATAAAAGTTCCAAAAGTGATTGCCCTTATGAAGTTAGAGTAAGAAAAGTTTTGATGTTGAAAACAAACATGAAATTGACATGTCACTTTCCTGTGGTATTTAACACTGAATTAAATCATAAATCTCTGGTATTTGCATCTGTCAAAAATTATTACCTGTTGGTATTGATAGAAATAGTGAATCTATCATATCATACACATGTTATAAAACTTATTTTCCATATTTTAAAACATGCAGTTGTTGCTGATCTGGAGTTTGAATATGGTGGCAGTAGATACCAAATTGTTGATGACCAGGAGACCCACAGTTTTCTATACTGGGAAACTCATTGCTCAGGTAAAGTATTGTCATGATCTGTCATCCTATACCAAACACCAGAAGATGGTTTGAGTGACCAATATGTGTTGTCTTGACAGAACAGGAAAAGAAAAGCATTGAGGCATTTAGAAACAACTATGATTTCTGATCTCAAGGACAAAAATATGCCATGTAATAAGGACAATGTACTTATCATTTTAAAAATTGCTTGCAAATTTTGCAAAGAAAGAATTAAAGGTTATTTGTATGAAATAGTGAAACAACACATTTGAAAGATATAATTGATGTATACACATTAATAGTTAAAAAGGTTTTGCCAAAGGAAATAATACTGAAAACCTCAATATAGTTTAATAGAATTAATAAAAAGTAACAATCATCATTCATTCTAACTATGATTCAAAATGTTGTTTCATTTATTTTACTACCATTTTTCACAAAAATTGCATGTTTCTCCTGCAGGACTTGGTAATGGATGGGCTCTAACTGTTATAAACACTTTTACTGAATTTGACAACATTAAAAGAGGTCTTAATTCTTTGGATACAAGACGCTATGTATATTATTTAATCATTGATGGGTCTACAAATGTTTTTACTCTTAGATCTTTCAACTATGCTGAATACATACTTGGGCGATCAGGTTAATAAGCTTAAATCATTTATTTCCCAACAGTTATT
Organism: Theonella swinhoei; assembly: GCA_963970385.1. Taxonomy (NCBI): domain Eukaryota; kingdom Metazoa; phylum Porifera; class Demospongiae; order Tetractinellida; family Theonellidae; genus Theonella; species Theonella swinhoei. The sequence continues at coordinate 2,305 of CAXANZ010000069.1, forward strand.
TGAATATAAGATTCAACATGTTTAATTTTAAAAGTACTCTTACCAATCAAGGCATTTCCAAATAAATTTTGCCAAATTTACATAGTTATATGTGATGATTAAAGGACCAACAAATGAATTCTTCCATGCATATTTTTGGAATTTGTACATAAAAACTTTCATTCATTGATGTACAAATCCAAACATTCACTTACATCTTTGTAAGTATTTTCATCATCACATACAGTTACATGGCAATGTGTTACCAAAGAAAGCCTTTGGTAACAATTTTGCTTACTTATTATTAATTTTATTCTTATTCTTCTGCCTAATTAGGTGATAACCTTGGTTGATTTTATTTTTATCTTTTCCTAATCAGAAGATAACCCTGACTGATTATATTGTCAGCTTTCTCCCTAATCAGGAGATATTCTTGGCTGAATTTGTTGTCAGCTTTCCACCTTATCATGAGATAATCTTGGCTGATTTTGTTGTAATTTACTTTCCTAATCAGGTGTTTATGGTGTTGTTCTATATTACCAACAAAATTATCCTATTAATCTGATAACTGGCACATATTCCACCTTGTCTGCCCTATGTGAGAGAAGTGAGTATAAAAATGTATAATATGATTCTGTTCAGCTAATTTGAATCAGAAATAATGAATAGCTATTTTATTATAAGAAAAATCCAGAATTAATCTGCATACAATAGAGAAAAATATAAGAAATTGCAGTATGTTTGTGTTGTGAGTTAGGCTATAGGGTAGATTAACTTCTTTTTAGTTAGCTAACACAACATTTCAGACCCAGTAACATTTAGCATAAGAATTTAATTAAGACTTATTGTATGGGAAACATGTTGGATTACCTTTGTGGTAATTTACAGGAAAAAATGAAAATGCTGTGTAACTATTGACATCAAAATATTTCTGACAGGGTAAATTTACACCTTAGATGTCCCCATAAATTCCCAAAGTGATAGCTCTTGTAAAGTTAGAGTAAGAAAAGTTTTGATATTGGAAAACAAACATGAAATTAACACATCACCTTTATGTAAAATTTTACACTGAATTAAATCATGCTCTGGTATTCGTATCTCTCAACAAATATTACTGATTGGAGATTAATAGAAATAGTGAAGCTTTTCATCTCATTCACTTGTTGTATTATTGAGAAAAAACTTGGGTTTTATATTTTTACACTCAGATACTTCGGTTTTGGAATTTGAAGCTAATTTTACAAAATATCAAAAACTTGTTGATAGTGTAAAACATGACTATAATTACTGGGCACCAAAATGTTTAGGTGAGTGGTTTCTTAATTGTATAATAGATAATTTACAGTGAGAGTTAAATTCAGTCTAAGGATACCAGTAAAATGCAGTTCTGAATATTAATACTTAGGACTCACATTTCTGGCTCATTTTTCAACAGAATTAAAAAGAATGTTATCAAAGTATGGAACATTATTTGATTCAATTTTTAATGATTTTTATGCAGCAGTTTTAATTTTATATAACGCAAGTAATGGTAATACACATGAGATTTGAAATCAATTTCTTGCTGATTGGGATATAATATCATGTTTTAACTTGAATTGGTACTTCAAAAACACATGTAAGAAAAGTAGGAAACATGGTAGTATTTCATCAAAGGATTTAGGTTATGTACTGTGCCACTTAGTTATTTGTGTGAAACAGTGACACAGCACATTTAAAAGATATAATTGATGTGTACACTTTAATAGTTAAAAAGGTTTTGTCAAAAGAAGTAATACTGGAAACTTAAATACAGTTTAATAGAATTAATAAATATGAATGAGCACCCCAATCTAACAGAGGTTTTGCCAATAAGAAGTAATATCATCATTCATTGTAAATATGATTCAAAATTGTGTCTTAATTTATTTTACTGCCATTTTTACAAAATAATTGCATGTTTGTCCTGCAGGACTTGGTAATGGATGGGCTCTAACTGTTATAAACACTTCTACTGAATTTGACAACATTGAAAGAGGTCTTGATTTTTTGGATGTGAGAGGACCTAATTTCTTAACCATTGATGGGTCTACAAATGTTTCTAATTTTGGACCATTCAACTATTCTGAATACATAACTGGGCAATCAGGTTAATAAGCTTAAATCATGTATTTCCCATCAGTTATTTGAATATAAGTTTCAACATGTTGTTTAATTTTAAAGGTACTTTTACCAATGAAAGCATTTCCATATAAATTTTGCCATATTGGCACATCTATATGTGATGATTAAAAGACCAACAAATGAATTCATCCATGCATATTTTTGGGATTTGTACATAAAATCTTTCATTCATTGATGTACAAATCCAAGCATTCACATACATTTTTGTAAGTATTTTCATCATTACATACAGTTACATGGCAATATGTTACCAAAAAGAGACTTTGGGAACAATCTTGCTTACTTATTTTTATCTTTTCCCTAATCCGAAAATAACCCTGGCTGATTAAATTTTCAGCTTTCTCCCTAATCAGAAGATATTCTTGGCTGAATTTATTTCAGCTTTCTCTCTCATTGGGAGATAACTTTGGCTGATTTTGTTGTCATTTATTTCCCTCATCAGGTGTTAATGCTGTTGTTCTCTCTTACCAAACTAATAAATCATTGCAACTAATAACTGGGGGAAATTCCACCTTGTCTGCCCTTTGTGAGAAATGTGAGTATAAAAAGTGTATGTTTAAACAGCATGATTATGTTCATCTATTTTAAATCAGAAATAATGAATAGCTATTTGTTATAAGAAAGATCCAGAATTATACTGTATACAATGGAGAAAGAATAAGAAATTGTAGTATGTGTGTGTTGTGAATTAGGCTATAGGATAAATCCACTTATTTTTAGTTCGGTAACACAACATTTCATGTTTAGCAGGGTTATGTTCAACTATTTTGAATTATCAATAATGAATAGCTATTTTGTTATTAAAAAATCCAGAATTATATTGTGTACAATGGAGAAAGTTATAAGAAATTGTAGTATGTCTATGTTGTGAATTGGGCTATAAGGAAAATTAACTTATTTTTAGTTTGGTAACAAAACATTTCAGACCCAGCTGCTTTTAACATCAGAATTTAATTAAGACTTATTGTATGGGAAACATGTTGGCTTAACTTTATGGTAATTTACAGGAAAAAGGAAAATGCTGTGTAACTATTGACATCAAAATATTTCTGACAGGGTATTTAGACGCCTTAGATTTCCCATAAAATTTCCAAAAGTGATAGCTCTTGTGTATTAAAGTAAGAAAAGTTTTGATATTGGAAAACAAACATGAAATTAACACATCACCTTTATGTAAAATTTAACACTGAATTAAATCATGCTCTGGTATTTGTATCTCTCAACAAATATTACTGATTGGAGATTAATAGAAATAGTGAAGCTTTTCATCTATTCACTTGTTGTATTATTGAGAAAAAACTTGGGTTTTATATTTTTACACTCAGATGCTCCTGTTCTGGAGTTTGAAGCTAATTTTACAAAATATCGAAAACTTGTCGATAGTGTAAAACATGATTATGATTACTGGGCACCAAAATGTTCAGGTGAGTGGTTTTCTTTTATTGTGTAACAGATAATTTACAGTGAGAGTTAAATTCAGTCCAAGGATACCAGTAAAATGCATTTCTGAATATTAATACTTAGGACTCACATTTCTGGCTCATTTTTCTGGAATTTAAAGAACCTCATCAAAATTTCATTAAAATTTTAATGAATTTTATGCAGCAGTTTTAATTTTATATAACACAAGATATGGTAATACACATGAGATTTTGAAATCAATTCTTTGCTGATTGGGATATAATATGCCATGTTTTAACTTGAATTGGTATTTCAAAAACATATGTAGGAACAGTAGGAAGCATGGTGGTATTTCATCAAAGGATTTAGGTTATTACTGTGTCACTTAGTTATTTGTATGAAATAGTGACACAGCACATTTAAAAGATATAATTGATGTGTACACATTGATAGTTTGAAAGGTTTTGTCAAAAGAAGTAATACTGAAAACTTAAATACAGTTTAATAGAATTAATAAATATGAATAAACACCCTGATGCTTTGCCAATAAGAAATAATATCATCATTCATTCTAACTATGATTCAAAATGCTGTTTTAATTTATTTTACTGCCATTTTTCACAAAATAATTGCATGTTTGTCCTGCAGGACTTGGTAATGGATGGGCTCTAACTGTTATAAACACTTTTGCTGAATTTGACAACATTGAAAGAGGTCTTGGTTTTTTGGATGAGAGAGGGTCCAATTTCGTAACCATTGATGGGTCTACAAATGTTTCTAATTTTGGGCCATTCAACTATTCTGAATACATACCTGGACAATCAGGTTAATAAGCTTCAATCATGTATTTCCCATCAGTTATTTGAATATAAGTTTCAACTTATTGTTTAATTTTGAAATTACACCTACCAATGGAGGCATTTCCAAATAAATTTTGTCACATTGGCACATCTATATGTGATGATTAAAAGACCAACAAATGAATTCATCCATGCATATTTTTGGGATTTGTACATAAAATCTTTCATTCATTGATGTACAAATCCAAGCATTCACATACATTTTTGTAAGTATTTTAAACATCACATACAGTTACATGGCAATGTGTTACCAATGAGAGACTTTGGTAACAATCATGCTTACTTATTATTGATTTTGTTTTTATTCTTCTCCCTAATTAGGTGATAACCTTGATTGATTTTATTTTTATCTTTTCCCTAATCAGAAAATAACCCTGGCTGATTAAATTGTCAGCTTTCTCCCTAATCAGAAGATATTCTTGGCTGAATTTATTTCAGCTTTCTATCTCATTTGGAGATGACCTTGGCTGATTTTGTTGTCATTTATTTCCCTCATCAGGTATTAATGCTGTTGTTCTCTCTTACCAAACTAATAAATCATTGCAACTAATAACTGGGGGAAATTTCACCTTGTCTGCCCTTTGTGAGAAATGTGAGTATAAAAAGTGTATGTTTAAACAGCATGATTATGTTCATCTATTTTAAATCAGAAATAATGAATAGCTATTTTGTTATAAGAAAAATCCAGAATTATACTGTATACAATTGAGAAAGATATAAGAAATTGTAGTATGTTTGTGTTGTGAATTAGGTTATAGGTAAATTAATTTATTTTTAGTTAAGTAACTCAACATTTCAGACCTAGCAGAATTTAACATCAGAATTTAATTAAGATTCCTTTTATGGGAAAAATGTTGGCTTAACTTTATGGTAATTTACAGGAAAAAAAAACAAAAAGGCTGTGTAACTATTGACATCAAAATATTTCTGACAGGGTAAATTTACACCTTAGATGTCCCCATAAAGTCCCAAAAGTGATAGCTCTTGTGAAGTTAGAGTAAGAAAAGTTTTGATATTGGAAAACAAACATGAAATTAACACATCACCTTAATGTAAAATTTAACACTGAATTAAATCATGCTTTGGTATTTGTATATATCAACAAATATTACTGATTGGTGATTAATAGAGCCATTGAAGCTTTTCATCTCATTCACTTGTTGTATTATTGACAGAAAACTTGGGTTTTACATTTTTACACTCAGATGCTCCTGTTCTGGAGTTTGTAGCTAATTTTAGGAAATATCATAAACTTGTTGACAGTGTAAAACATACCTTTAATTACTGGGCTCCAAAGTGTTCAGGTGAGTGTTTTTTTTATTGTATAACAGGCGATTTACATTGAGAGTTAAATTCAGTGCAATGATACCAGTAAAATGCAGTTATGAATATTAATACTTAGGAATAGCATTTCTAGCTCCTTTTTGAAAAGAATTAAAAAGAATCTTATTTGATTCAATTTTTAATGATTTTTATGCAGCAGTTTTAAATTTATATAATAGAAGTTATGGTAATACATATGGCATTTGAAATCAATTCCCTGTTGATTGGGATATAATATATCATGTTTTAACTTGAATTGGTATTTCAAAAACATATGTAGGAACAGTAGGAAGCATGGTGGTATTTCATCAAAGGATTTAGGTTATGTACTGTGTCACTTAGTTATTTGTATGAAATAGTGACACAGCACATTTAAAAGATATAATTGATGTGTACACATTGATAGTTTGAAAGGTTTTGTCAAAAGAAGTAATACTGAAAACTTAAATATAGTTTAGTATAATTAATAAATATGAATAAACACCCTGATGCTTTGCCAATAAGAAATAATATCATCATTCATTCTAACTATGATTCAAAATGCTGTTTTAATTTATTTTACTGCATTTTTTCCACAAAATAATTGCATGTTTGTCCTGCAGGACTTGGTAATGGATGGGCTCTAACTGTTATAAACACTTCTGCTGAATTTGACAACATTGAAAGAGGTCTTGGTTTTTTGGATGAGAGAGGGTCCAATTTCATAACCATTGATGGGTCTACAAATGTTTCTAATTTTGGGCCATTCAACTATTCTGAATACATACCTGGACAATCAGGTTAATAAGCTTACATCATGTATTTCCCATCAGTTATTTGAATATAAGTGTCTACAAATTGTTTAATTTTAAAAGTTCTCTTACCAATGAAGGCATTTCCATATAGATTTTATCACATTGGCACATCTATATGTGATGATTAAAAGACCAACAAATGAATTCATCCATGCATATTTTTGGGATTTGTACATAAAATCTTTCATTTATTGATGTACAAATCCAAGCATTCACATACATTTTTGTAAGTATTTTAAACATCACATACAGTTACATGGCAATGTGTTACCAAAGAAAGCCTTTGGTAACAATTTTGCTTATTTATTGATTTTATTTTTATTCTTCTCCCTAATTAGGTGATAACCTTGATTGATTTTATTTTAATCTTTTCCCTAATCAGAAAATAACCCTGGCTGATTACATTGTCAGCTTTCTCCCTAATCAGGAGATATTCTTGGCTGAATTTGTTGTCAGCTTTCTCCCTCATCAGGAGATAATCTTGGCTGATTTTGTTCTCATTTATTTCCCTCGTCAGGTGTTAATGCTGTTGTTCTCTCTTACCAAACTGATAAACCTTTGCAACTAATAACTGGGGGGAATTCCACCTTGTCTGCCCTTTGTGAGAAAGGTGAGTATAAAAAGTGTATGTTTAAATAGCATGATTATGGACAACTATTTTAAATCAGAAATAATGAATTATAAGAAAAATCCTGAATTATACTGTATACAATGGAGAAAGAATAAGAAATTGTAGTATATGTGTGTTGTGAATTTGGTTATAGGGTAAATCCACTTATTTTTAGTTAAGTAACTCAACATTTCAGATCCAGCAACATTTAACATCAGAATTTAATTAAGACTCATTTTATGGGAAAAATGTTGGACTAACTTTGTGGTAATTTAAAGGAAATGAGAAAATGTTGTGTAACTATTGACACCAAAATATTTCTGACAGGGTATTTTTACACATTAGACTTTGCCATAAAGTCCCAAAAGTGATAGCCCATGTAAAGTTAGAGTAAGAAAAGTTTTGATATTGGAAAACAAACATGAAATTAACACATCACCTTTATGTAAAATTTAACACTGAATTAAATCATGCTCTGGTATTTGTATGTGTCAACAAATATTACTGATTGGTAATTAATAGAAACAGTGAAGCTTTTCATCTCATTCACTTGTTGTATTATTGAGAGAAAACTTAGGTTTCATATTTTTACACTTAGATGCTCCTGTTCTGCAGTTTGTAGCTAATTTTACTAAATATCGAAAACTGGTTGACAGTGTAAAACATACCTTTAATTACTGGGCCCCAAAATGTTCAGGTGAGTGTTTTTCTATATTGTGTGACAGATAATTTATAGTGAGAGTTAAATTCAGTCTAAGGATACAAGTAAAATGCAGTTCTGAATATTAATACTTAGGACTCACATTTCTGGCTCATTTTTCAACAGAATTAAAAAGAATGTTATCAAAGTATGGAAAATTATTTGATACAATTTTTAATGAACTTCATGCAGCAGTTTTAATTTTATATAACACAAGTAATGGTAATACACATGAGATTTTGAAATCAATCCCCTGCCGGTTGGGATATAAGATGCCATCTTTTAACTTGATTTGGTATTTCAAAGACATAATGTAGGAAAAGTAGAAAACATGGTTGTGTCTTATCAAAAGTTTTTAGCTTATGTTACATTTATTTCATCTGTAAATTTGAAATTCATGCATCAAATATCAACATGACCTTTACAAATGGTTAATTAGTCAATTTATTTTTATTCCTAAATTTAAGACAAGTAGACTGGTTTGATTGGGGTTAATTTGTTTAAATCTACAAGAGCCAAATTAGACTATATAATCTATGACAAGTAACTTTCTGGAATGCTCAAACACTTAAGCACAATAGCTGTTTAGTGCTTATGTCATCTGGTCTTTGATGGAGTACCATTGAAAAATTGAATTTATGTTCAACATATATTTTCATCATAAAAGAAATGGGTAAAGGATGGATTCCAGCTGTTCCCAGGAGTGAAGTTGAAAGGAAGAATATTGGGAGAATTCATAAAATGCTGGGAAATACAAAACCTTTCTGGATTGGTGGTTCTACAAAGTATCCATTGAATTCTGGCCATTTCCCATATGAATATTATCAAACTGGTGATAATGGTGAGTGAAAAATAAATAGATCTAAAACAGGAGTTTGAAGGAAATTAAGTTTTTTGAAGTCTGACAACTTATTACACCCTGTTGTTTATCTCTTTGGCTTACAGTCTTTAAATTATTTTACTAGGTAATAAAAGATTAGAAAAGCATTTTAAAATTGGAGTAGAGTTTATTCTTTAAAAATACACTGTAATATATAACCAAAGTCCATAGCCCATGGCTGAATATTATCTTACAGCAGTACATGACTAATGATTATGGTGAGTGAAAAATAAGTAAATCAGAAAATTCAATTTTGAAGTCTGACAACTCTCATTGGTCACACCTTTACTACTTGTCACAGTAAAGGTTTGTCCACCTGTTACTTCTTATTGTTTATTTCTTTGGCTTACAGTCTACAAAAACATGACCAATGAGATCAATGGCCAGGTTGTCGGCTTGTGGGTTACCAAAACCAAATTTCCTAAAACTGTTACATAATTTAAAGTTATGACAAAATTGCACTCAGTCTTTCACATTAATCAATGAAATATCTGCAATCAAGATTAACAGGTTGTATATGTGATAATCTCATTGTTAGAGGGTACAACCAGTAATTCACTGGGTGTGAAAAGACTATGATATGCATATTGTAGAGTTTTTGACATTTGTTTGATTCTCAAACATGGCCATACTGGTCAACAACTTGATTGTAATTGAAAAATGTGGGAAGATTCAAACTTGAATTGTCTCAAGAAAGGATTGCATAAGGGCTCTTAGAGATCATTCATGTGTATGACAAATTATATATTGATGTGCCAGGCATGCATCCTCATTTTACATCAGTCATATGTGCCAGACTTTCAAAAGTACATAAATGCTACACATTGCATATTGTAACAATAATTACACTGGAAATTCCAAGAGGTGGAAAGTACATTGTCTTGGTGCTTCCAATAACCACATCACAATTTGCTCCATAATAATTAGCTGTCATTTGATAATAATATTCATGAAATTTGAAGGGACTGTATTATCAGTTGGATGATTTGGATAATGGGGATAAATTAAATTAAGGGCACAACTTTCTATTGATACCCAGTGATTGCATTTGTGGTTGTACCATTAAATTGTATCATTAAATATTGATTGTTGGTTATTTTTAGTAAAAGTCTATGTATCAATTACATCTATTAAAATATTTTCTACCAATACAGGATTTTTCAGAGTCTATGCTTCCAACAATGGTGATTTGAGCCCCTTGAGTTTCACAGACAGACTGTTTGCAATTTTGTGTCAACTAGGTAATTATGTTTTTATATTATGTTTGTGCATCATTATTCAAATCCAAAGGTCAGAAGGTCAGCATATCACATAGTCAACTGGTCCAGCATGTAAAGTGTTAATTGCTTATTTGTTAAATATAGTGGTGGTTGCCTGAGAGGACCTTGAAGAAGACTGCTGGTGCATTACCCCCACAAACAGGCAACATACACATGCCAAGATTTTGACACCATAAAAACCTTTAGCATGTGTTCTCTTGACCTTACAAAATGTCATCAGTTATGTAACATGATTTTACTATGAAAATGGAGGCTATTCATGAAATCTAATATGTTTTATTAAAATGAAATGTTCATTATGGGTTTCTGTTATCAAAAATGTATAAAAGGAAGAATTTTCATGATTTTATTAGATCAAGACCTTCTGTTTGAATATAATGGCAGTAGTTACCATCAAGTTTATTACCAGGAGACTCAGAATTTTACATTCTGGGATTCTCATTGTTCAGGTAAAGCATTTTCATGATCTGTTATCCTATTGCAAACACCAGAAAGTGTTTTGAGTGACCAATATGAGTTGTTCTGACAGAATAGAAAAAGAAAAATCATTGAGGCAGTTAGAAACAACTATGATTTCTGATTTCAAAGACAAAAAATTACCATGTAATAAGAATGAGGGACTTAAATTGCATGCAAATGTCTGCAAACTAAATTTACAAAAAAAACAACAACTAAAAGGTGTCACTTAGTTATTTGTATGAAATAGTGACACAACACATTTAAAAGATGTAAGTGATGTGTACACATTAATAGTTATAAAGGTTATGTCAAAGGAAGCATTACTAAAAACTTAAATATAGTTAATAGAATTAATAAATTTTAATAAGCACCCCAATCTAACAGAGGCTTTGCCAATAAAAAATAATAATCATCATTCATTTTATGATTCAAAATGTTGTTTTAATTTATTTTACTGCCATTTATTACAAAAATTTGCATGCTTATCCTGCAGGACTTGGTAATGGATGGGCTCTAACTGTTATAAACACTTTTGCTGAATTTGACAACATTGAAAAAGGTCTTGGTTTTTTGGATGTGAGGGGGTCTAATTTTCTAACCATTGATGGGTCTACAAATGTTTCTAATTATGGACCATTCAACTATTCTGAATACATACCTGGACAATCAGGTTAATAAGCTTAAATCATGTATTTCCTATCAGTTATTTGAATATAAGTTTCAACATGCTGTTTAATTTTAAAAGTACTCCTACCAATGGAAGCATTTCCAAACAGGTTTTGCCATATTGGCACAGCTATATGTGATGCTTAAAAGACCAACAAATGAATTCATCCATGTATATTTTCAGGGTTTGTACATAAAATCTTTCATTCATTTATGTACAAATCCAAGCATTCACATACATTTTTGTAAGTATTTTAATCATCACATACAGTTACATGGCAATGTGTTACCAAAGAAAGCCTTTGGTAACAATTTTGCTTATTTATTACTATTGATTTTATTTTTATTCTTCTTCCTAATTAGGTGATAACCTTGGTTGATTTTATTTTTTATCTTTTCCCTAATCAGAAGATAACCCTGGCTGATTATATTGTCAGCTTTCTCCCTCATCGGGAGATAACCTTGGCTGATTTTGTTGTCATTTATTTTCCACATCAGGTGTTAATGCTGTTGTTCTCTCTTACCAAACTGATAAAGCTTTGCAACTAATAACTGGGGGAAATTCCACCTTGTCTGCCCTTTGTGAGAAATGTGAGTATGAAAAATGAATGTTTAAATAGCATGATTATGTTGAACTATTTTAAATCAGAAATAATGAATAGCTATTTTGTTATAAGAAAAATCCAGAATTATATTGTATACAATGGAGAAAGATATAAGGAATCATAGTTTGTGTGTGTGTTGTGAATTAGGCTATAGGGTAAATCTACTTATTTTTATTTAGTTAAGACAACATTTCAGATCCAGCAACATTTAACATCAGAATTTAATTAAGACTCATTTTGTGGGAAATATATTGGCTTAAGTTAGATGTAATTTAAGGGAAAAAAAGAAAATTCTGTGTAACTATTGACACTAAAATATTTCTGACAGGGTATTGAGACCCCTTAGATTCCCCATAAAGTCCCAAAAGTAATTGCTCTTGTGAAGTTAGAGTAAGAAAAGTTTTGATATTGGAAAACAACCATGAAATTAACACATCACCTTTATGTAAAATTTAACAGTGAATTAAATCATGCTCTGGTATTTGTATGTGTCAACAAATATTACTGATTGGTAATTAATAGAAACAGTGAAGCTTTTCATCACATTCACTTGTTGTATTATTGAGAAAAAACTTGGGTTTCATATTTTTACACTCAGATGCTCCTGTTCTGCAGTTTGAAACTAATTTTAGGAAATATCAAAACTTGTCGACAGTGTAAAACATGATTATGATTACTGGGCCCCAAAATGTTCAGGTGAGTGGTTTTTTTATTGTGTAAGATAATTTATAGTGAGAGTTAAATTCAGTCTAAGGATACCAGTAAAATGCAGTTCTGAATATTAATACTTAGGACTCACATTTCTGGCTCATTTTTCAACAGAAATAAAAGGAATGTTATCAAAGTATGGAACATTATTTGAATAAATTTTTAATGAAATTTATGCAGCAGTTTTATTTTTATATAACAAGTTATGGCAATACACATGAGATTTAGAAATCAATTGCTTGCTGACTAGGATATAACATACCATCTTTTAACTTGAATTGGTATTTCAAAGACATATGTAGGAAAAGTAGGAAACATGGTTGTATTTTGTCAAGGGTTTTTAGCTTATGTTTCATTTATTTCATCTGTAAACTTGAAATTCATGCATCAAATATAAACATGACCTTTACAAATGGTTAATTAGGCAGTTTTTTCTATTCTTAAATTTAAGACAAGTAGACTGGTTTGATTGGGGTTAATTTGTTTAAATCTACAAGAGCCAAATTAGACTATATAATTTATGCAAAGTAACATTGTGGAAGGTTCAGACACTTAAACACAATAGCTGTTTAGTGTTTATGTCATTTGGTCTTTGATAGAGTACCACTGAAAAATTGAATTTATGTTCAACATATATTTTCATCATAAAAGAAATTGGTGAAGGATGGGTTCCAGCTGTTCCCAGGAGTGAAGATGAATGGAGGAATATTGTGGGAGGTCATAAAGGGCTGGGAAATACAACATCTTTCTGGATTGGTGGTTCTACATATTATCTATTTGGTTCTGGCCATTTCCCATATGAATATTATCATTATCAAACTGGTGATAATGGTGAGTGAAAAATAAATAGATCAAAAACAATAGAGATTTAAAGAAATTTATTTTTTGAGGTCTGACAACTTTTTACACCCTGTTGTTTATTTCTTGGGCTTACAGTCTTTAAATGATTTTACTAGGTAATAAAAGATTAGAAAAGCAATTAAAATTGGAGTAGAGTTTATTCTTTAAAAATACACTGTAATATATAACCAAAGTCCATAGCCCATGGCTGAATATTATCGTACAGCAGTACATGACTAATGATTATGGTGAGTGAAAAATAAGTAAATCAGAAAATTCAATTTTGAAGTCTGACAACTCTCATTGGTCACACCTTTACTACTTGTCACAGTAGAGGTTTGTCCACCTGTTACTTCTTATTGTCTATTTCTTTGGCTTACAGTCTACAAAAACATGACCAATGGGATCAGTGGCCAGGTTGTCAGTTTGTGGATTAACAAACCAAATTTCCTGAAAAATTTATATAATTTAAAGCCATGAGAAAATAACACTCAGTCTTTCACATTAATCAATAAAATATCTGTTATCAAGAGTAACAGGTTGTATATGTGACAATCTCATTGATAGAGGGTATAACCAGTAATTCACTGGGTGTGAAAAGACTATGACATGCTTATTGTAGAGTTTTTGGAATTTGATTCTCAAACATGTCCATACTGGTCAACAACTCAATTGTAACTGAAAAAAATGTGGGAAGATTCAAACTTGAGTTGTCTAGAGAAAGAATGACATAAGGACTCTTAAGGATCATCCATGATCTGCCAGGCATGTGCCCTCATTTTACATCAATCGTATGTGGCAGACTTTCAAAAGTACATAAACTCTATACATTGCATAATGTAACAATAATTACCCTGGAAATTCCAAGAGGTGGAATGTAAATTGTCATGGTGCTTCCAATAACCACATCACAATTTCCTCCATAACAGTAAACTGTCTTTTGATAATAATTGCCATAAAAATTGAAGACCCTGGATTATTAGTTGGATGATTTGGATAACAGGGATAAATTAAATTAAGGGCACAACTTTCTATTGATACCCAGTGATTGCATTTGTGGTTGTACCATTAAATTGTATCATTAAATGTCTTTTGTTGGTTATTTTTTAGTAAAAGTCTTATGTATCAATTACAACTATTGAATTTTTTTACCAATATAGGATTTTTCAGAGTCTATGCTTCCAACAATGGTGATTTGAGCCCCTCAAGTTCTACAGATGGACTGTTTGCAATTTTGTGTCAACTTGGTAAGTATAATGTGTTTTATATTAATATTGTGCATCATTATTCAAATCAAAGAGTGAGAAGGTCAGCATATCACACAGTCAACTGATCCAGCATGCAATGTATTATTTGTTAAATACTGTGGTGGTCACCTGAGAGGACCTTGAAGAAGACTGCTCCTGCAATACCCCCCACAAACGGCCAACTTGAACATGCCAAAATTTTGACCCCATCAAAGCTCAAAACATGTATTCCTTTGACCTCACAAAATGTCATCAGTCATGTTTCATGATTTTACTATGAAAATGGAGACATTTCATGCAACCGAATGTCTTTTCTAATATATCTAATATGTCAAATATATCCCACCTTGTCTGGCCCTTTTGAGAAATGTGAGTATAAAAAAATGTTTGTTTAGATAGCATGATTATGTTTAACTGTTTTAAATTGGAAATAATGAATAGCTATTTCGTTATAAGTAAAATCCAGAATTATACTGTATACAATGGAGAAAGATATAAGAAATTGTAGTATGTGTGTGTTGTGAATTAGGCTATAGGGTAAATCCACTTATTTTTAGTTTAGGTAACACATTTTAGACTACAATTTCTCTTTTAAAGAATACCAAAATCCCCATCCATGGAAATGTTTGATAGAAGTAAGTTGTGTAGTTGAATGATTACATATTCTGCTGCCTATGGTGTAATCTTGAATCTTCAATCAATAGAGGGAGGTGATGCTAAGCACATTTTCTTAAATTCATTGACATAGCCAGAACAAGATGTAAAATAGCAGCAACAAAATATGGGATGACAGGTATTAAGCACCAATATGAGCTACTCATATGAACTATCACCAGGTGATGACTCAGACAAAAGTTAAAGGATAAAGGGTTAAATTTTTTCAAGCATTGTAACAATCACAAGTCAATTTGTGAGAAATGTGACAAGTCCACCATTGCCTGTCCTCCACTGCTTGCATCAGGGAAGTCTGGAAGGTGGCCTGCTGTATACATGCTTATACAGTGTACACCCCTATTAGTAGAAAAGACAGGTGTAGCACCAGGCATGATCCTTAGGTTCACACAGGTTCACAACTAAGTAAGCATGCTGGAAAGAGAACCACCCAGTCTTTGAAACCTATGGGGAAAGTCACACGAAGTTCAAAATAGGGGCAATCAGTGGCCCCAGAAAATGGACTTTTTTCCAACAAAAAAAGCACATTTAGAACATGTCAAAATTCCAAACAATAAAACCCCATGCTCAGTTATTTAATGGTAGCAATTGTCTATTTCATCTATTTACATTTTTATGTTTTACAGAAGAGTAAGAACATTGGAAACCTGATCCACTCCTTATTAAGAAAAGAAAGATGTAAAATTTCATGTTTCTTTGCAAATGCTTCAATAGTAATAATAATAGTAATATAATTTCATATAATTTACTTTATATGTTGAAATTCACAAACAATTTAACCTTATGCTTTTAACATTTAGTGTTTAAGATGAAAAATTGCAGTTTGTTGTTAGAATAGGTTTGAGTACTGAGGGTAAAATTTTAGAATTCTGTCTTCAATTCTGACATTTGAATAATATTTGAATAACATTTGAAATTTTTGATACATAAAAGTTCAAGGGTGTAATCAATTTAATTATTCTAAATGCTTCATTAGTAAAAATCCATGCAACTTCAGGAGTCTTCATGTAAAAATGATTCATTGTTCATGTTGTAACACATTAGTCAAATTATTAAAAATGCAAGAAATTAACCAAAATATTGTTTGTGCTTATTGTGCTTATTACATCATGTGATTGCTTAAGCTGAGGAAACGCATATGCCAACTAAATTTTTACAGTAGCTCCTCACTTTGAGATCAAAATACTAAAGCAGGGTAACACTAAATCAATGACAACATTGCAATAAAAATGTTGTGCTTGAAATTAAAATAATACACAGTTGTTGCTTATTATTCATATAAAACAAGGGACTTGAGACTTACTGTGCTGAGTCATAGTTACATATATGTGCCCTGCCCTACTAATTGTGTCATGAGTTTTCTTTCTGAAGGCTATTTCACCAAACTATTTACAACCCAATATCAAGCACCAACACAAACATTTAATTAATGGTTGTATCCAGTACATTTTGAAGAAATACATCATTTGTTCATTTGAGTATTCAGGGAAATTATTAACTAATTTTTATTTGTTGAATATCCATAAAATCCTAAGTCTCTGCAATTTGCATGCCAGTGTACACATTGGCTTGTGTAGGAAGATACAGTGTAGATATTGACTAGTGTACCAAGATGCACTTTTATTGTCTCTAAATTTACTCCACCTTAACACATGTCAGGACAAAGTATACAACAAATATCAGTTTTTTTTAAGTTAGTGAACAAAATGTCAGTAGGCTGTGAAAGAGTTATGTACACTTGATCATCTTAGATTTTTCCATAATATGTGGGTATCAGCAAAATTCAAAGTGACATTTGTGGCACAGTATTAGTGGTAAGTAAATGGTAAATTGAAATGACATCACATCCTAGCTAAAATGCCCCACTATGACTTTAATTCTGAGCCTAAAACTAAATGTACTATTCAGAGAAACTATACACATATCAATCACATATCTAGCACATTCACATGTGAGAGGTTCCTTGTTCACGCCCTTACACTGAGGAACCATTATTTGCAAGCAATAGTAGGCCACAGACAATTGTACATCCATCCTGGCTTTAAAACCCACAGACAGAGTCAACCAAAGTAACAGTGGCCCAACAAAATGGTCCCCACCATTTACTTTAAAAATCCTATGTACCTCAGGCCACTGCTGGACAAAAAAGTTTCCTTGCAAAAGCTCAGGCCTTTGCCCCTGTGCAGGAATTATACAAAATACAACTAACACTAATTAGATCTGGGCACTAAGGCAGTTTTGTAGTGTTCCAAAGTAATTGTAATTTATCAACAAAGAGTGACAAATCTTTGTGAGTTAAATAATAAAAGGCATATGACCAGACTTGAATATTAACCCCTGCTGGAGTTGAACAATTGGCCATCTGTTGTATATGTATATAAGGGGCACCAGGTGGATGTTTAATTTCTACCATAAGTCCAGTCCTGAATTTATCCACACCCCACTGTATTGCAACTCATTTGGGGCCTCTAGCAAAGTCTCATCCCTAGAGGGCAGCTACATCTATCCTAGGTAGAGCCCTAGTAGGCTCCACTCAAACATATCAATCTTACTAGTATAAAGTAGGAGTGCACACATGTATTAGTGTTCAGTTGGTTAGATTAGTTTAGATCATTTATTTACTAAATGTTATTGTGACTTATTGAATTCAACTATGTCGTATGCACTTTGTATGCTGTATTTGATATATGGATGTCTTCAGTAAACTAGATGTTACAACACTCATTCTCCACTTGTATGTTTGCAAAATACCAGCAAACATAGACAGTAAAGATTCTAGACAATGCAAGCATTATTCCCCACAGCAAAACCATTGAGAAGTCTCAAGCGTCATATGTAGGCTCATACCCCAGCAGAGGACCTTGCACATAGGAGGCTAGGGACCAAGGGTCCTGTGCCAGGACTCCATAATTTTTTTGGATACTCATCTTCCCATTGCATACAGTAATGCTATTCTTTCCATTGCATACAGTGACACTAATCATCCCATTACATATAGTGATACTTGTCATCCTATTGTTGCATTACTGTGCTGCTGATTCCTCTCAGTTATGCCTTGTAGTATTCAGTGAAAGTTAGGTGCCCAACAGTTTACTGATGAGAAGATAACTCGGTTAGCTTTGAGTCTCAAGGAGTAAAGTGATCCAGTCCACCTACTAACTACCCCACTACTGATTGGAAACAACACAATAACTCATCAAGTTCTTTAAACATTTCAAACTAAAAATCATTTAAGCTTGATGCCATTTATTACAAGACACAATCACAATCAAACAGAAGAATAATCAATCAATGAAACCAAACCTTTAATAATGTTAACAATTGTTGTAAACTATTGATAACATTGTTCCTTTCCCTAATACAAAGTCAATTGTCTCCCATTGGTCAGTACAGAACATCACAAAATAAGAGCCATTTACTTTCAATGAAATTCTTTCCCAAGTCCAATGTCAATTGAATACCAGTTTTATTTAAATAAAACCTGGTACCACAAATGACATTTAAACCAAGTCAAGATATTTCTGAGTAAATTCTAACTGTATTTCAGATGCCAGAAGCATTGAAAAATTGTGGCTCTAAGTTGTATTTGTAAAATATTTCTAACCATCAGGGTCCAAGTCATTCAAGGAACCAAGTCATGTTGTCTGTGTCCTGTCCAAATCCCAGGTATACCCAGACTGGCTTGTGGTGCTTTATATTGGCCTAGGAGCTCCCCAGGCACTTGTTTTTCACTTTAAAACAAAACCACTGAACAAACAAAGCAATTAAATAATTCTCTGAAAATGCATTAAACATAGGGCCATAGTAGTGCAATGTTAAGCATATTCAAGGACAGTTCAAGGCTGTATCCATGCAATATCAGCCAATGGTTATTTTAGCTTTGTGGAGTACAGTCTCTATGTGAAGTGTGTGATGTACACTTTTGCATAATATACTGGTAATATGCAGACATTTGCCTGGATGTATTGGGTTGCACCTATGTATGGTTGTTTGTAACTTACTTAAGTTGGTTCGCACTATTTTTAAAATAACTTTGAAAATATTGTCTAGAACTTTAAAATAACAATAACATGAATTTCTGCATGTAAAATTAAGTATATCTACTTAATTTTACCTTTGAAATAATTTTCTAAGTTATATTCATTAAATATTTAAAATGCTAGATCTGTAACTCATATGGGTTTGCAAGAGCATGCATATCAATTCCTTGCCACATACACCAGATAGTTTTATTAGGTGCAGCTAACCTTAAGGGTACCCTTTTTCCAGTAGGTAGAGTATCACATAGATGAATGTGAGAAATGTTCCAAGTATGTCAAGCTGTATTGTGATACACCATTGAGCTTAAACTGAGCTGTCAAAATCAGCCGGGGCTTTGTTTACACTTTATAATTATCTTCAACTTCTTGTAATTAAGTTCAAAAGTGAAAACTAAACATGGGAAAAGATTCCTTGCTTATTTAGGGCTATTTTACCATAGTCATACATAACATTTAGGGCCAATTTACCATGGCAGATAAATAACATCCCTGGAGTGTAAGGGTAAATTCAGGGTTATAAGAATTTGCTAATCAAAATTAAATGAACAATTAATAAATTTGAAACCAAAGTAGTCCCATACATAACATCCCTGGAGTTTTGATAACAAAGTTAACAAATGCTGCATACTTTTAACACTCTTGGACATAGATATTGGTAAGGCTATATAATGCTATAATTGATGATAAATTGATAAATAAACAAACAAAAAAACCCAGATATTTAATAAATACATGGGAAAGAAAGACATGTTTCAAGTAAGATTAACAAACATAACTCCTCACAAGCACAACTCCATTTAAACAAGTTGAAAGTGAAAAGAAAGTTAAAACACATTGAAATGTGTTTGCAACCATATTTTGAATAGGTTAATTAAGTAATATGGAATAAACATAATTATGGGTGTGCATCTGAAAACCAAGGTATACATGTGATATAGTATACAGTAGTGAAGGAAAATGTTAATAATTGTTACAATTTCAGCTAGATGGGTTACCATCCTTGGTAAGTAGTCTTTCATATCGGGTAGAAGTCCTCATGGGGAACATTTTGCTATTATATGTATTGTTTGATCCTGAGTATATTTATAAGTGCACTCTATGTCCTTATATTGGCAGACTTTGCTTTATTATATGACTATGTTAAACTGTAAATTTAAAAATATGTATGTGATTAACTTCTGTCATTTTGTAGTTACATTTGGAAAAGTAGATGATAAATTCAGCATTAAATTTAGAAAAAAAAGTATGTATTGTAATAAAGTACCAAAACAAAATTCATTTTAATTGTTTATTTTAATTTAACATGACATTTATAACATATTATGAAAAGTTCATCAAGACATATTCACATTTATTTCTTATATCTTAAATTAAAAATGGTTAAATGATATTAAGATACCTGTCATCACTTGTACTTGTTTATGACATGTAACACACAGTGTATTTACTCTGTATGCAGTATAGACTAGAGTAATATTATTATTTTAACATACAATATTTGTAAGATGTATATGGAAGTTGAAATTCTGTAAAATTCTAATTTTAATACTGTTCTAATAGTGCATAGAACATAGAGATGTTAAATGAAAGAGTAATTATGATATTCATATACCTATTATGAACTTTATTTGTGACATATTTTATGACATATTATAAATCACAAAACTTTGCTTGAACTCAAATGATAAACACTTAAACATGGATTACAATAACACAAGTTTAAAAATATAAAATTACCATGTATTTCCAAATATACAATGATAAAAACCCTTTTAATAGACAAATGTAAACCTTCTTATATGAAAACAATTTCTTTGGTACTAAACTTTTTCCCACACACAACATAAGTAAAGTATTCTATATTAAAAAAAAGAAAACCTTAATATGTTAAACCTAAAATATTATATTTAGTAACTGTCTATATAACACTCCACTACCATATTTTTAATCATATTTGTGTGTCTTCATATGCTTCATCAATGCATACCTTAGCAAAAATATTTTGTTGCACTTTTCACACCTCATATTTGGATGCACTGTGGTATAGTGACTCCCTAACAATTTCCAACTCACAGACTTCTTGTCACATCTTTTACACTCTAACTTTCCTCCACATTTATGTGCATGATCATAACAAGCCTTACCATCTTTGTATGCCTCACTACAAGAATAACACCTGAACTTGTCATTACCAACACAAATATCTACATGCCTTTCATACTACATGTCAACTTCAAATTTCTTACCACATTTTTCAGAAACTAAACACTTTCTACACATTTTGAAATGCTTCTTTTGTTCTTCTACTGTCCTGAATTCTTTTAAATGAATGATACATTTTGTCTCTGACATCTCTTCTTATTTACTGTCTGATTTTGATACTAACTCTTCTCCTGGTTCAACTCCCATTAATGTCTAAAATGATAATGACACATATTTATAATTGATTAATAATAACATGAATTTTTTTAAATATTATGAAAGAAAAATTCAAAATAACTTACATTTTCCAATGTTTTCTCACTTGATGTTGTTACAGTTGAATTTCCATTTGCTACAGTTGCCTGTCCAGTAACTACTGATGTCTATAATTTTTAAAATATTTATTATGTGAAATCATTAAAAATTATTATATTATTGATACCATTTACCTATATATCATCAAAGTAAATACATAAATTTTCAATGTGTTTTCTCTCTTGAAGCTTCTGTATCATCCTGAACAGAGACTCCTTCACTTGTCTGACTTAATACTGGTTCACTGTCATGCCCTGAATCTTCCAATATCTACAATTTAATTTTAACAAAATTTGAAATTTTAAAAAATGTTATAATCACATATCACTAGTAAAAATAATAATGTATTCCTTCATATTTACATCACAACCAACACCCTTATCCAAATTATCAGCTATCTTATCAACCTCATCTGCTGACAGCAATTCCTTAAAATACACCATACATAATAACTCCATACAATTTCAACATAATGTGTTAAAATATAACATTTTATTCACGATATTTCTATTTCCTTACTATTTCTTCTTCCAAATGTAGACTTGCCATAGATGTATGCTAAACAACAAAATTATAAAGATTATATTTCATAACATACTTTACTAATATAGATTTAAAATTCATTATTATAAAAAAAAATTATCAATAAAAATGTACTTTCTCCTTTTGTCTTATGATTCTTCTTCCAATGATCTCACAAACTTTTCTTACTAGAATATACATTGTCACAATCTTTACACTGAGACTTGTTCAATCCCCCACAAGTGCTGACATGCTGATCATAACTCTGCTTCCAGGTAAATTCTACACCCCATTTATCACATTTCATATCCTATAATTATACATTTTAATATTAGCAAATACACTGCACCTCTAGAACTGTATATATTTTTTTAAATTTAAATATTAACCTTTGACAAACTTGAACTGTTACTCAATACATTGTGTACATCCACATTTTTTGATATTATACTTCCATATGTGTGATAATGGTTCACACATGCCCAATATTCATCATCAAATCATATGTACTAACCCAGAGGATAAATCAGAAATATCTATGATTTTTACTAATTTAAATGTTTTATTAATTTACTCTAATTTAACTAATTACACTAATATAACAAATATCACAAATTTATATGAATTATATAATTTCCCATGATTTAACTCAAGCCAACCCCATGCAGGAAAAAAGCTAAAATAGAACAAATTACAGACAATTAGCCAAATGGTTAAAACCCCAAATAAATCAACCCACATTCATACAACACTCATACCAAACACACACAACCTTTAAAATACCCTTATAGGATGTTTGACAAGGTTACATACATGACTAAACTAAACTGTGTCACAAATAGAACTGATAAATTAAGGCATTTAAGGATTTACATCAATTGACCATAATTAGGAACTTAGACAATTCAAAATACAGGTTATTTGATGATTTTAACTAATTAGAACAATTTATAATGATTTTAACTAATTGTAAACTAAGTTTAACCAACTTGAGACATTTCAACTAATAAATCGTAGAACTGTCTCAACCAGTTCATGAAATAAGGCTAAAATTACAGAAACCAATGTAAATTAAGTCACAACACTAATACAGTAACAAATATTGATAAATACCTCACAACTGGGTACCACAAGCCTTGAGTGAAGAGCCCCAGTCTTCCATAAGAAATACATGGCCAACCCAGTGACTAAAGTCAAGGAAATTAATACCACAAATATTGTAGAGGCTTATTGGAACAAATAGAAACAAATAAAACGGTGTAATAGACCTTACAGCAGGTAAAACCCAAACAGTTTGCCATTACAAGTGAAAGCACATGGTTCTCCATAGGACTAAGCTTAACACAACTAAAATCATGAAATTAACCATAAATGTAGGCATTTGAATATTAAAGCAATAATATCCCTACCTGTGGTGTTGTTTCTACCTTAAAATATGGCTTAGAGGCCTTTGCAAACCAGATGTTAACATATTTTAGACATGCCAACATGTTGCCTCAAGCAAGCATTACTCTTCACTGAAGAGGGTAGAATCACTCCAGTTCCCTTATATGACAAATCACCCAAGTGGATCACCCATCTGGGTCACCCCATGTGATGGTAAACCACACCTATTTAAACCAAGGATGAATTGACAACAGTTTTCAATGATCAAAATTAGCAAAACAGAAAACCCAATGTTATACCACAAACAACTCTCAAATGAAGAACCACCTTGAAACAAGGAGAATTCTCATTGAGAACACCAAGCAGTTCTTACAGCAAAAATGCTCAAAGTGTTTGATGCATTTGTACAACTATAACAAGGGGTATGAAACATTTACAACAAACATGAATAATGAAAATAAAACCAAATGTGTACCCGGTGTACTAGGTGTGTTAAGTCCACTGTGTTACATATGTATTGGTAATTTAAAAGTACAACAAAAGATTTTAAAAATAAAATATTATTACATTATAAAATATATCACAAAAATAAATGCAATGTGCAATTAATCATGATAGAAGCAAAAGAAAAATTAAGGATAAACCTGCTTCTGCACAAGAATCTTCTGTCTTTGACTTTCAACTTCAATTCTAGCTATTTTCCTGGCATGTGCCTTCTCCATTCTCTGTATCAATAATACTCCTTATCAAAAACAAAAAATAATCACATTACATGTAACCAAAACATTTTTAAATGCTTTGTATCCATTACACATATATAATTATACTTACTGCACTGTCCATTAAATTCCAGTGGTACATTAACATGTGATATTGAAAAGGTTCATCTTGACAACTTGGATGTGTTAGATACATTGTAAATTGCTCTGATCATCAGTAGTGAAACTTGCAAAGAAGTTAAACTCAACTAGTTTCAACCTCAGAAAAGAGGTCTTCATCAGGAGAGATGAAGATTGACCTGAAGAGGGTTGGTATTTATAGATGAAAGAATATTGACACTTTGTAGATCAAGGATGAACTGTGAAGATTAAGTTTCACATCTCACTATAGAGGTAGGTTGATCAGTGATCAGTGTCATAACAAGTGTGAGGTAACTTGTTGCAATTAAGTCAAGAGTGTGAAGACACATCTTCACACCTTTGTGATTAATTTTGAGATGAAGGAATGACACTACTTAATTCACAGCAGGTGTTAAAGAGCTGGTCTAATTTAAATGAGTAAGTTTTTTGCCCTACAAGCTCTGTTTGAGTGTTTGGGTGTTTTATTTAGTAAATTAGGTCTAAAGGCCCCAATATTATTAAATTGGGTGAGGTTTAGGTCTGGTATTTGAGACAGTGGAGCAACTTCATCTACAGAATCCTGGGCTTGTGAGAGAATGTCTACTCAGGGATGTTTGGGTTTTACCCCTAGAAGAGGGTCAAAGCAGTGTGGGATAGACATTTTACCAATATTTCTGTTGAGACTTGGGTCCAATCTTCGAATGTGTATGGCTTCCTTGGCCTCCTGAGTGACTTGGGAGTGATCCTTGTCAATTATATTGAAGAAGGAGAGTGAAGGTAAAGGGTGGTGATGATCAGTACAGTGTTTCAATATAGCTGAGGTGGATGACTTGCAGTGTTCTTTCACTCATTCACCTAGAGCTCTGGAGGTTTCACTGACATAGGAGGACTTGCATCCATCTGCTTGGCATTCCCAGTGGTAGACAACATCCTTCTTTTGGTCCATTGAGATCTTGTCTTTTGGGTGCATCAGCATTGACTTGGGGGTGTTGACTCCTTTGAAACAAACCTGTATAGTGGTGTACCTAAATATCTTCTTGAAAGATTCACTCAGACCTGGAAAATAGGGGACTGAGATAAAGAATTGTTTCTTGATCTTATGTCCTGTGTCTGGGTGTATTAGGGGACCACTTTTTCTGACCTATTTCTGACCTATCCTGCTTGTCTATTAACCATTGTGGATAATTATTGTAGCAGAGCACCTTACCTAAATGTTCAACTTCTTTGGCTAGGATGTCTGGGTCAGAACACACATTTTCAGCCCTGTCCATGAGAACTCTAACCACAGCTTTCTTGGTAGAAATAGGGTGACTGGAATTGAAGTCCAGGTACCTATCTGTATGGGTCAGTTTCCTGTAAACAGACAGAAATATTCTCACCTTTGGGTTGAGGAAAAGTATCCAAGAATGGTATGGCTCCCTCCACATTTGGCTGTTCAACAGTGAATTTTATGTGTGGATCTATGGAATTAAGATAATTAAACAAATTGTCCCTCTTACCTTTAGGAATGATGCTGAATATGTCATCCACATATCTTTTCCATTCCTTGATTGGGATGGGTTATTCAGGACTTAATGCTGAATCCTCAAAGTATTCCATGTGGATGTTGGCCACCACTGGTGAACAAGGTGAACCCATTGCTGCCCCGTGTAGCTGTTTATAGAAATTCCCTTGGAATGAAAATACACAGTTTTCCAATACCAATTTCAGTAAACTCATTACCTCATTCTTCTGCAGTCCTACCATGTTCTCCTGAAAAGAGCAATTGTACTTACCCTGGTTTCTGGTACCTCTATGTGTTCAGTGAACAAGTGGTTTATTACATCTAGGGCTGTAGGAACAGGGATGCTAGTGAAGAGGGCTGAGACATCAAAAGACACCAGCTCTTCATCCCGTTCAATGTGTACTGACCTTAGGTATTGGCTGAAACCTTTACTGTCTTTGACAAATGAGTGGGTGGTACCTCAGCTTGTGGGACAGCAACCTAACAATTAGCTAAATTTCTCACAAAAATTCTGCAAAAGTACACAGGTACACAGGTATACATTGACTTACAATAACATTTTGAAAAAAACAGACAAATGACAAAATGAAACAAACTATACTGGCAAACCTCCTGGTTCGCATGTTATCAATGTACAATCCAATCTGTGAAAATTTTAATTTTATCAAAAATAGCCAAACTGATATAAATTATAGACTACATTAGAATGAATTTTGTGTAGATTTAGTATTTTGCATTGGGGATAAGGGTTAAGCTAATCCATGGCTGTTTGAACAGCATGTTGCACAATGATCATGATGATCATGTAAAACAAATAAATAAATAATTTGGAAAATAAAGAGTTTCCCAGGCTGTATAACAGCCTGTATCTCCACACACATTTTCCTCTTTCAACAATTTAAGCAAACATCTACAATAAAGGAACAAAGAACACAGAAAATTTACATAGAAACTACTACAAACAATTTATCATGTTCATGCAAACATGTCAATCTACATACTATCTGGTGGCCTTGACCTGTGAGGCTTTACATGTTGAAAATATTAGCATGTAGACAAATGAGGAAAACATCAAAATAATATAATAAAACTAATAATTTGAAGTTTCTATGTATTGCCAAATCTGTCTGGAGCTTTGCTGATTCTTCCAGATTGTGTTCTGTAGCCTTTTATGTGTCTTCTTGACCTTGAGATTACTCTATCACTATCAGTCAAGATTTCATATTTTCTGCCATTTAGCCTATTCTTTACTGTAACTTTTAGCCAAGTTGGACATCCAAATGTGAAGTAATGAAACTTCTCTAATGCTCCAACCACCCCTAACAGTTCCCTTTCAATATTTGCATATCTGGTCTCAGCCACAGTGAGGGTTTTGCTGCCATAAGCAATAGGGTACAAGCTTGAATGTTCATTATTAGTCTTCCATAAAGAAAGACTACTGTATTCAACCGGCAAAAGCTCAACTTGCTGCAAAATGGCCGAAAAGCCCCTGCTTTTTTCTGCCTTTTTGTGAGATACTCGGCTCGAATCATGTGACGTGACATAACTTTACCAAACCATATTTCATGCATCAGAAAAGCCCTCCCCCTCTTTTCTGCCTTTTTTGAGATACTTGGCTTGAATCGTGTGACGTGACATAACTTTACGAACCATATTTCATGCATCATCGAACATCCCATTGGGAACCTGGCAGAAAAGCCCCCCCTCTCCCCTCCCCTACCTCCTTCCCTCCCTCCCCCCAGGAACAGGGAAAATTCTTTAGACTGGATATATCCATTTCATGCAATTTCCAGCAACTTTGGTTTCAGGTGGCAGAAAAGCCTTTTTGTCAGAGACCAGGACCATACAGCACATGTGGAATACCCATGGTCCCCATAATACAAATACGCACTCAGATTCCTCCTATCCAAATATGTTCTTTAGGTTACCAATTTTGTCAACTTTTTAAAATACTCACATATAGAGAAGTTCAGGACAGTATCAAGGTACAGGTGGAAGCCCTATAGGCAGCCTTATGACAATACACACTAATATCCCTGCTGTCCCTATAACATTACTTGATATGGCACTTTGAAATGTCATTACATTATTGTATGTTTATGCTTATATATCATAATTTGGTTACATTACAAAACTTAAAGTTATACATTTGGAACATCTGAGGTCCCTATTATATGAATGTTTGCTAAAAATAAACATTCCTGAAAATTGGGCAGAAAAGCACTCAGATTCCTCCCTTTTCTGCCTTTTTGTCAGAGACCAGGACCATACTGCACATGTGGAATACCCATGGTCCCCATAATACAAATATGCACTCAGATTCCTCCTATCCGAATATCTTCTTTAGGTTACCAATTTTGTCAACTTTTCAAAATACTCACAAATAAAGAAGTACAGGACACAGTATAAAGGTACAGGTGGAAGCCCTATAGGCAGCCTTATAACAATACACACTAATATCCCTGCTATCCCTATAACATTACTTGATATGGCACTTTGAAATGTCATTAGGTTATTGTATGTTTATGCTTATGCTTATATATCATAATTTGGTTACATTACAAAACTTAAAGTTATACATTTGGAACATCTGAGGTCCCTAGTATATGAATGTATGCTAACATTAAACATTCCTGAAAATTGGGCAGAAAAGCCCCCCCCCTCTTTTCTGCCTTTTTGTCAGAGACCAGGACCATACTGCACATGTGGAATACCCATGGTCCCCATAATACAAATACACACTCAGATTCCTCCTATCTGAATATCTTCTTAGGTTACCAATTTTGTCAACTTTTCAAAATACTCACAAATAGAGAAGTTCAGGACACAGTATCAAGGTACAGGTGGAAGCCCTATAGGCAGCTTTATGACAATACACACTAATATCCCTGCTATCCCTATAACATTACTTGATATGGCACTTTGAAATGTCATTAGGTTATTGTATGTTTATGCTTATATATCATAATTTGGTTACATTACAAAACTTTTAAGTTATACATTTGGAACATCTTTTATAAAATTTTAAATTTGTTTTAAAGTTTGGCAGAAAAGTCCCCCCACCCAGACAGTGACATCTGCCGAGAAGTATCTTAAGTCTGTCATTTGAGTCAGAGTTCCTGAAGAGGTAACAGGTACTAATTTTGAGCTCCCACAACAGGCAAGTTTAATAGATTTTAAGACCATATCAGCTGTTTTAACATGCCCAAAGTGAATATTTGTACATAATTCACTTAGTTTATGTCAATATATGTGACATACAGGTCGCATTTTATTCTTTTTTGGCAAGACACATCCAGTGACGCGCCACTAGTAAGTCGGATGTAACGTTGACGTGGGGTCATGATGTTACGTTGCGTTTTCATGTCATAACATTATGATATGACATCATTCATGACATCATATGGCACGTGCTCCAGATCTATAAAGGTCTGGTGCCACCAAGTGGGGATTGGCTGGTTCAACCCCCATTGGGTAAAGAGGTACTCGTGTGCGCCTAGATTGACATGCTGGTGCGCCCACGTTGACAGAGCCTACTTCCTTCAAATATAAATGACTGGGTTGTTATAACTTGTTTATGTGCATTGGCGTCCGCTGATGCCCCAATACACTTCGAGGATGGCCTGGGAATGCCGTGTTCTTCCTTTGAGTACCATCTCCATAGGACCGTCATGCCTTTTGGTTGGTGCCCGTGTGCACTATTTATCAAGTTGTCGTCTACATCTCCTGAAGCGCAGTACTAGAGGGCGAGACTTCCCACCCCATGGTGCGGCATACATCACAATTATTGGCGTCCCTAGGTGGGTGCCAGCTGGAATGACATGAGTTGCCCGATTAGTGGACAGTGAGGCACCTTGGTTGCGACCCGTCATCAAGTGTGGTTATGGAAAATAAGGAGAGCAATGATACGCTCTCATACCAGGATTGGGGTTAGCAAGCTGGATAGAAGAGGTTTCGTGGAGCTGGCAAGCCGCGAACCCCGTGCTCGTCCAATGCTGCTAGGACAATCGAAGTGATCCATACCATGAGCCCTTGTGCTCTGTACAGATTGAGCTGAAGCTATCCACATCAAAGGACGTGCACCATATGACTCACACATGTAACCCATTCCCCGAGGCGTAGATAGTTATCTGCCCTGGTATTGAACGAGCAACCTAGGGGTCATGATTCTGATAGGATTTTGATACTTAGTAATTTAATTCACCGTATTCACAAGCATAGAATCTGTTCCACCTGGTACGAGCGACCTAGGGGTCACAATTCTGATAGGATTTTGATACGCGATGCCACATCAAGGAGGGGAGGTCAATGAAGTATCGATCCCAGATGCGCATGAGAATACACTGCATAGCAATGCTGTACCAAGTCTGCTGAGGGAGCAACTCGAACTTCTTTATGCCCTCTTCCCTAGGGTGCGTGCGAATACGCGTCTTAGGCGATTCCCTGCCTATGTCGAGGAGGTGCGGAGTGGCTTCATAAGAGGACGCATTGAGGCCCAATGCCCATCCAAAACCAAATGGGACGGACTCAAAAGGAACTATTTATTTAAAAGCACAGTCCAACTGATGCCGGGAGACGTGGATCTGACAAAGGTTAACCCATTTCAAGGAGAAAGGAGGATAGATTGTCAATGGGACGAAGCAGATTACGAGATAGTGTGCCAGGTCGCAAATGGTTCATCCTCGTATGAGAAGCAAGATTCAAGCGGTAAAGTGAAGGCGTCTCATCATAACAGATTCTTCCTGGTGGCCACCTCTTAAGGTACATCCATGGCCTTGTGTCAAAACAAGTATGCTAACGTCGACCCGACTACCCGCTCTGCCCCAGCGGAATCTACTCTTAATGAGTGTAACATTGATTTGCTGAGAAATAACATGGAAGAGCAACAGTCCCAACGCTCAACCAGTTTTAGTCCGTGTGGACAGGTGGATGGCGTACGACAACCACTACCAATGGTGGTCCCGAGTACGGCAATGAAAGACTATAGGGACGGAAGGAGGGATAAGTGTGCCAGCAACGATGAACCTCACTGAATACTGCCAGTGTACTTCCAAGCTCACAACTTAGAACCCAATTTCCAATTCAAAACATGGGAAGGGAAAGACTACATGTAACGGGAGTATTGACGCCATCACCGGGTTAATACCTTTACGAGATAAAGTAAACTTGGTCCCTGGTAGACTCTCTGGGGGGGGGCACACGGCCTCTCTTAGCGTCTTATGATACCCTTACCCTACAAGCTGTCCAGCAAACCAAATGCTACCAGGAGGTAGCACCATTTTACGTGCAGGAGGGGGAACCCAACTATAGGACCCCTAACCCTGCATGACGATTTTTGTTCTTGCCTAGTCACTTTGTGGCTTTGTGCAAATTTGTTTAATTGTTTGATGTTTCTGATATTTCAACATTTATCACCTATATCCCAGTATTGAAAGCACAATACCAATTATGACCACTTCAATAACAACTAACACTGGTGAACGTGATACGAGTTTATTTAACAAAACAATGTAACGAAACAATGAACAGCGGAGATGCGCCTGGAGACACGCATTGGACTACTTTCCAGACTTGTCCTTCTTGTGCAATTTTGACTTCTTTTTCCATCGAGAGCTGTGCTTGGTTGATTCAGCTGTACTTTCTTGGCTAGCACCAGCCGTGTGGGTTACGCACCTGTCTGTGCCTTGAGAGTCCTCCTTAGATGTTGAGGTGACTGGTCGCGATTTCTCCGAATTATGACCCTTCGTCTTGTGTCTCGCATGTTTGGACACATGGGTACTCTTCTTAGGCGAGCGACTACCACACGCATCCTCCTGCAAGGCTGTGGGAGGCGCGGTAGATCCCTGTGACATTGGTGGGGCAGGAGGGTCCAACCCCTTGCAATCGTTAATGTGCCTCTTCATTTGCTGACAGGACTGAGTTACAGCACTGAGACAAGTCCCACATGCGAAATTCACATTGTAATGCATGCCGACAATGTGGTTCAAGTATGCGGGATCATTCTGAATGGTATATGCATAAAACGGGCAACAGGATATGCGAGGCCGGTGCCTGTCCTTGGTCTCTTCGGGCCAATAGATGGGAATACGAGCAAGTGCACTCCGCGTATTCAGCTCCTGCAACAGTCCCAACGCAGTTATGGCACCACCTTGGAACACCACAATGATATACGGCTGAGGCTGTGTCTTTGCGAGAAGGAGCAGACTCTTGACATGGTCCGCCTTAGCAGGCAGCTTCAGAGGTGTAAGCGTAGAGGCGATTGTGGGATCCACGGGGAAAAAACGGCATAATCCCAAAGGATTCGTTGTGGAGGCCAGTGGCTTAAAAACTCCATGGTCCTCCATATAAGAGACAGGAGGGTCGAAGGGGTCGGGATTTTTGGGCCTCCTCTTCTCGCTATCAGCATAGTCATTCACCACGTTGTCCCGTTCTTGCAAACCAGTCACTCAGTCACTGATGAGTTTGTCTTTCCACGTCATGAAGTCGGTGTCACTTTTACGAGCAAGCTCGTGCACTTTGCATTTGCGAGTATCCTCATCTTCAGAGATAGAGATATTGAGAAGGGACATACTACCCTGAGATACATCTGCCTCGTTGGCAGAGTATGAGGCATCTTCATCATCACCTCCACTGGCCTCATCTCCAGAGAGGACTTCGACACTGGCAATCGATGCTGTTTGCGAGTGGGCAGATCTAGCGCCTGTGCTAGCTTCAGATCTAGCTGGGGACCCTTCGCGGGACCCACTGCCACTGCCAGACCCTGAACTTGATCCCGATGAACTTGACGAGCTTGAGCGACTACCTTTGATCCGTGCTCTGATGCTGAATCCTTGTCAGAAGAAGAGCCTGATTGTGAGCACTGCAGAGAAGGGGATTGGGTGTGCCTGCATTTGGACAGAGAGCAGACCCCAGAGGAAAAGGGGAGCGGGGTGCACCAGCATCTTTCTCAATCTGGGGAGGTGCTGTGGAAGTGGAAGCAGATGGACCTGCCCTCACTGTAGAGACTATGCCACCCCCAGTACTCTGGATGATGGCCTCCCTCAAAACATCTGTGGCCTTCCTACGGCTATCGAAAGACAGGAGGCATGGAAGATCTACGCCGTGGAGCCCCAACCAGGGCTGGGCATAAGTTTCAGGTGTGGAACCGCATATGGTGGGTGAATTACTCTGGTATGAGAGGTTTGCCAGAAACAAAGGGAGAGTGTCCAAAAGATGAAGCATAATATCAGGCTGGCGAATAATGGAGCCCCAGCCTCTCCCGTTATTTCGAACATTTTCGTCCAAATACGCTCCTCTTGTTCCCTGATCCAACTCCCAGTTTTGTTCAAAAACGCATCCAATTTGGCCTCATAGTCCAGTACGTGTTTGAATAATGCCGTGTTTGTTTCTACCCACGCCTCTCTTGCCTTGTTAAGGATTTCCTCCATATCCTTGTCTTTTGCTTCCAACGATTGTTGGTCAGACTGTAATATCTCATAGTACATCGTAAAATGGTCTTGATGCCCATGGGCTAACGACTCATGCCCGGTGGACTGAGCCTGGGTGCGGAACAGTACCTCTTGGCTAGAGAGCCTGACAAACTCCCTCGCAACGTGCTCTTTTAAATGCCACCCTTCACAAGCGAGACTGAATATTTGTTTGACGTGGTCTTTGGAGAAGTTCACGGTGGGGGTGGATGCAGATGGCAAAAATGGACCTACAGCAGATTAGGCTGTTGCCGGAATAGGCATGCTCGTGGATGAGATGGGATGGGCATTGCCTCCCCCCGAGTCGAGGGAAGTGAGCTCCGACTTTGATTGAAAGACAGGTACACAGAGCTGGGGTCTGGGAGGTTAGAAGACAATCTGCGCAGTGCGGGTAAAGGAGTTGAATGGAACATGGGCGGAGGCGGCAGAGGTCAGCCCTCTGGAGTGCGTGACTTTTTACGGTCACGTGGTGGACTGGCACTTCTTCCACGCCTCTGTTTAGTTTTGCAGCTATCAGATGGACTCTCTTGCCCATGCGATCTTTCACATTTGATATTACTGGTGCGATCACTTTCGTGGTCTGGGTGTCGAGGAGACCGCCCACGAGGCCGTTCTGAGGCATGTCGGTTGTCATTCTTTCTAGACCTGTCCCGTTCCCTTTCGCGATTTTTATCACGGCCCCTATCACTAGTCTTGTGGCTATCCCTGTCCTTGCGTTCTGTGGTCCGTGGTTTTGATTCTTTTTCTGAGATTTGTACAGTAGGCTTCCCCCACATGGTGCTGCTGTCGACGGTGACAGAGGATTGATCCGAGTAACTGTTGGAGAGAAACGGATTCCTTGTCCCGATCGGTCATCAATGACTGCTCAAAGCCCTGGGTGTCGAAGCCAGGGGGCAGTGTGCCAAGGGCAGCAGACAACCTTACCCCGACTGGTGGATATTAGAGGCAGAAAGAGCGGTGGACGCTCTGGTGTGTTGGGAGGGTTCAAAACCCCCAACTCCTTCAACTTGACCACCTCCTTGGCAGTGAACAATTCTAGATCCCCAGGGAAACCAGGGAAAATAGTATCTACAGCTCAAAAGGGTCCAACAGTCCGGAACAGGGCTTCCTGTT